>JAESUZ010002431.1:0-15937 GCA_017311185.1 Proteles cristata cristata | reverse complement strand
AACTGAGACACCTATTGGTTCCAGGTAATTTCTTTTCAATCATTACATGATCACTAGGTTAACTGAACAGAGACTTCAGTGACCACATACAACCTATTATTTGCAGGGTTCACATCAAAATGTATAGGATTAATTTAGGAAAACAACTAAAGCAAAAACAATAAATATCAACAACAAAAAACTCAAGGGAAGGGAATAATCTAATTTCTACAATAGCCACATATTATATTACAAATATCTAGTTTACAAAACAAAATATTAGAAATGTAAATAATCAAGGAAATCTGACACATGTACAGAAAAAATAGAACAATCAAAGAAACTGTGCTTGAGGAATCTCAGAGAGTAGACATACTAAACTAAAAGCCGAAATTAGTTATAAATATGTTCAAAGAACTAGAAGAAACTATAACTAAAGAACTAAAGAAAAATGTGAAGATGTTCTCACCAAAGATAAGTACAATTTTTCAATAAGTACAATATTTTAAGAGAACAAATAGAAATTCTGATGTTGAAGGCACAATACTGAAATAAAATTCACTAGAAATGCAGTAGAGCAAAATAGTGCAGACAGAAGAAAAAAATCAGTAAACTTGAAGATTGAACAATTGAGATTTTTCCATTCTGAGAAACAAATGGAAAAGAATAAACAAAAATGAACAAAGTCTTGAGACTTGTGAGACACAATCAAAAATATAAATAAACACATAATGGAAGTTCTATGGGGGAAGGAGAGAAAGAGGTAAAAAAATATTCAAAGAAATAATTGCTAAAAACGTAAAAATAGTGAAAGTCATTAATTCATATATCCTAGAAGCTCCAAATACAAAAGTTCAAAGACACCCATACCTAGAACACAACATAATCAAACTATCAAAAGCCAATAAGAATATTGAAAACAGCAAAGAGAAGCAGTTCCTCATGTATAAATCACCTTTAATAAGATTGAAAACTGATATATCATCAGAAACCATGGAGACCTTAAGTCGGTAAAGTGACATATTCAAACCGATTAAGAAAAAACTGTCAGCCAAAGATACTATATAAAGCGAAGCTATTTTTCAGACATTAAGCTAAAAATAAGACTTTTAAATAAACAGAAAGTAAAAGAATATGTTGCTAGTGACCCACCATGTAAAAAAATACCAAAGTAAGTTATTCAACCTGAATACAAGTGATAGTAGATAACTATTGAAATACATATTCTTTAAAAGTACCAGTAAATGTAGGTAAACATAAAAGACATAACATAATTGCATATTTCTTTTCTTTTCTTCTCTTAATTGATTTTAAAAATAATTCATAGAACAATATTAAAATAATCACATGATTGGGCTATAATATATAGAAAATATATATTTCAGAATAATAGCATAAAATAAGTCGATGAGAACTAAGATATAATAGAGTGAGAAAATGACATCAAATGGTTAATCTACAAGAAGAGACAAAAAATGCTTAATTGCAAATAATAAGGATAATATAGGGGCGCCTGGGTGGCTCAGTTGGTTGAGCATCCGACTTTGGCTCAGGTCATGATCTCGCGGTTCATGGGTTGGAGCCCCGCGTCGTGCTCTCTGCTGGCAGCTAGCTCAGAGCCTGGAACTTGCTTTGGATTCTGTGTCTTCCTCTCTCTCTGACCCTCCTCTGCTCACGCTGTTTCTTTCTCTCTCAGAAATAAATAAAACATTAAAAATTTAAAAATAAGCACAATATATAAAATGATATACATAAATACTCGCTCTCTTCTCCCAGCTCTTTTATTATTTTCTTTGAGAGAGAGAGAAAGAGAGAGAGAGAGAGGGTGAGGGAGGGGCATAGAGAGAGGGAGACGGAATCTGAAGCAGGCTCCAGGCTCTGAGCTGTCAGCACAGAGCCAGATGCTGGACTCAAATTCATGAACCGTGATATCATGACCTGAACTGAAGTCGGATACTTAACCAACTGAGCCACCCAGGCGCCCCAAAGAAGACCAAATATTGTTAAAATTTTTATACTACCTGAAGCAATTTACACATTTAATGCAATCCCTACAAAATATCACCAGAATTTTTTACAGAATTGTAATAATCAATCCTAAATTTGGATGGAACCACATAGGACCTTAAATAGCCAAAGCAATCTTGGAAAAGAAAAGGTAAGCTGCAGAATCCCAGATTTCAAGTTATATTACAAAGCTAGTAATCAAGACAGTATATTATTGGCACAGAAGTAGACACATACATGAATGGAACAGAATAGAAAACCCACAATGACATGGTCGACTAATCTTCAACAAAATAGGAAAGAATATCCAATAGGAAACAGACAGTCTCATCAACAAATGATGCTGGAAAAACTGGAGAGAAACATGCAAAAGAATGAAACTGGACTACTTTTACCATACACAAACATAAATCCAAAAGTTAATTAAAGTCCTATATGTGAGATCAGAAACTATAAGGATCTTAGAACACAGGCGGTAGCTTCTTTGACACTGACCACCCAGCAAGTTCTGTCTATAAATGTCTCTTGAGGCAAGGGGGAAAAAAGGCAAAAAGAAACTATTGGGACTTCATCAAAATAAAAAGCTTCTGTACAGTGAAGGAAACAATCAACAAACTAAAAGACGATATATAGATTGGGAGAAGATATTTTCAAATGACATATCTGATAAAGGGTTAGTATCCAAAATATAAAAAGAACTTATTCACATCAAAACCCAAACACAAATAATCAAATTAAAAATGGGTATAAGATATGAATAGACATTTATCCAAAGGAGATATGCAGACACATGAAAAGATGTCCACCATTACTGATCATCAGGGACATGTAAATTGAATCTACAATGAGATATAACTTCAAACCTGTCAGAATGGCTAAAATCAACAACACAAAAGCAACAGGTTTTAGCAAGGCTATGGAGAAAGATGAACCCTCTTTCACTGTTGATGGGAGAACAAATTGGTGTAGTCACTGTGGAGAACAGGATGGAGTTTCCACAAAAACACTAATTCAGAGGGATACATGCACCCTTGTGTTGAAAGCAACATTATTTACAGTAGCCAAATTATTGAAGCAGCCCAAGTGTCCAGGGATTGCTGAATGTATAAATATGTAAAGCAGATTATATAGATAAAATATATATCAGAATATTACTCAGTCATAAAAAAGGTGGAGTTGGAGAGTGTAATTCTAAGCAAAAAGGTCAGTCAGAAAAGACAATTACTATATGATTTCACTCATATGTGGAATTTAAGAAACAATACAATTGAGCAAAAGGAAAGAAAATAGGGAGAGTGACAAATCAAGAAACAGTCCTAATTACAGAGAACAAACTGATGGTTACCAGATGGGAGGGGTTTGGGGGATGTGTTAAATAGTTGATGGGAATTAAGGCATCCAATTTTCATGATGAGTACTGTGTGATATATGCAATTTTTGAATGAGTAAATTGTACATTGGAAACTAATAAAACACTGGATGTTTAAAAAAATTAAAACACTGGTATTGTTTTTTTTAAATCCCAAGATGCTTTTTCAGAAATAGTAAAATCCCTTGTAGAATCTGTGTGAGACCTCAAGGTTCTCAAAATTGCCAAAGCAGATTTTATTAAAAAAATAAAATAAACCAACTAAAAAAGTAGTAGATCTCACACTTGATGAGAACACTACTATACTACAAAGCTATAGTAATCAAAACAGTGTTTAGTAGCTTAAAAACAAACAATCACAACAATGGGATAGAATAGAGCTCAGAAATAAACCTTAATATATATGGCCAAATAATCCTTTGGCAAGGGATCCCAGACCATTTAATGATAAAATAGTTTTTTTCAACAACTGGTTTTGAAAAATGGAATGCCCAAATGCAAAATAAGAAATTTGTACCCTTAACCTATACTATAAAAATTTTACTCAAACCAGATTGAACACCAAAAAGTAAGAGCTAAAACTCTATAACTTAGAGAAAATTATCAGGTTATGGTTGAGAAATTGTACTTCAAATATTATATTTTGTCACAAAATCCTACTGCACATGAATAGTTCAAGGTTGTGCCACATATGGCACACCACATGTGTTTGACAATACCTGAACTCAACTAAATCACCTTGCATGATGCAATGTCCAGGAGTTAGTGGTGAGGACTGCATGTGATAGTGAATGTAGTAAAAACCACTGAATTGTTTACTTCAAAATAGTACCCTTTAGCAGTTGCTCCTTATCCTTTTCCCTGTTCACCACAGCCCTAGACAACCATGAGTTAACTTTTGGTCTCTATGGATTTGCCTCATCAAGAGATTCCATATAAATGGAATCATTCAATATGTGGCCTTTTTATATCTGGCTTATTTTATTTAACATAAAGTATTCAAGGTTTATCCATGTTGTAGCATTTATAGGAGTAATATTCCATTGTATACCTCTACCTTATTTTATTTATCAATTCATCAGTTGACTAAGTTTTGGGTTGTTTCCACTTATGTACTATTTTGAACAGTTTTACTATGAACATGTGAATGTTTTCATTCTTCTAGAAGTAGAATTTCTAAATCATATCATAAGTGTTTAACCATTTGAGAAACTGCTAAGCTGTTTTCCAAAGTAACTGTACCATTTTACATTCTCATCAGTAGTTTTAGGAGAACTCCACTTTCTCCACATCCTGACCAACACTTCTGATTATGTGTCTTTTTAGTTTTTATTTGAGTATAGCTGACACACAATGTTACAGTAGCTTCAGGTGTAGAACATAGTGATCTGAGAAGTTTATATAGTATTCTATACCCACCACAAATGTAGCTATCATCTGTCACCATACAATGCTATTACAATATAATTGACTGTATACTATATGCTGTGCCTTTTATTCCTGTTACTTATTTATTCCATAAATGGAAGACTGTCTCCCATTCCCTTTCACTCATTTTGCCCACCGTCCCACCCATTATTGATATTAACCCCTTAAGGAATATATCATTTGCAAATATATTATCCCACTCAGTAGGTTTTCTTTTTTGTGGTTTCCTTCCCTGTGTAAAACATCTTTATTTTATTTATTTTGTGTAGTCTGTATAGTTTATTTTTTCCTTTCTTTTCATTGCCTAAGGAAACATATCTGGGAAAATGTTGCTAAAACCAAGATTGAAGAGACAATGACCTATGTTTTCTAGGAATCTGATGGTTTTCAGGTCTCACACTTAGCTCTTTAATCCATTTTCAATTTATTTTTGTGTATGATGTGAGAAAGTTGTCTAGCTGTATTGGTTTGCATGTAGGGATTTTTAAAATTTTCCCAGAACCATTACTGAACAGACTGTCTTTTCACCATTTTATACATATGCCTCCTTTGTCATAGATTAATCAACAATATATGCATAGGTATTTTTCTGGGATATATATTTTGTTCTATTGATCTATATGTCTATTTTTATGCCAGTACCACAATATTTCAGTTGCTACAGCTTTATAGTATCTTGAAATCTGGGATTGTGATACCTCCAGTTTTGTTTTTCTTTCAAAAATACATTAGCTATTTGTGATCTTTTCTGGTTCCATGCAAAATTTAGGATTATTTTTTCAAGCTCTGTGAAAAATGGTGTTGGTATTTACATAGGAATTGCATTGAATTTGTAGATTGCTTTAGGAAGTATGGACATTTTAACAATAGTAATTCTTCCAATTCATTAGCATGGTATATCTTTCTATTTACTTGTCTCATCTTCAATTTCTTTCATGAATGTTTTATTGTTTTCAGAGTAGAGGTCCTATGCCTCCTTGGTTAAGGGTAGTACTAGGCAATTTTTTTTGGTACAATTGTAAATGGGGTTGTTTTCTTAATTTCTTTCTATACTTTGTAGTATATTGGAATGCACCAGATTTCTCTATTAATTTTATGTCCTGCAACTTTACTGAATATATTTATCAGTTTTAAAAGTTTTCTGTTGAGGGGCGCCTGGGTGGCTTAGTCGGTTAAGCGTCCGACTTTCGCTTAGGTCATGATCTCGCGGTTCGTGGGTTCGAGCCCGCGTCGGGCTCTGTGCTGACTGCCAGCTCGGAGCCTGGAGCCTGTTTCAGTCTGTGACTCCCTCTCTCTCTGACCCTCCCCTGCTCACGCTGTCTCTCTCTCTCTCTCTCTCCTAGAAATAAATAAAACATTTAAAAAAAAGTTTTCTGTTGAAGGGGCCCCTTGGTGGCTCAGTCGGTTGGGCTCCAACTTCAGCTCAGGTCATGATCTCACGGTTCCTGGGTTCGAGCCCTACGTCGGGTTCTGTGCTGACTGCCAGCTCAGAGCCTGGAGCCTGTTTCAGATTCTGTGTCTCCCGCTCTCTCTCAACCTCCCCTGCTCACGCTGTCTCTCTCTCTCTCTCAGAAATAAATAAAGAAATTAAAATTTTTTTTGTGTTGGAGTCTTTTAGGTTTTTTTATGTATACTATAATGTCATCTACAAATAATGACTGGTTTACTTCTTCCTTAACAGTTTGAATTCTTTTATTCCTTTTCTTGTCTGATTGCTGCAGCTAGGACTTCCAGTACCATGTTGAAAAAAGATGATGAGCTAATATGGGTTTTCCTTTTATGAAACTGTTTTCATTTCTCTTGCTGCTTTTAAAATTCTGTTTATTGTTACTTTTTGTCATTTTAATTATTGTGTGTCTTGGTGTGGACCTCCTTGGGTTCACCTTGTTAGACCTATATGTCTGTTTCCTCCCCCACACCAGGGATGTTTTCAGCTATCACTTCTTTTTTTATTTTTATAAATAGCTTATTGCCAAGTTGGTTTCCATACGACACCCAGTGCTCATCCCCACAAGTGCCCTCCTCCATGCCCATCACCCCCTTTCCCCTTCCCCTCACCCCCATCAGCCCTCAGTTTGTTCTCAGCATTCAAAAGTCTCTCCTGGTTTGCCTCCTTCCCTCTACCCCACTATTTTCCACCTTCTTTTTCCCAGCTATCACTTCTTTAAATAATTTTTCTTCAACATCCCCCCTCCGACTTCTTCTTTTGTCATGCCTATAATGTAAATATTATTATGTTTGATAATGTTGTTAAGTGACTTTAACTTATTCTCATTTATTATTAATACTTTAAATTTGTTTTCTCTTCAGATTGTTTGGTTTTTATTACCCTGTTGTTCAGATTGCTGATTTGTTCTTCTGTTGATTCATTCTAGTGTATTTATTTTATTTCAGTTATTGGATTTACCTTAATCTCTGACTGGTCCATTTTTATAGTTTCTATCTCTGTTTAAGTTTTCATCAAGTTCATCCACTTTTTTTCTCAAGTCCAGTGAGTATCTTTATGACCATTACTATTGATTATTTATGAGGCATATTGCTTATCTCAGTTTCATTTAGATTTTCTGTCTGATTTTGTCCTGTACTTTCAGGTGGGGTGTAGTCCTCTTTCTGCTCATTTTGTCTAACTCTGTTTTTTTTCCTGTGTATTAGGGAGTTTATCTATGTATCCTCATCTTGAAAGTAGTGTCCTTATGTAGAAGATATCCTGGGATGCCCCAGGTGCAATCCCACTTGGTCCATCAGAATCAGGGCACCAAGGGTGTTTCCCATGTGGGGTGTGTATGTCTTATTTTTGTGACTGAGCTGTTTGACTTCAGCCCATCAAGCTACAATGACTCATTTTGACTGCTATGGGCACATTGGGCAGAATTGAGTCCCTTCACTGTTGGGAGGCCTGAGGCTGCCACAGGCTTGTAGGTGGGTAAGGTTGGCAGTCAGGGTAGCTGTCTGAAATTAGTCTTTCTGCCACGGTTGTGGGTGCACTGAAATGTAAGAATTGCTCTCTGTACAACCAACTGAGAAGCTTTAATTTGTGGGCGAGGCTGGCAGTCAGACTAGGTGTCTGCAATTATGCTCTCTGCCACACCTGTGTACACACCGAATCACAGGGTTTACTCTCTCCATAGCTAACAGGACTTTTGTTGGTTGACAACAAAAACTGACTGTCTGCAGTAGCCTCTCTGCCATAGTTGTGCACACACCAAAAAACAGAAATCACTTCCTGAACATCTAGATAAGGGACTCAGCTGCTAGAACTGTAGGTGTGTCAGAGTGTGGAGTCATCTACCTCTCTTTACAAGGTAGGAGTCACTTTGAAAGGGGTGCTGCTCCCAGCAAGAGCTGACTTCAGTGTGTGGCCAGGTAGGAGACACTTCAGAGGGATGCCTACCAAGGAGAGTGTTTGGATGGAGTGGGTCAGCGGGGAAATATGGGGGAGGGACACCCAGTACTTGCAAGATAGGTGGAGAGTATTAGCACTGGCCCTTGCAAGTGTCTGGCTATCTACAGTTGAGAAGAAGAAAGAAATGGAATGAATTCACCAGCACTTTCTTTCCTGGAGAAATCTCCTGAAGATCTCTACCCCTCCGGTGCATGTTCTGAGATTAGTAAATAAATTTCCTTCATTTATACTTGAGGCACTTTTCAAACTTCTGCTTCCATGCTGTGTCTCAGTCTGTTATTTATTATTCTGGCTCCTTAAGGACAGGGAATTGGTTTCCTATCACTTGCTGCCTCTTCCGAGTTAAGAGTTGACTCTCGCTGATTTTAACAGCTCCCAAAGTTAGGCCCCACTAGTTTTAAAGCCAGATGTTACACTGACTAATACTCTTGGTGAAGGTCCCCCATACCTGGTGTGCCTAGTGTGGGATCTTTGGTTGTGGTGTTCCTCCCATTTGCGGTAAGTTTCACCAAGGTTTTGTTTCTGAACCATGTGTCCGCATCTCCTACCTTTTTCAATGTGACCTCTTGTATATGATTAACAGTGAAAAGTCTGTTCTGCTAGTTTTAAGGTCATTTTCAGA
Source organism: Proteles cristata cristata (assembly GCA_017311185.1). Classification (NCBI taxonomy): domain Eukaryota; kingdom Metazoa; phylum Chordata; class Mammalia; order Carnivora; family Hyaenidae; genus Proteles; species Proteles cristata. The sequence goes on along the minus strand of JAESUZ010002431.1, from coordinate 7,129 downwards.
GTTAGTTGCATAGAGATAGTTGTTACCTCAGTGTGACTGTGAAATGTGGTGAGCTCAGGATTCTCCTACTCTACCATTTTCCCTGAGCTTTTTAGTGTCACTATAATTTCTATTAGCTTATGTATGTTAAGAATTCAACTCTGCATTGATAACATTTTGTATTTTTTGTCTTTTATTATTTATTATTTTTTAATTTTTAAGATTTAATTAATTTATTTATTTTTACAAATAGTTTATGGTCAAGTTGGTTTCATATAACACCCAGTGCTCATCCCCTACTCCATGCCCATCTCCCGCCTCCCCCCCCACACCCATCAGTACTCTGTTTGTTCTCAGTATTCAAGAGTCTCTCACAGTTTGTCTCTCTCCCTCTCCCACACTTTCCCCCGCTTCTTCTCCCCCATGGTCCTCCATTAAGTTCCTCATAATCCTGCTATATGTGCAAACATATGATATTTGTCCTACTCTGCCTGACTTATTTCGCTCAGCATAACATCCTCAAGGTCCATCCATGTTGCTACACATGGACATATTTCATTGTTTCTCATTGCCATATAGTATTCCATCGTAGAGATAAATCACATCTTGATCCATTCATCCGTTGATGGACACTTAGGCTCTTTCCATGTTTTAGCTATTGTTGAGAGTGTTGCTATGAACATTGGGGTCCATGTGCTCCTATGCATCAGCATTTCTGTATCCTTTGGGTAAATTCCTAGCAGTGCTATGGCTGGGTCATAGGGGAGCTCTATTTTTAGTGATTGATTTCAAGTTTCAAACTATCATGATCTGAAAGTGTGCATGGTATGATCTCAATTCTTTTATATTTATTGAGGGCTGCTTTATGTCCCAGTATGTGATCTATCTTGGAGAATGTGCCATGCACACTTGAGAAGAATGTGAATTCCCTGGCCTCAGGATGTAGAGTTGTGAATATATCTGTTAGATCCATTTGGTCCAATGTGTCATTCAAGTCTATTTTTTCTTTAGTGATTTTCTGTGTGGTTAATCTATCCATCACTGTAAGTGGAGTATTAAAGTCCCCTACTATTAGCACATTCTTATCTATAAGATTGTTTTTGTTTGTGATTGTTTTAAATATTTAGGTGCTCCCATATTTGGTGTGTAGACATTTATGGTCGTTAGTACTTCCTGATGGATAGACCCTGTAATTATTTTATAATGCCCTTCTTCATCCCTTGGTATTGTCTTTAATTTAAAGTCCAGTATGTCTGATATAAGTATAGCTACTCCAGTTTTCTATTGACTTCCTGTGGCATGATTGATATTTCTCCATACCCTTACTTTTAATCTGAAGGTATCTTCCAGTCTAAAATATGTTTCTTGGGGCGCCTGGGTGGCTTAGTTGGTTAAGCGTCCGACTTTCGCTTAGGTCATGATCTCGCGGTTCGTGGGTTCGAGCCCCGCACCGGGCTCTGTGCTGACTGCCAGCTCAGAGCCTGGAGCCTGTTTCAGTCTGTGACTCCCTCTCTCTATGACCCTCCCCTGCTCACACTGTCTCTCTCTCTCCTAGAAATAAATAAAAAAATATTTTAAAAAAATTAAAAAAAATAAAATATGTTTCTTATAGACAGAAAATAATGGATTTTGTATATTTATCCATCTGCTACCCTATGTCTTTTGATTGGAGCATTCAGCTCATTTCAATTCAGTGTTATTATTGAAATATGTGTGTTTAGAGTCATTGTGTTCTTTGTGAAATTCATGCTTGTCATGGTGTCTCTGGTATCTTGCATTCCTTGCAACACTTCCCTCAGAGAGTCCCCCTGAGGATTTCTTGTAGGGCTGGTTTGCTGGTGACAAATTCTTTCAATTTTTGTTTATTTGGAAAGACTTATCTCTCCTTCTATTCTGAATGACAAGCTTTCAGGATAGAGAATTCTTGGCTGCATATTTTTTCCATTCATCACATTGATGATCTCCAACCATTCTTTTCTGGTCTGCCAAGTTTCAGTAGATTGGTCTCTCACCACTCTGATAAGTTTCCCTTAGTATGTTAGGGCACTTTTTTCCCTAGCTGCTTTCAAAATTCTCCTTTTGTCCTTATATTTGGCCAGTTTCCCTATGATATGTCATGCAGATGATCGATTCAAGTTACGTCTGAGGGGAGTTCTCTGTGCCTCTTGAATTTCAACTTCTACTTCCCTCTCCAGTTTGGGAAAGTTCTCTGCTATAATTTGTTCCAGTATTCCTTCAGTACCTTTCCCTCCTTCTTCCTCTTCTGGAGTTCCTACGATACGGATCTTGTTCCATTTGATTGTATCACTGAGCTCTCAAACTCTTCTTTCATGTTTCTGGATCAGTTTATCTGTCTTTTACTCAATTTCTTCTTTTTCTATAATGGTGTCTTCTAACTCACTTATTCTCCTTTCTGCCTCTTCAATCCGTGCATTGGACGCCTCCAGCTTATTATGTATCTCATTTATCCCAGTTTTAAATTCACCATAACTATTTTTAAGCTCCATATTGTTTGTAGCCATAGTTTCTCTGATGTCCTCCATGCTTTTTTCAAGCCCGGCGATTAATTTTATGATTATTGTTCTAAATACTTGTTCAGTTATGTGGCTTATATCTGCTTTGAGCAGTTTTCTAGCTGTCATTTCTTCCTGGAGTTTCTTTGGAGGAGAGTTCTTCCGTTTCGTCATTTTTGTTAGCTTTCTATCTCTTGTTAATATTAAAAGCTTGTTGTACACATGGCCCCTGAGAGTTCTGCCGTATTAGAGAGGGCTCTTTTGAATGTTCAGGACCTGTCTGTTCAGGAAGTGTTCTTTGGATGGTGTCTCTTGGTTTCTCTTGTGGGACGTTTGGTTCTTTTGTTTCCCTACTGGTAGTGGTATTTGGGACTCTCCACCATGTGTAGTTTGGCTTGTTTCTTGAGGCAGCCCTGGAAAAAGAAAACAGACAACCACAGAGGGAACACAGGTACACAAATGAACAGACAAAACCAATAAACACGCAAACCCAGGCTCAGGTAAAAACAGCTCCAACAACAACAAAACAGCTATCTGGAGGGGATGGGCGTGGTTTGGTGTAGGCAGGTCTTGTCTCTACTTTATCCACTGGCTTCCCTGAGGCCCCTCCTTGGTGGTTGTGGGGAGAAGAATGGCGTCGCCCCAGTCCCTTCTCAACCAAGTGTTGCAAATCCCTTCTTCGGTCCGATCTCCTTGTGCTGAGGATGTAGCCAAGGTGGGCTGAGTTCTATGCCCCACACCCCGCCTGTTTCCAGGTCCCAGTCAGTGGTGTTTGTTATACTGGCCTGAACAATCTCGCAGGTCGCTGCTTCCTTGTTGCTTGGGGGTTGAGTGGGGGGTAGGGGAAGTGTCACAGCCTCAGATCTTCTGGGGTCAAGCAGTGATACAACTGGAGTGCGTTCCGGGAACTTAGCAACTTCAGGTCCATAGAGTCTGTGTTGCTGAAGAGCGCCACCGCCTCTTCAGCAGGCTGCTGTTGCGTGCACCGCCACAGCTTCACTGGGCACCGGTACCGCTTCACAGGGTCGCAGCTGCCTCCGCTTCAGAAGTCCGCTGTAGTGTTCACCGCTGCCACTTTACCTGGCACTGGACCCACCTCCGAAGGTGTTCCTGCTGTTCACTGGGCTGCCCCCGCCATGGTTGGTGCCAGGCGCACAACAGTTCAGTTTTTCCCTCACCTTCTGGGACCAGGGCACCTAGTTTAAAGTCAGCACCCCAGCCAGAGTTACAAAAAGCACTGTCTTTCCAAGCAGAGGTGTTTTTTTTGTTGTTGTTGTTTGTTTGTTTTGTTTTGTTTTGTTTTGTTTTGTTTTCTCTTCTCCAGGGACTGTTCTATGAGCAATCTCAGCTTTCCTTTCCTTTCCCCTGGACTCACTGCAGCTCATCACCACTCGCAAGTTACTCACTCACCGCAGCTGCATGCAAGCTGGGTTTCCTCCCCGCCCCCCCATCTCTGGGTTCCATTCTGCTTTTATCTTACCCAGGTTGCACTCACGCACTTATGAGGTTTCCTTCCCAGTGTACTCTGTCTCTCTCTCTTCCCAAACTCCTGTGGCTTAGTGTCCTATGACTTCAGGCCTTCTCTGTTTCAGAGATGGGTGCAAGCGAAATGTACAGAGCTCCTTACTTCTCCGCCATCTTGCCTCCCTCCCTCTTGCTTGGAGCCTGTTTTGGACTCTGTGTCTCCCTCTCTCTCTGACCTTCCCCTGTTCATGCTGTGTCTCTCTCTCAGAAATAAATAAAACATAAATTTTTAAAAAATATATATTTATCTTCCATTTGTAAGACATATGGTGAATGGCAGAGAATGGTTTCTAATATCCTTTTGCATGCAAACCATTCATTGCAAAAACTTATGTCAAACACAATATTAATCTGTCTTGGACAGTTGGAAGACATTTTTGCTTCCTTCTTAGCAATATACTGTCTTATGGACCCCAGTGTCTGCAAAAAAGAGTGCTACTTGTTTTGAGAAGGAAATAGTGCAACTCTTTGGCTTCTGAGAAGCAGAACATCTAGAAGGAAGTAAACCATTCTATTGCTATTTGCTGGAGAGAAAGAGAAAGAGTTGATGTCTTGTATGCAATAGGAAGGGGAATTTTCTCTAAACAACTTAAACTTACATCATGGTGCAAATCAACCCTTAGCCTTCATGCAATAGAAACACTATCCTTAACTATTTTTCTATATCTTTAGTGATAGATATTTCTAAGCAATGTTCATTAATACAAGTCCCAAATAATTTTTACTAGAACAAAGAGTAAAATGAACATTAACAAATATACTAAAGCATCAATATAAGTTACTCCAGAGAAGAGAAGGCATGCCTTGAAATAAAAATGTCAGTCCACATAAGAAAGATTAATAGAGGCATAGTGACCAGAGGACTGATCAGGAGAATTTGGTAGAAATAGCCATGATATGGAGCAAGAAAGCAGAGGTAGTTAACTACATACACACTCCATGCATAAGGCTTTACTAAAGTTTAACAGGTAAACATTATTTCTAAATCAGTAGAGTGAGGAAAATCCAATAAGCGACCTGTAAGGACTAAAGAGTGAAAATATTAATGGAACAATTTGTCAGTGGACTTGCCTTTGAGGTCTCTTTTTAGAGTTTATTTATTTATTTTTGAGGACAGAGAGAGAGAAAGAGAATCCCAAGCAGGCTCCGTGCTGTCAGCACATCATGCAATGTGGAGCTCAAACTCACAAACCATGAGATCATGACCTGAGCCAAAATCAATAGCCTGACATTTAACTGACTGAACCACCAAGGCATCCTGAGGCCTCTTTTTACAGAAATTTTTTTTCAACTATGTGTTGCAGGAAGTGGCATTACTGTGTTTTGTTTCTTAGATAGTTGGAATGCACAACTCCCAGAACATAGTGGTAGCATGTATGTGTTAGATGTGGCTTTCTGAATAAGCAAGCATTTGAAAGCCTTAGTTTTTACCCTAAAAAAAACCAAACAAGAGTTCTGAACTTTTCCCATTACTTTATTATTTTCGATTTTCTTCATCACTGAGGCATTTATTTAACCCATTTCCTCTGAAATCAAACTTCATCCAGCACCCTCATGGCTAGTATATATAGTAAACTTTTGTTAATCCAGAAATGAAAAACCATAAATGTAAGATCATCAAAGTATCATTTACTACGTTGTAAAAGGATTATTGATCATCATGATGTTTTATTTTATTAAATTTAAATTTCATTAATAAATGTTAAAAAATTTGTACTCTGTTGTAGATCTCAGAAAATTTATACTCAATATGGTAACACTCAACAAGTGTAAAATACAAAAATTATTTATTGGACAAAGATGGAGTATACAGATGTATATGTAAATGGGTAAAATATACATTTGCCAAATACTATATTTGTCATCCATAGAAAAATACCTCATGTAAATCTGATTACAGTGTCTGAAGTATGTGTTATTATCCCCACTGGGACTCAGGAAGGTGAAAGTTTACTTTTTCCCCAATTCCACAGTTAGTAAATGGTAAAGTTATATTTGACTCATGACAGTCACTAAAACTCTGAGCCTTACCCACTCTAGTCCAGTTAGAAAAATTTATGGAATTGATATTAAAAACCTTTGAAACAGTTAAATATGTAAATTACATAATAGAAACAATGTTTTAGGTAGATTAAAATGGTAATGAAAGCAAGAATAAAAGAAGGAAAAATGTAAAGATAATGTTAAGAAGAAAGAGCCAGGTGGCAGAATCCAGACATAGATATCTGTTTCAAAAAATTAAGTGCCATCCAACAAATACATAAAGCAAGAGAATAGTAGTAGGACTAAAAGAGAGAAAATGGTAATGAGATATGAGTAAAGTGATTGGATGTAGAAGGCAAATTAGATAAGAGAGGTGTAACCCAAGCCAGGGTGATTGGTCCCAAGAGCCTCTATCTCTTTATGCCACTTTCCTAAAGGATCCATCCAGGGAAGCATCGTGTCTATTTACGCGAGTGTAAAACCTAAGAACAAAGTTGAGTGAGATGTTTTAAGAGAGAACAAAACAATGCGTGACAAGCAGGCAGGTGTAGAGTTTGTTATTGTTTCTGTGAAGGAAGCAAAACAGTGATATTGTATCCTCATTTGTTACAAGCACAGTAACCTTTACACAGTAGCATTTTTATTGTTGACTGAAAAAGTAGTTATCATCTAAAATACAATAGTTGGCATGGGTGGAAAAAAGCTCAGGCAGCTGAGAGGGTAATTGTATGCAAAGACAAATGTTGTAACTTGTAAACTGACTGCCAGAAAATGAAAGCATCACTTAATAAGGTTGGCTGTTTTTTCCTGCTTCTGATTATCTTCTTCCTCTAAATTACCCATTTCCTTTTCATCTTCTTCAGTTACTATCTTTTCCTGGCACTACACTAGATTACAAATCAACTTTAATTCAAGTAAATATTTAACTAGAAATTGTAAAAATATTATAGGACTTATGCTTTCTGGCTCACCATGCAAGAAACTTAGAGATCATCACTCCCAGCCTCACAACAACAACAACAAAGCTGGACACACTGAAAATAAACAACTCTTCTTAAACTAATGAGTGAATTAAAGTGAGAGGGGAAACAGCCACCTTCAAAATTGGAGACACACAGGTATATACAGAG
>JAESUZ010002428.1:0-349795 GCA_017311185.1 Proteles cristata cristata | reverse complement strand
GGGGCGCCTGGGTGGCTTAGTCGGTTAAGCGTCCGACTTTCGCTGAGGTCATGATCTCGCGGTTCGTGGGTTCGAGCCCCGCGTCGGGCTCTGTGCTGACTGCCAGCTCAGAGCCTGGAGCCTGTTTCAGTCTGTGACTCCCTCTCTCTCTGACCCTCCCCTGCTCGCGCTGTCTCTCTCTCTCCTAGAAATAAATAAAACATTAAAAAATAAATAAAAAAAAAATAAAAATAAGAGCAGAAATTAATGAGAAAACACAAGTCAACAAAACAAAAAATTAAGGATGAGTAAAATTGACAAGCCACTAGTGAGACTTAAGGAAAAAAAAAAAGAGAGAGAAAATAAATGTCCAGTATAAGAAATGAGAAAAGGGACAAAACTACAGATCCAGCACTTGTTAAAAATATGGAAAAGGAGAATCTAAGCAGATTCTCTAATCTGCTATCTCTATCTAAGATTCAGATAGAAATTCTTAATGCCTTGGGGCGCCTGGGTGGCTCAGTCGGTTAGGCGTCCGACATCAGGTCAGATCTTATGGTTTGTGGGTTCGAGCCCTGCATCAGGTTCTGTGCTGACAGTGCAGAGCCTGGAGCCTGTTTCGGATTCTGTCTCCCTCTCTCTCTGCCCCTCCCACACTCATGCTCTGTCTCTCTCTGTCTCAAAAATAAATAAACTATTAAAAATTAAAAAAAAAAAAAAGAAATTCTTAATGCCTTATTCTCTCTACACCCCAGCTTTTAGAGACTAACAAAATCACTGCTTAAAATAAGTGGATCATTGGATAGAGCAGCAATAGTATGGAAGCTATCTCTTTTTTATTAATGCAAATGAAGGCTACAGGAAGTTCCTACATTTAAATTTGGGGAGTAACCTCAAGTGCCTTTTAAATCGAAAGTGTCAGGTTTTTTTCTCACTCAAATATAATTAATGACCCCAACAGATCATGAAATACACCAATTTTAAGCTTCATCATCTTTCTAGTGAAGGTGGAGTAGGGTACAAAGCGCAAGACTAAAATGCCATTAGAAAGCCAAATATTAGAGAAACCTAAATCAGTAAGTTCCTGAATAATTAAAGTTGTTTTATTATCTAGATATAACTTAAAATATTAAACTAAGGCAGCCATTAGCAAGAACTTGGTAATTTTATGCAGAAGTTATAATGGACTTTAACGTATGTAACTCAGCAATATGCAAATTTCGTGTTGTTAAAATACTTTTAAACTTCGAGAGAATTTTCAGTTTTATCTCTGCATAAATCAAGATAATAACCAATGTCTTACCACCGCAGAATATTTGGGATCAAGCAGACATCACTTGTAGTTCTGCATGCTCCTTACCATACTGACATTTCCATAAAATTAAAGCATATACTATGAAAATAAGAAAGATGAGTTTTCCATTGATAAGTATTTTAAGAGGCTCTGATTTAAAGTTGCTTTGGCATGAGTTGAAGGAATGAGTCTGATCTGTCAAAATCACCATGTGTGGAAATTGTAATCCATCAGAAAAATAAAAATCTTCAGGTTTGTTTTGCTTCTTTGAAAAAACAAAAGGTACAGAAAAGTTTAAAGAATCATGGACCAAACACCCATGTGTCTGCCATACAGAATTAACAATATTAACAGTAATATTTTCTTTAGATTTCTTGATCTCTATGTGGGGTGGGAAATAAAGAAATAAAACTTTACAAATTAAATTTGAATTCCATATAGTGTCTTCTCTGATGCTTATGTCTTCTATTCCCTATTTCTCCCCAGAGGTAAGCACTATCATGATTTGTTGTCCGGTCAGTGCTTTTGTTTTTCACATGTTGAATTTAGTAGTCTATGTCTCCTCTAATCTGAAAAAGTTTCTTAGACTTTTTTTTCTTTTTCATGACATTGACGTATTTGAAGAATATAGGCCGTTATTTTGTTTCCTGTTTTAAATTTGGATTTGTTTAATGGTTTGTGCATGATTGGATTCAGTTATGCATTTTTGGGGGAGAATATGACATAAGTGAAGTTGTGTCCAGAGTGAATCACATCAGGAGGTTGTCAATTTTTATAAGTTTTCCAATCTAATGGACATGAAATGGAATTGTATTTTATTTTGCATTTTCCTGATGGCTCATGACCCTGAGCATCTTTTCCTATGTTTATCAGCCATTTGAGTTTCTTCTTTTAGAATTGTTTTTTCGTAATCTTTTGTCTATTTTTCTTTGATTCAGCTATTATTTGAGAGTAATGTGTCATAGGTGTCCTTCCTAACTGTCACTTGTCTCTTATATTTAGCAATGCTACTACTTGTTTTGCAGATCTTTAAAATGTAGTCTTTTAATGTAGTCTAATTCTACCATGTTTTCCTTTACAATTCCTTTGGTGTCTTATTAAAATAAATTCTTTCTTATACTGTAAAGATCTCTTATGGTTTACTTCTTTTTTTTTTATGTCAGTCAGATTTTATTTATTTATATTTCTTTTATAGTTTATTGTCAAGTTGGTTTCCATATAACACCCAGTGTTCATCCCAACAAGTGCACTCCTCCATGCCCATCACCCCCCTTCCCCTCCCCTCACTCCCTTCAGCCCTCAGTTTGTTCTCAGTATTCAAGAGTCTCTCATGGTTTGCTTCCCTCCCTCTACCCAACTATTTTTTCCCCTTCCCTTCCCGCATGGTCCTCTGTTACATTTCTCCTGTTCCACTTAGAAGTGAAAACATATGGTATCTGTCCTTCTCTGCCTGACTTATTTCACTTAGCATAACACCTTTGAGTTCCATCCATGTTGCTACAAATAGCCAGATTTCATTCTTTCTTGTTGCTATGTAGTATTCCATTGTATAGATAAACCACATCTTCTTGATCCATTTGTCAGTATGGATATTTAGGCTCTTTCCATGATTTGGCTATTGTTGAGAGTGCTACTATGAACATTGGGGTACACGTGCCCCTTTCTTCAGCACTCCTGTGTCCCTTGGGTAAATCCCTAGCAGTGCTATTGCTGGGACATAGGGGAGTTCTATTGTTAGTTTTTTGAGGAAACTCCACACTGTTTTTCAGAGCGGCTGCACTCTTATGGTTACTTCTTATAGTTTTAAACATTTTGTTTTTAACATTTATGTTAAATATGATAATATAATAAAATATAAAATAAAATAAAATATAATATCTAATGACTTTATTATTCTAAAATTACTTGTTGTGTCATATGTCTTACTAACTAGTTAGGCTGCCTCTTCTTCTTTCTTTTTGTCCATCTTCCCAAAACTTGGTTTGACTGTTGGTGGGCTTTTAAACTCCATAAACATTCATATTGGGGTTTTAATTGGGAATCCATTGATTTGTGGATTAAATTACAAATAATGTAATCTTTGTGATATTGAGTTCTTCCAACTATGAACATGAATTTGGTCTATCTTGGTTTCAGTCAGGTCCTACATTATGTTATTTGATAACATTATATAATTTTCTCCAGGAGTCCTGCTAATCTTTTATTGGATTTTATTCCTAGAGATCACAGTGGTTTTATTGCTAATGTGAATGTTACCTATTTTTGTTACTTTTTTAATTGATTATCACTGGTGTATAGGTTAGTCTTGTGTTCAGTTCCAATGGTTTGTCAATATTTTACATTTTTTGTAGATAGATATATCATTTAAATAAAGACAATTTGTCCCTTCTTTTCAAACTTTTGTACTTCTTTTTTTTTTCTTTGACTTAAAGGATCAGATAGGTCCCAAATAGAGTGTTAGATAGTAGTAGTCATAGGAAGACTCAGTGATATAAATTTGAGACCCTGTTGCTTATAATAGCAATCTTGATAACACATATATTGGCTTACTTTCCTTGTTTATGTCATTCTCCCCAAAACCTCACTGCCGCTTCCTGGGATCATCTCCCAAATAAAGCACTTAGTTCTTTGGTCCTTGTTTTAAGCTATTTTCAAAGAATTCCAAAGTATCTTTTTATTTCATAGTTCTAAGAGTTTCTATAATGAATTTCTGGTGTATTTTATTGAATATGCTTTCCATCATATCTATTAGGATGATCCTGTATTTCTTTCAGTTTAATCAGGTAATGTGGCTAATTACTTCAATACAATTTCTTGAGGTTGAAACATTTTTCTTTTTTTTTTTTTTTTTTTTTTTTGGTGTGGTGAGTTAAGCCCTTCTTAGTCATGATGTGTTTTTTTGTTTGCTTTTTGGGTTTGTATTTTTGTGTGTTATTTTAAATATTTTAAGTTTTATTTGAAGTCCAGTTAGTTAACACACAGTGCTATATTAGTTTCAGATGTAAAATATAGTGATTCCACACTTCCATATAACACTCTGAGCTGGTCACAACAAGTGCATCACACTTGTCATCAGGGAAATACAAATCAAAACTACAATGAGACACCACCTAATACCTGTCAGAATGGCTAAAATCAAAAACACAGAAACAAGAAGTATTGGCAAGGATGTGGAGAAAAAGGAAACCTCATTAACTATTAGTGGGAATGCAAACTGGTGCACTCTGGAAAACAGTGTGGAGGTTCCTCAAAAAGGTAAAAAAAAAAAAAATAGAACTACCCTATGACCCACCAATTGCACTACTTGGTATTTACCTAGAGAATACAAAGACATTCATTCAAGGGAATAAGTGTGCCCCTATGTATATAGAAGCATTATTTATAATAGCCCAGATATGGAAGCATCTCAGGTGTCCATCAACTGTATATATACATATACAATGAATTTTTGTTTAGCCATGAAAGAATAATGAAATCTTTCCATTTGCAAGTTGTTTGGCTTCGATTGTTCATTTATTAGCTTTTGGCTTTTCATTGTTCGTGCTGGGTTTGATATGCTAATATATACTTAGGATTTTTGTATTTACATTTATAAGTGAAATATGGCCATAATTTTCTTTTTGTTGTCTTAATCCAGTCTTGTAATAAAGTTCCCTTCTCTCTTTGTATTCTTCTCTAGGGTGGCTTATATTAGAAAAGAATTGTGTTCTTTGAAGATTCAGTGAATTTAGTTTATTTATTTTTTATTTTTTTAAATATAATTTATTGTCAAGTTGGCTAACATACAGCGTATACAGTGTGCTCTTGATTTTGGGGGTAGATTCCCATGACTCATCACTTACATACAATACCCAGTGCTCATCCCAAGAAGTGCCTTCCTTAATGCCCATCGGTAAATTTAGTTTAGAACAACATGAGCCTAAGGTTTGTTTTGTTTTGTTTTGTTTTAGGTTTAGGGAAAAGATTTTCAACAATAGATTTTTTTTACTGGTTATTGTCTTATTTAAATTTTTATCTTAAAGTTTTCCATTTCATTTAAGTTTTTAAATTTGTGAGCATCAGCCTGTTTAATTTATTGAAATATTTGTTCTATTCTAGTTTCCAAGCTTTCTACTGTAAATATAATTTGTCCTTTTAATTTCTAATACTTTTGTGTTTTCCCTCCATTTCCCTTTATCAGTCTTACTCGTGCTTTCTCTTTTTGATTAGTGTATTCAAATGACTAGCTTCTGGTTGTGATTTTTTATTCCTCTACTTTCTAGATTATTTATTTCCTCCTATCTTGACTACATCCTGGTTGAGAGACTGTATCTGCTTCTACCTGCTATTCTAGGTAATGAAGCTTTACACAGGCCATCTCACAGGCTGGGATCACATTTTCTTCCAGTCTGGCTCCACTATTTACTTCACTTACACATAATTTGAGAATTAGACTCCCAGCCACATCAGCTAATTCTCTGACCCAGAACCCAACAAATGTACATCATTAGCCCCAATTACTGCATTCTGTTTGTATTCAGTTATGGTCCATGAGGATTTTAATCCTGCTTCTGAGCACAGCTGTATTTTAATTGTTTTTTCTTTTGTTATATTTTGTTTATCATTGCATTGCCATGTATTTAGGGAGTGGTGGTTAAATCGTAAACTCACAGAAGAACCATCTTGACTGAAAGTCAAGCAGTTATTTTTCCAATTCTTTGTGGAATTAGAAACTATTTTAACTGTTTAGAAAAATAGAAATAATTGTATAGTTCCAATAGTAAATTTTAACTCATTGTGAATAAAAGTTATCATTTTTTTTGGCCTTAGAATGTTTAAAAGTTAAAATGAAGCTATATCAAATCTTTTCAGAAAGTATGTAAGACCAAAGGGCAAGAACATCAAAAAAAGTCAAGAACAAAGAGCTGTTCCATGGCCCCAGGATGGGTATGGAGGTAGCATGGCAGTTAAAAGATGCCCAGGACTCAGAGAAGTCATATTCAGAGGAATGCAGCTTGAGCCTGCAAGAAGATGCACCCGAAATCCAGTCTCTATCTGGAAGTTCAAGAAAAGGGGCACCTGGGTGGCTCAGTTGGTTAAGAAGAGTCTTTGCCACTTTCTAAGACTGGCTGTCTGTAGGTCCTCAGGTAGGCAAGTGCTTCTGGTGGAACTCAGGAAACTGATGAAGCTGATTACCACACATAGAGGGAAACCACTGTCATTTCTAGTTCTCCATCTGACTTATAGCATGGGGACTTAGAGCCACCACCCTTTGGGAACTCAGAAGAACTTCAGAAGATCCTGCAGAGGATGATGAAAGTATCATCCATATTGATTCATCTGATGAAGACCTAGAACCAATCTCTGGAAAATATTGCTCTTAGCAACATAAGAATTGCAGGACATCTTTTCAGGACTTTGGAAGCACAGAAAGAATCATGTAATGGAACATTCCAATTGCTGTCCCCTCTTGTAACAAGGAACCCTTGCAGGCTGCCAACCTACACCTGCACAAGTTGATTCACTCACAGTCTATTTCTGGGTTTAACAGTGACATCTGCTCAAGTATTCTATCAATTAAATCGCTGATTTCCTTCCCTGCAAGAATTTTCAAGGCCTAGCTGGAACTCCTGTGTGATCTGTCGGGTTTGTATCAGAGGTAATATAGCTGTTTAATGTGCCTGTGTTTAGATTATAAAAATTTGTGTAAATGCTGAGTGTCAAGATTCATTGCTGGTGTATTTTTCTGTGTATAGTATAGACACAGAATGTTTTGCTAGTCAGTGAGATAAAACATTGGGGGACCTTCAAGGAACCATCACTCTTTTAACTCAGTTCCCTTTCTCCTGGCCAGATTAGTGACACCTTTTCTGAGGAAATAATGATTACTAGCTGCCAACCCAGGTTCCCCCAAATCCATTCTTAAGTAAATCAGAGGTTTTCCTTCTTCGGTCATGCCACGGTTTCTGCTGTGCTGTTTTCCAACTTTTATCTTCTCTATGTTTAAGGTCACCTACTTTTAAAATGCATGTCACCAATAATTGCAGAGTATTCTTCTGTGCCAAACAGAGGCAGCTGGTCCTCCTTTGGTTAACAGAATAGTCTCTGGAGCCATTTCATGCCTCCACTTAATGCCTAAGTGCCTAATCATCACTTTACAAAATTTATGGAGTGACTTTCAGCCTCATTCACACTGATTTCATCATTGTCTTTTGTTCTTTATGAATTCTCTCAGAACTGGTGTATCATTACAAAAGCACCATCTTTAATATACCTCTAATGAATGTCTTCTTTTACATTTGTGATTGTATTGGCATTAAGTTCTTTTGCACGGTGTCTGAGTTTTAAGACTTTTTGAAACTTGATGAAAATTATGTGCTAAAATTGCAAACCTGTTATTGCTTTACATCTTTACCCAGTTAATAACTGGTGATGGTAGAAAACAAGCTAAAATAAGTAATATGGTGATGGAATAACTTGAAAGCATAGATAGATCATTTCCCTGAAATGGAAAGGTGAATGATAAATGGTTCTTAGAAGACAGAAATGGGGAAAGGCCTCAGAAGGCTGAGGGCAGGGCAGTGGAACAAATTGGGCTTAGGAGAAGAGGCAGTGTTTATAGCAGAAGGAACACTGACTGCCCAGTGACCCAAGGGAAGAACTTGGGGCTTGGCTGTAGTTCTATACTCTGCCCCCACTTCAAGATGTGTAGATCTGAGCAGATGTTCTGCTTCCATGCTTACTAGCTATGGAACCTTGGATACATTGCTTATGCTTTCCACAACTTTGTTTTCTTATGTGAAAAGTGGGAATAACAACACTAGTTTCCTAGGACTGTGTTCTAGATTCTATAGAATTAGAGATTTCTCCACTTACTAGGGAAGACCATGCTTTAGTTCATTTATCTCCATGGATTAGGAATTGCAGTATTCCCAAAAAATGATAATCAAAAGGGTATCATTCTTATCATTCCATATCAAATGTACCGCTGGTATCCAGATATTACCCACAGTGCTTCTGCCTGTTTCCCAGAGGGTCCCTTTTGCTGGGTCCTAGAGTTAGGATGGCTCATTTGGTAATGGGACAGATGACACAGGGGTTTCCTGAATATCAGCTGAGCCTCCTTCAGCCTCAATAGTAAGCACTGATTGGGGGTGAGGGTGGGGAATGTGACGACAGGAAGTGGAGATGTGTTCCAACCCATCTGTCAATTTTCTTAGGGCAGAAATCAGAGCTCATGGTGACATCTAGTGACTGTTCTCTTACTGATTAGGAGCAAATTATTCTCTGTATTATGGTTGGTTAGCTATCGCTGCACTAACAAATTACCAGCCAAACTTAGCAGCTTAAAGAAACAAGCATTTATTATTTCACAGTATTTCCAGGGGTCAGGAATTTGGGAGTCACTTAGATAAATAGTTCTGGCTTCAGGTCTCTTATGAGGTTTCAGTCAAGTAGTCAGCCAGGTCTGTAGCCATCTGAACTCTCAACTGGGGCTAAACGGTCACCTATAGGCTCACTAATGTGGCTGTTAGGAGATTTCTTCACTATAAAGCCATTGTTATAAGGCTGCTCATGACATGATAGCTGGCTTCCCACAGAGCAAGTAATAGTGAGGGGAGGTGGGGAGGCAAGGGGAAGATAGAAAGAGAGAGGGAGAGAGACCTGTAGAAGCCAAGATGTTTTTTATGATCTAGCCTCAGAAGTTGTGCACCAACACTTACACCTTATTCCACCTCATTCCATTCATCATCACTGAGTTCAGCCCACACAAAAAAAGGCGAGAGATTAGGCTCACTTCTTAAAAGGAAGGGTATCAAAGAATTTGTGGCCAGGCATATTTTTCATCTTTATTTAATTTTTTAATTATTTTTTAAAAATTCTTTTTAAGAGCTTTATTGAGGTATGTTGACATATAAAACTCTAAGATGAAGTATGCATTGTGGTGATTTGATATATAGATATATATTGATATATATACATTGATATATATATACATTGATTTATACATCAATATATACATACATACATTGTGAAAGGGTTCTCTCTATCTAGTGAGTACATCCATCACGTCACATATTTATCTTTTTGGTGAAAACACTTAAGTTCTACTTTCTTAAAATATTTCAGTTATACAATATAATGTTATCAACCACAGTCACCATGTTTTACATTAGATCCTCAGGCCTCATTCATCTTATAGCTGAAAGTTTGTACCCTTTGACCAGCTTCTCCCTAATTCCCCCACCCCTAGCCCATGACAACCACTATTCTATATGCCTCTATGTGTTTGACTTTTTAGATTCCACTATAAGTGATATCATACAGTATTTGTCTTTCTCTGTCTGACTTATCTCATTTAGCATACATAATGTCCTCCGCATGTCTATCTGTTTTGTCACAAATGGGAGACCTCCTTCTTTTTTATGGCTAGTTTTCCATTGTGTGTGTGTATGTGTCTCCACCATATCTTCTTTATCCAATCATCTCCTGATGGACACTTATGTGGGTATATTTTTTAAGCCACCACAATGGTAGAAAATAAAAATGTAAGCGAGCACGATTTCTAAACCAAGAAAATGGGGAATTTGCAGCACATTCTCCCAGTGGCAGATATGCAACCTATTTTTGAGAAGGAGCATATAGACTTCAGTGACTCTTGCTTAACGATACTGAGAGACAATAGCCAAGACCTAATAGTCTTGTCTGTTTTCCTAGAAAACTGTTAAATACCCCATGTGGAAATATTTTCAAGGCTCTCCCATAACAGATTGTTGTAAGGATTAATTAGGATAATGGATGCAGTATCAGACCCCTAAAAAGTGTTCACTGAATGGTACCTATTATTACCCTTATCAAACCTTATTGATTCCATCTCTGAAATCTTTGGCATCTCTTTATCTTATTTAAGAGTCCCCACTTGTCCTTGACTTCATCTAAACTACTACAGAAGATCTTTGCTTCCCTCCTTGTCCTCAGCCTCCTCTACATCCTCTTTGCTTTACAGAAGAAATCTTTTTCCTTTAAATCTTAATTATAGCTTGAGTTTTATAGAGGCTCCGTTTATTCACTGAACCATTCTACTGAGTGCCTGACACTTCTAAGACATTGAAACTCTAAGCCAATTTGACTGAGGATGCGGAAAATGATTAAGGAGGAAACATAGAAAAATATTATTGAGCCATTGTGGAAAATTTTTAATTTCTCTGGCAAAGTTTTACATGTAATGGAGAGAGAGCAACTTATGGTAAAGATGAGCCTCCCTCTCAACTTTAAAAAGATACCATTTTTCTGGCTTGATGAAACATTGCCATTTCATCTTTGGCAATATTTTCATGGGTCCTTGAATTTGTGGTTCACAGTCTATTTCTGGGTTTAACAGCGACATCTGCTCAAGTATTCTATCAATTAAATTGCTGATTTCCTTCCCTGCAAGAATTTCAAGGCCTAGCTGGAACTCCTGTGTGATCTGTTGGATTCGTATCAGAGGTAATATAGCTGTTTAATGTGCATGCGTTTAGATTATAAAAATTTGTGTAAATGCTGAGTGTCAAGATTCATTGCTGGTGTATTTTTCTGTGTATGGCATAGACACAGAATGTTTTGCTAGTCAGTGAGATAAAACATTGGGGGACCTTCAAGGAACCATCACTCTTTTAACTCAGTTCCCTTTCTCCTGGCCAGATTAGTGACACCTTTTTTAAGGAAATAATGATTACTAGCTGCCAACCCAGGTTCTCCCAAGTCCATTCTTAAGTAAACCACAGGTTTTCCTCCTTCAGTCATGCCACGGTTTCTGCTGTGCTGTTTTCCAACTTTTATTTTCTCTTATGTTTAAAGTCACTTACTTTTAAGATGCATGTCACCAATAATTGCAGAGTATTCTTCTGTGCCAAACAGAGGCAGCTGGTCCTCCTGTGGTTAACAGAATAGTCTCTGGAGCCATTTCATGCCTCCACTTAATGCCTAAGTGTCTAATCATCATTACACTACTCCCTAGCTATGATAACTTAGGCACCATAACTTGTTTGTCTCTTGATCTTCTCATATTAAAAATAAGGATAGTAATAACCATAGGTTTACTTTAATGTTTGTGAAACACTTAAAACAGTGCCTGGCACACTGCATACTATGTAAGTATTAGCTATTATCACTATTATCCTAAAGGGTGTGGATCATGATAACTGTGGAGTCTGGTGACTATATCAAGAGAATGTTTATTAAGTGGAATCTTATAAATGATCATTTTTATTTGGTATATCCAAATTGATTTTGGGAAACTAAACTGCGCATATAGCACTAGTCTAGAGAGAAGCTTTGAATTCTATCACAAAGAAGGCCCTGCTCTGATTTTTAATTACAGAACAGGGAGATAAGATTGTCTGCTGTGATGCGAAGGTTTATAGAAAACTAGAAAAGTAGTTCACTAATATTTGGGGTAATAATAGGAGCCAGTAAACACTGATTCTTCTGCAAACAGAGGATTCAACTGCCTCCACTTTGGAAGGACAGACTCTACGGGGAAGAATTTGTGCCAAGCCACTTTACATCTCATTGGCTCCTCTTTTGTATTGGCTTCTCCACTGCATGTATTCTTGCCTTCCACTTGAGCACGACTGCCCAACCCAGTGACCTGTAGCTACAGTAATGGGCCTGCATCTCCCCACAATACCTATTCAGCATGACTCTTGAATCTGGTGTGAGAAAACACTGGTTGTGAGAATTTTCCTTAAAATGTGATTTGATTATATGATAGCACTGAAGGATTAACGAACTTCTCTTCAGTCTATACAGTATATTATATTCCCTTATATTCTAGAAACACAGTAGATAGCTCTAAAGATACCCAGCACAAGCTAGTTTTATTTTTCTGCCTGTTAATGAAAAGGACACTCACTGTCTCTCCAAAGATGTGCCCATCCAGAAGCTATACCTGGATACTGCATCTCATCTGCAGAAATGAGATTATGGGACCACGTCAAAATTTGCTTGCTAATTCGAGTCTTCCGTGTCCAAGCCAGGAGATGTTCTAGCAGTTTGAACCTATTTTCAGTTTCATTCTATTGTGATCTCATCTTGATGGCCTGTTTATTTTCATATTATCTGCTTACTAGATGATAAAATTTAATTATTACCAACACATTAATTATAGCAGCGGCCCCAACTTGGCTGTGCATCAGGACACATAGGAAGCTTAAAGGATTAGAATCCAAGATGCACTACAGACCTGTTTCAATATTCCAAGCTAGGATTCAGTAAATTCTCTGGTTAACAAACAGCCCAGGTGATTTCTATACAGCCATTCTATTCCCCAACTGGTTTGGGGAACAACTGTCTTAAACATTTATAGAGGCAAACTAATTTTTTTAACTATTAAAACTGTACTAACAATCTTTTTAAAAAAATACAGAGAAAAAAATAATAACTTCAGTCTTCAAAGATTTCACTGATTACCCAGGAACAATATAGCAGCCATTATTTGTTCATAATCACAAGGTTATGGTTGATTTTTATGATTTATCTACCAATTTAATACCTGTGACTTTAACCAAATTTCCTTTCCTGACAGGATAACTCCAACTTTTATTGCCCCATTATTGTCCTTCCTAATTAGCCAGTGCAGATACAGAAGCTGAAGTCAAGGTCATATCACTCGTAAATAGTGGGGATGGACTAATAACTCAACTACTGGCTGTCATGTCAGACCCAGAACCAGCCAACTCTCTTGTTTGAATATACGGATGTGTCTACAGGATTTAAGACCCAAAACCTCCAGACATGCAGTTAGAACTCTTATACTAAGGTTACCTTTGTCAAACAAGGCGTGACAACATGCATCCCTTCTCTTTGGCTCCCAGTGGTAAAGGTGGAATCCAAGAGAAATTCAGAATTGTCACCCTTCGGTGGCAATTTTAGAATTGCCATGTACAAAAGGAGTGTACCATACATTCTTATGGAATAGCTTATTCACCTTTGGTAAGGTTAGAAGTGCTGCTTGCCCATATGCATCAAGAGAACTCTGTGAGGTCACAGATTCTTCACAGTTGAGGTCCAGAGCTAAGAACTACTGACTTTAAACTATAGAAAATTGGGGCACCTGGGTGGCTCAGTTGGTTAAGCCTCCAACTTCAGGTCAGGTCATGAACTTATAGACTGTGGGTTCAAGCCCCTCATTGGGTTCCCTGCTGGTAGCTCAGAGCCTGGAGTCAGCTTCAGATTTGGTGTCTCCTGCTCTCTCTCTGCCTCTCCCCTGCTCACACTCTGTCTCTCTCAAAAATAAATAATACACTAAAAGTTTTTTTAAAAAATAAAAAATAAACTGTAGAAAAGCAATACATTTTGAAGAATGGCTGTTGGTAATACAAATTTCAAATAACTTCATTAGAGAGTAATTGTGAGTCACGTGGGTTTCCAAACCTGATCTTTTTTTATTTTTCTAATTTTTTTAAATGTTTTATTTATTTCTAGGAGAGAGAGAGAGACAGCGTGAGCAGGGGAGGGTCAGAGAGAGAGGGAGACACAGACTCTGAAATAGGCTGCAGGCTCTGAGCTGGCAGTCAGCACAGAGCCCGACGCGGGGCTCGAACCACGAACCGCGAGATCATGACCTAAGCGAAAGTCGGATGCTTAACCGACTAAGCCACCCAGGCGTCCCTCCAAACCTGATCTTAATGACTTCGAAACACAGGCACTTGGGCAAGGGGCTTTTTTTTTTTTTTTACTTCAAATTGGAGCTAATGATAATAAAAAATTGCAATGAATTTAAAGGGCTTCTTGAATTATGGTCAGACCCATATGGAGAAATTTTATATATCTGTCTATATATGGGCATATTACTCTCTGTCTATTACATAGGAGGTAAGGTCCCAGGGTGGGAACAGGAGAAGAGGTGGTCAGATAGGAGGCACACTGAATTTTGTGGGTGAGACTCAGGTTAGATCCAGTTACTGACTTTGACGGAAAAGAGGAATGGACTTTTTTCCAGATGCTAAGGTTGTTCTAGAAGCAGAATAACTGGTTCCAAAACAGAACATAAACTCCCCCCTCTTTAAGATAGAGACCTTCTCTACTTCAAAGCCAAGACTCATTTCCCAAGGGTAAAGTAAGTTTGGTAGGAAAGTGAAATACGGTGCTCTCTGGCAGGGTCTGAGCTTTGCTGTTTTGGAAGAGCCGCTCACAGAGACCGCTTCTGGGGATTCCTTTATTCATGTAAAAACTGAAAAGTACCTTTCTCCCCATGAGGCCCAGCCCCCGATGCCTTCTTAGTATTTGCATATGACTTCCAGGGCAAGACAGGACCATCTTTTTCTTTACTGTATCCCTGGAGCCTTGCACAGTGCTCACGATGGAATTCTATAATTCCAGTCAATTGAGATCCCCCAACCAAGGAACTCAACTCTTGACCAGCTCTCGCTACTTTTTCTTATTCTTTTCCAATTGAACATGACCTCTGAGATTCAGAAGAAAGACTGATATGAAGCCACACATGGGGGGTGCCAATCCTCCTGTTCCTTTTTACACAAGAGATCAAACATACGAATCAAATGGATCATCACTCCATGGCCGGCGACCCGCTGGGAGAAAAGGCCGACCCGTGACACGAGGCGACAATACCACGTGAATAGGCTTGTCCGTGGCAGAGGGTTCCAGGTAGTGAGGTCCACACTATCTTCACCTTCCTGAGAACCGATGGAGCTCTCACTCATCAGAGGCGGAGGGGATGGGCTCCTTCCTGCTGGCACTGTGCTTAGCTCGGTGCCGCTGGAGATGATTGGACCTGGTGAAGGCCTGGCCGCAGTCCTCACACTGATAGGGCCTCTCCCCATTGTGCACCCGAATGTGCTGGGCCAGCTCCGAGGCAATGCGGAAGGCCCTGCCGCACTCCGCACAGAGGAAGCCCTTCTCCCCAGAGTGGATCTGCTGGTGCCGCTTCAGGGTGGAGGAGCGCGCAAAGGCCTGGCCACACTGCGCGCAAGGAAAGGGCCTCTCGCCAGTGTGGATGCGCTGGTGGCGCGCAAGGCGCGAGGGCTGCGCGAAGGCCACGCCGCAGTCGGCGCACTTGAAGGGCCTCTGGCCGGTGTGCAGGGTCTGGTGCTCGATCAGGTTGGAGGACTTGGTGAAGCACTTGCCGCAGGTGGGGCAGGGGAAGGGCCGCTCGCCCGAATGCACGCGCTGGTGCTCCATCATGCGGCTGGCCACGGCGAACTCCCGGTCGCAAGCCGGGCAGCGGAAGGGCTTCTCGCCCAGGTGCGTGCGTTGGTGGCGCAGCAGCGACAGCGGCTTGTTGAAGGTCAGGCCGCACTCGGCGCACGGGAAGGGCTTGTTGTTGCTGTGCATGTTGCGCTGGTGTTTGCGCAGGTCGGAGGAGCGCACGAAGGCCTTCCCGCAGTCCGGGCACGGGTAGGGTTTCTCGCCCGTGTGGGTGCGGATGTGCTTGCGGTGGTCCGAGGACCAGGTGTAGGCCTTGTCGCAGAAGGGGCACCTGTAGGGCCGCTCGCCCGTGTGCAGGCGCCGGTGCTGCTGGAGCGTGCCCCGGTGGGAATAGGCCTTCCCGCACAGCTCACAAGCGTAGGGCTTAGTGCCTCGCGGTTGCGACGGGCTCAGCGGGCTGCTGGGCTTCTGGAAGGCCCTTCCTCCCCGCAGGCACTTGAAGGGGTGCGCCTCCCCTTGCCCGCCCTCACGCGTGCCCTCGGGGTTCTGGCCCTTCCTGCCGACCCGCGCTTTGCCCAGCACCTTTGCTGCCAGGCCGGCTGGGGAGGCGGATCCCCGCGCTGGTGTGTGAGTTTCCTGCGTGGGGAGGTCCCAGCTGCCACCCGGCTTGGGGAAACGCGTGAGGGGCGAGTTGTCTGGGGTGTCTACACCTTTCTGTGCACAGAAATATCTTCCAGTATCAGGGAAGCTGGATGGAACACCCAAGGCAGCGTCCAGCTTTTCCCTGAAGTCTCCATCATCGCCTGCAGGTAGTGAGTCCCTAAGCGGTTGCATTGGACCTAACTTGCGTGAAGGGTCTCTGGGGAGGGTCTTCGGAGCTATCCGTGCTGCAGAGGAGTCCTGGGCCTCCGTGATCCTTGGCTCATCTCTTCCCCAGCTGGCCTTCTTCCCAGGCATCCCCACTTGTTCCTTCCCCAGGCTCGCACGACTATCGGGGCCAGAGAATTTCTCTTCCTCACTGGATGGATGATGCCACAGCAAGTCAGGATTGTCCTGAGCCACTTGAGAGCTGCTTCTTGGACAGGCCTGGTGATCACGGCTCCCTTGGTCCCCTGCCTCTGCGCCATCCTCATTCTCACTCTCTAAGCTCGTGCTCAGCATCAGGGGGTCATGAGCATCCTCAGTGGTGCTGGGAAGAGGAGACCCCTTGCCCCACCTGTCCTGGGGGTCCACCTGTGTCATGATGTTCAGACACTTCTATTCCTTCTCCTCCTAGACAGAACCTTTGCTTGGCTCAGGATACCTGCAAAAAAGGAAGGTATGAAGAGAAATCACAAAGAACGTACTTAATCGCCTTCATGGCCAAAGGGACTGAGGTTCTCACTACAGATCTCTTTCCAGCTGGTGGCTGTGCTGGCCACATTGCTGTGCCTCACTGGCAAGGAGGAGTGGGCCCTTCTGAGAAACCCACAGTCATCCTTAATCACGTTAGAGATCCACTTGCTAGAAGCTCCAGCAGAGGATGTTGTCAGGGATGGCAAGGGTGGGATGTGTGCTCAGTGCCAGCCGCGCCCTGCCCTGTTCAGGGGACTCAAACCCCAACTGCTGGCCAGGTGGCTTCTCTATGAGCCAGGCCAGGAAGTAAGGTCTGGAGTCTGGTTCTCCTCAGGCTTCTTAAACTGTTGGCCCACCTGGGAAGCTAAAAACCAAGCTAGCTCCTGAGGCCCCTGCTGGGTGTCCAAGTCCGCCATCTCTCGGTGGCATCAGCTAGGGCTGCCTCCCAGGCTCTGGGCTGTGAGGCCATGCCTTCCAAAGACAAGGAGCAGCCACTGGGAGAATGAAGGTGGCTCAGGAAGACACCAGCATGTACCTGAGAAGATATCCAGCTGCCCCTCACTGTTTTTTTTTTATTTTTTTATTTTTTAATGTTTATTTATTTTTGAGAGAGAGTGTGAACAAGTGAGGAGCAGAGAGAGAGGGAGACAATGGAATCTGAAGCAGGCTCCAGGCTCTGAGCTGTCAGCACAGTGCCCGACACAGGGCTCAGACTCACAAACCGTAAGATCATGACCTGAGCCAAAGTCGATGCTTAACTGACTGAGCCACCCGGGTGTCCCTGCCCCTCACTGTTTAAGCAGGGCTTCTCAGGCCTACTGGGGAGGTGGTGAACATACACACACTGGGGAGGGGACTTGAAACTCAAACTATCCTTAAAATATTGCTTCATCTTAGCAATATGTATATACGTGACAAATCATGGGCATCTACCCCCAAAACCAAGAGGACACTGTATACACTGTATGTTTGCTAACTTGACAATAAATTATATTTAAAAAAAATATATTGCTTCCTCTTAAACGTTCATGAGAATTTACATTGTAGGTCAAGTTGATTTTGTGTATATCTTTTGTTTTATGTATTCTTATGGAAACATTTTTTATTGACGTGTAATTGACATGCAATATTTACATATTTTTAATTTTGGTAAATCATATACACGTGTATATATGTATGTATATACACATTAATCATGTTTCTTTTTCTCTTCCACTAAGTACTATATCTTTTTTTTTTTCCAAAGATGGTGTTTTAAGTTACCTTCAGTTTAAATGTTCAACTTTTCCCCTTTAAGCATACCACATTTATCCCATGGCCTGATGTATTTCTGGCAAACCCAGCGTGCCCCCAGGGATGCACATACCCTGATTTGAGAAGCATAGACTTAAGGTTTTGAGAGCAAGTCATGAGACAAGGAAGCCATTGAGTTTTATTTTCTGAGTGATTTTACTTTAGCTTGAAGACATGGAGAAAGCCTGCCGGTGTTGACTAGTAAGGATTGTTTGTGTGAGTGATACATTTTACAGGAGTGGCTGCAGTGAGAGGCAGGCTCCTGCAGGCCTCGGGGATGATGGTAGCAGTTCCATTCTCTGGGCAGACATTATGAGCCAGATGGAATGCTGAGCACCTCACAAGCATGATTTTATTTATTCTTTCCAGCAGCCCTTAAGAGAAATGCTGTGACTATTAATCTTTCCATTTTACAGACCAGGAAAGTAAGGTTTCATGAAGTCTCCTACCTGCCCAAGGCCGCACTGCTCACAGACAGCAGCTCCAAGGCTTCCCTTTAACTTCCAGGCCACCATGTTACATCCTGAGCCTTAGGGCCCACCTCCCAGATGTGGCCTCTGGCTGGAGGCCTGCCCTGGGGCCGGGCCCTGCCCAGGAACAGCCACAGCATCCTGGGGGAGAGCCACTACTTTCTGCAGGCATCAAAGCGCCTTGTGTTTTCTGAGCCAAGGAGCCTTGGCTCTGGGGCCTCACCCCTGGGCTCCTCCCCACTCCTGTTGACCCAAAGTGCCCTCCGCAGAGAAAGAGGCCAGGACACATGCTGTGGTGACTGTTGCCTGGGGTGGTCAAAAGTATTAGTCACTGAGTATTTACTTTTGGAAAGCTCCTTCTTTCCTCCTCCACCCACCTTCCACCTTCCACCATCTCAGGCGGGATAAGAAGAGTAATCTCTGCACTTGGTGCGGCTCCAATGCGCTCCCCATATAGCAGGAGGCATTCTATTACCCCAAGATGTAGTCATTCATTCAACAGATGTGTCTCAAACACTCAAAATCATATGCGTGTGCATCAGTAAGGGTCTCAGAGCCTTGTTTTCCTTCATCTGGAAGATGGAAGGTAATACACCTACTGTATCGTCTATGTGAACCTCCTGCACGCAGCTGGTGTTCAATGACTAGTACACTGTCCCTTGTACGATGAGCTCCTCTGCACCCCAGAGGGGCTTCTAGGAGCTGTCTAGATGGACAGCCACAATTTGGTGGCCAAGGTTCACACAATAAAGTCATGTCCCAGCCCCACCTCATCAAACTGTCCTTCCCCCAGCTCCTGCCTGGTCATAATCCCAGTTATTGTGTGTGTGAGCATGTGTGGGTACATGTGTGTGTTTATAGGAGGGGGGCAAGGTGGGGGGACCCTCACTTTGTACTTGGAAACAGAAGTCACAGACGGAGGGAGGATGTGGTCCGGTGGTGGCTGGGGTTCAGCATCTAATGTCCCTTTGTGCCCTGAAGCCCAGGGACCACTTCCTCCTTCGGAGCGCTCTGCTCTATCCCCATTACCATGTCAGAGTGTGGCTAGCTTATCCCTTGAAAGGAAACCAGGCTCGATGTATTTTCAGCACACTGGTTCTCAGAAGAGTGGCTCTGTGTGTGTGTGTGTGTGTGTGTGTGTGTGTGTGTGTGTGTGTGTGTGTGTCTAGTTAATAGAAGGGACACAGCACAAGCCAGCTTTACATGACTTACTCAGGCCAGTGTGCCCAGTCAGGGACTGTGGTCCACCAGCAGGGACAGCAAAGGGATGCTGGATTTGACTGAGATAGACTTCTTAAGCTTCTTTCTTTCTCTGCGCATGCTCATACGGAACTACTTGCAGACAATTTACTTCGCCTGCCCCCACCCCGCTCCAACACACAGACCCTGTTGTACATACGTGTCTCGTTCCCCTTCTTCTGGGCCACAGGTGAGCTCCTCGGGGCGGCACGCAGCGCTCCGCCAGCTCACAGCTTCTCAGACGGCTGACAGGAGATGGTCTTTTCAGGTGGGAAGTCCCTCCCCTGTCTGAGCCACAGCCCCAGGGGATATATCCTGTTTTCTTCCTTCTGTAGCTGCCAGACGTTCTCGCTTGACCACCAAGAAGACCGACAGGAAGGCAGGGGCTCAGGCGAGGACTTTCTGGCAAAGCCTACGCAAATATTGCTGGTCTGGAAGAACACTGATGCCATGGTGTGGCGGGTCCCTCTGCTCTGCAGATCTGCTGACCCCCAGAGGCTGTCAGAGCACAGCCCCGACTTGGAACGCCACCACACTTGCCAGCCAGGAGTGGCCCAAATGTAAGCCTTACTTACCTCAGACAGGGACACCTTGCGGAAGCCTGGCCTGAGGGCTTGTTCTGGCTCCAGCCTCCGCCCCTCTTCCTGCTTTCCTTCTATAGATTGTTCTAGGTCTATTCCGGGGCAGCCACCTCCCGCCTTCTCCTCTGCCTTCAGGCCTTGCTCTCTATCTTTGGCTCTGACACAAATAGTTGCTTACCTGGGAAGTGCACACAGCTGCGTGGGTCCCCCACCCTGGCTTCTGTCACACGTGGCCTCTCAGCGACTGGAACCAGAGTTTGGTACAAATCGGCGGAGGTGGTGTCTCTGTCCGTCACTCTTTTGTGTCCAGTCCAGCAGCTGCAGAGAGAGCTTTAGGAGGTGGGGCCAGTGTAATACACTCGACCTTCCTGCCTGCATCCCAGAGAGCAGCCTGGGAAGTACAGTGGGGCTGCCCTCTCTCACTGCCTGAAAGATCTTGCCTCCCCTCTGCTCCCGCCTCCCCTCCTGCCAGAGCCTCCCTCCTTCTCCCCTCCTCCCTCAGAAAGGTTGCTCAGGCCTCCCGCAGGTGGTCTTTCCCTCCGGCTCAGGCTCATTCCTTCTCCCCAGCAGAGCAAGCAGTCCATCCTTCGTCCTGCCCTGATAAGTCCATAGGCCACTGTCACACACGCACTTCCTGGGGAAGCATGCTTTTTCCCTCCCCGGCAGGCAGGACAGGGTATACTATATTCCCACCTCCCCGATTCTGGTGCCTGCCATTTGTAGAGCTGTGGTTTGATGAAGGGGTGTTCCCAGAATTTTTTGAAGTACTCATTGGCTCAAAGGTGGGGCATTACACAGCAGGGTGGGATGCGGGGAGATTATTTTCTTTCCTTATTCATAGGGATACCTGGAACCTCTCTTCATCCTTCAGCACTGGCTCCCATGCAGGTTCATTTTGAAGAATAAGATTGGCCCAGGATATGAGACTCACTCTGTCCAGAACTTGTACCCACTCAAGTCTAATGTGTCTTTATTAGGGTAAAAGCTCAGGACATTAAAACAGGAGATGGGAGGAGGGTACCTGTGATGTCCCTGAATAGCCAAAAATGATACTGGTTGACAGCAGGGTTGTGGGACGGGGCTATCTTACCACTCACTAGCTGTGCAACTTTGGGTGAGTTATGTAACCACTCTGTGCCTTAGCTTCTCATCTGTGAAATGAGAATCCCCATCTGATGGCATCAAATGATGGCATCCCCATCATGAGGGTCTTGGAGAATCAAATATGCTATTGCTGTGCCCCCAAAAGTCAGCTGCCCTCAGTGCTACTACTGCTGCTGTTGTTTCTAGAGAAGACATGGCTCAAGGGGCTCCAGTGGCCTTGTTAGGGCTGCAACTCTGACAGCAGTACTGACACTTAACCCATTTTTCTGAACAGCAATTTTCCGAGTGTGATCCAGAAAAGCAGATCTATCTGCACCTTGGAGTTTTAGAGCTGTAGCTTCAGAGGGAGGTAGAGGCAGATAGCAGAGACAGCAGAGATGCCTCTAGGTCTGAGTCTCAAAGTCTAGAACAGAATTCAAACCCTCTTTTCCATAGAACCCCTGAAATAAACAGCAGAGTGCTACGGGTATGTGGATATGCTCTGGTTGAGCAGGAAGGTCCTTGGAGATCACATATTTCTCAAGGGGGTCATGATCCAAAAAAGGTTGAGAACTATTGGTGTTGGTAGGGATGGTGTAGGAGGGGAAAAATAGACTTAAAATAAGTTGCCTCACACAGCAACTCATCAGAGGGTTTGCCACCAACTGCATCCCAATGCTGTTGCTCAAAATTTCTCAAGTGGCCATGTGGTAGAGGCTTGGGCTTCAGACACCTTTGGCAAAGAAGTGGCTCCATTCCTCACGAGGGGCCTGTGGTGGTGAGAGCTGGGGCTGGGGTCAGCCTGTGTGTGTCCCGTCCCACTCCAGCTTCACAGCGATGAGGTATGTGCACTGAGCTTTTCCTTGTGCTAACACTATGCTAACACACCACGTGCAGTGTCTCCATTAATCTTCAGCACATTTTGATGGAGTGGCTATTGTCCATGTTATTCCCATTCACAGACTGAGGATACTGAGGCACAGACAGCTTAGCGCATTATCTAAGGGAACAGTGGAGCTGTGATCGATTTTGAGCTGTTAGGGTCACATTCTTTTTTTAAAAAAAAATTTTTTTTATGTCTTTATTTTATTTTGAGAGATGGAGACAGAGAGTGAGTGGGGGAGGGGGAGAGAGAGAGGGAGACTCAGAATCCAAAGCAGGATCCAGGCTCTGAGCTGTCAGCACAGGAGACCAGAGTCAGCCAGAAAAATGGTGGCTTTTTGGTGGCAGGTAATTAAGGAAAATCATTCTAGAAGAGCAGGGATGGGATAAAGACATCATCACACTCCACCAGCTATAGGATAAAAACAATAATACATCTTACTGAAAAATCGCTATATAGTTACATTGGACTAAGTTCTCTAAAAATATTGTTTCAGGACATTTTCACAATAAGCCTGTCAATGAAGGTATTCTCATTCTACAGAGAGCCTGAGGCTCAGAGACATTAAGGAAATGGATCAAGGTCATCTAACAAATACTGGGATTCAAAGCCAGATGTGTCTAACCTAAGATCATGTACCCAGTTCCTATCCCACCTACAATTCTGCTTCTCACTTGTACACCCTTACTCAACAAAGTTTGATGCCTGAGAGAAAAACAATACTACTGTGTTAAGCGGCTCCATTAATCTTCCTCAAGGATGATGCAGGGCTAGAGGCAAGGAAACAGATTGGTGACAGCTGGCGGCAGAGCCTGGGGAAACCTGCAGGGGAGAGGGTCCAGGCTTCAGAGTCTCATCTACAGAACTTAGGAAGACTCTCAGGTCCTCTCAGAATTACTATCTGACCCAATATCCAGACTCAGCCATGGTTCACCAACTCAGCCAAGTGCCAGGCACCCTCCAGGTAGAGGGTCAGTCTGGCCTATTTCCTATGTCACTCAGTTCCCTTCAGCCATCCCTATAGTTCACAGACACTGCTGGGCCCCTACATGGTGCCTAGTGGGGACTAGGTGCCTTTCTCCTACTGTCTATGCTTCTCTCTCCATCTCTACTGTATTCCCTTCCCAGACAGACAGGCAAGAGGACCCTTATTTTCACCACTGCCAGTCAGCACAGCTGTGGGACAATACCAGCTTTTGAAGGCAGACTTGTCAATAATAACAAATAAAAACAATGTCTCCCTTGTTTCCACACCATAGGATTGAGCCGAATGATATAAATTCCAGAATTTCTTTAAAAGGTGGGGAAGATGTGGTCCTAGGGGAAAGTCCCTTCATTCCAATGCCTGGGGTCCCTACAGAGACTGTTGGGAAGACTGGATGAGACAGTGAATGTGCTTGTGCTATCAGAGGTGGAAGGCGTCCAGAAAACAACAGGGATCTGAGCAGCAGGTTGACCATTGGTCTGAGCAAGACTCAGAGTGCAGTTCTGATACCTGAGCAGTGCCCTGTGCACAACTCATCAGGATGGTGAAGTCTCATATATAGAAAAAGTGTGCTACAACTCAAAGCAGGATTTTTAAGATGGCTAAGGGGACATCTCAGGGTAGGTGACTCAGGGAGATATAAGGCACATGTTATTTTTCCATGTAGGTAGCATCTGGGCCACTCCTTACCCCATTCATTGCTAGGTGGCCTAGGTCATACTAGTGACATGATAACACCACTATGCCTTGAAAACCAAGGAGGAGACAAAGTGGGCAAGTTAACATGGAAGTCCCCTGGCATCTGGTAATTAAGTATTTGTTACAGCTTCTAGAAATTAAGCATGACGAGAAACAGGCTGTCCAGGCTGGACATCAACAGGTAGGCATTCAATGGAACCATTGTCTCCTTGGGCAGCTGTACTGAGGGAAGAGATCTTCTGGGAGAGTGACTGCAGTGACCTCACACACATAGGTCATGCAGCCTTGGGGTGGCGGGACTAATAGTTTTCAGGAGAAAATGAGGGTGGAGCCATGCAAAGGTCAACCATGCAGACTCTGAGGGGACAGTGTGTGGCCACTTGTCCTGTAGTGGTTAAGAGTTTGACCTTAGGGGCGCCTGGGTGGCTCAGTCAGTTAAGTGTCCGACTTTGGCTCAGGCCGTGATTTCACAGTCTGTGGGTTCATCCTCAAGCATCCTCACCAAGAGGCCAGTCAAGCAGGCTTTCAATGACATTCCTAGAGCAGTGATGTCATAAGCCTGGGCTCTTCATTATGTGCTACACCCAGCACAGGTAATCAGTGACGGGGTGGGAGGTGAGTGCTCCAGCCAGGATGACAAGACGTGGTGATGACTCCAAATGCCAGTACTTCCCAGCACCTCCTGCAGAAGAGCACTAGGCGGACACCACGACCGTTGGCCACCAACTCCACCTGCCCCTGGTGAAGGCTGCCCAGTGTAGAGACAGAGCATGCGGGCTTTGGAGTCAGGCGGCCCGGGTTAGTTAATCCTACCCATAATACTTGCTGCATGACTGTGGGCCAGTCACTTAACCTTTCTTTGTCTCAGCCTCTTGAACTGTAAAGTAAGGTTAATTATAGTTATCTACCTTACAGAGTTGTGGGGATTAAATGAGATGATGTGGCTTGCAGAGTGCAAGAATTCTACCAATATTAGATAATCATAATATAATTTGGGGAGGGGGGAACTAGCATCTGCTGTAGTCCAAACATCAGGAAGCAGTAGGGGATGCCTGGATGGGTCAGTTGGCTAAGCGTAGACTCTTGGTTTGGGCTCAGGTCATGGGACTGAGCCCTGTATTCAGCTTGGCGCTGTGGAGCCTGCTTAGGATTCTCTCTCTCCCTTTCTCTCTGACCCTCCCCCTCCCCCTCTCAAAATAAATAAGCAGAAAGAAGAAAGAAAGAAAGAAAGAAAGAAAGAAAGAAAGAAAGAAAGAAAGAAAGAAAGAAAGAAAGAAAGAAAGAAAACAAGCAAACAGTGGAGAACCCCACCTCTGGTCTCCTCCAGCTCTCCTGAGGCCTTACCCTATAGATGCGCTACAATCAGGTGCCACAGACCAGAATCTCTTGGTGACTCTCCAAGAAGACCAGCCCCCTCCTGGCTCCTCAAGACCCACCCTGTGCGGTGGTGGCCTTCCCAGATGGCACCAAAACCCCTAGCCTACATTGTAGGAGAATGAGCAATCAGCCACAGGATGGAAATCTCTGCGGTTCACGGGCCCTCTGGATACAACAGGCCAAACACTCAGAGACTCACTCTCTCTATTGATATAGTAGCACATTTTCTTTGCCCGGGGGATAACACACCCTTCCAGGCCACAGAGCCTCCTCCCTATTCCACCTCAACCTTGGGACCATGTGGAAGACAAGGAGAGAACACCACAGACAGGACTTCCAGGAATCTCCTGTACTCGAGGTTGGCCTCCTGCCTTTGCTGGTCCTTCCGGGCTCTGAGACAAGTCTGGGGGCCGCTAGAAGAGAAGACATTGCATGTCTTTAGTTAATGAACACATCGAAATAGAACCCTCTGCACTCTTCTATCAGTGGGAATTATTTTAAGTACGGATCACAGGCCCTGGGGCATGATGAAGCTGCTGGAAATTGAAGAAAAGGCATCAGGTCCCAGAATTTTGAATGAAAAGATCTTAGAAGCTATTTGTGCTGTCCCTCTGTTTTACAGTTGCTAAGATACAAGCATTCACTTGGTGGTTCCATCTTGCGTTTATTCATTCATCAAATATTTGGCGAGCATCACTCAATGCTTTCCAAACTGTGGGATAAAACTTGTGAACAGGACAGGGAATCACTTTAGTGGGTCACACACCAACGTGCTTGTTTGAATAGAATGCAGTAAAACAGAACAGAATAGAGTATAAAATTTATCAGAAAAATCTCACACATCGTAAGAAAACTTTAGTTTTGAGGGTTTTTTTTTTTTTAAGTTTAGTTTTATATATGTGCGGAGTTGTAATGGCAACTGTGTTTCTTACTCTGGTTTGCTTTGATTCTTGGTCAAAAATTTGAAAAACACTCTACTTGGTACCAGTCTGTACCAGTGTAGAAGAATAACTGGGGCATCTGGTTAAATTTGGTGATTCTGGGGCATACTCCCAGGGGTTCCTCAGGTCCAGGAGGGGCCCGGAGTCTGCACTGTGACAAGTGCATGCAGGATCCTGAAGCCCGAGTCCTAGGTACACGAAGAAGTGCTGCTCTGAGCCAGGCGCCGACCCTGGCTGGTGCAGGGGAAGGTCTCAATTTGCAGGGCTTAGCATGGCCTCGCAGCGTGCTGGAGAACCCCAGGCACCGCAGGTAGCTCCACCATGGGCCGCCAAGGCTGTGGGCTGCAGGGAGGAGGAGGAGGAATTGGCTTTGCCTGGGCCTTGTGGTAGCCTTTCCAAAAGAAACGTCTTTTGAGTTGGACCTTGAAGGATGAGTTTGAGTTTGCCAAGAAAAGAAGAGGAGGGAAGGGGCCTCACTACTGTCGGGAATTTCACACCGTATTCCTTGGGCCCCTTTTTTCTCGGGGTGCAGCCCTCCCTGCGCACCAGTCTGTGCTGGGATGGGCGTCCCGGCTCTCTGGCTCCCCCTCCGGCTCACTGGAGCGTTGCCACTGGGATTCGGGCTTTGGCGCAGCTGCTGGGGCTCCCAACTCCCCTGCCCTCCTGGCCACACCACCTCCAGCCGCTGGCCAGGGTACAAGGGGCCTTTTCTTTCCAAGGCCCCCACCAAACACACATGCTTCTCCTCGCAGCTGTCTAGCTCGGCTGCCTGAACACAGAGGTAATTCACAGGAGAGGCGTTTGAGGTTTCCATGAAAAAACACCTCCTCCTTCCTTTTTTCAACTGCTGCCCTGAGCGTAACTGGACAGAACTTCTCTTCTTCACGCTCTGGCCCTGGGTGTGAAGCTGAGATTCTGGAAGGAAATTCCCTTTAGGGCCCCCGGAATGCAACATTACTCCATCCGTGCGCCCTCTACTGGCCGGAGCCAACTGAGGAGTGGTCGTGTCCCATACCCCAGCCATGGAAAGACCTCGAAAACAAGTCTAGCCAGAGGGTGTGGGTGGAGGGTGCAGATAAAAACACAAGCAAAATTATAAGCGATTATATAAAAAAAAAAAGACACACGTTGCACAGTTTTATGCCATTATATTTGAACAGTGAGGCAAATTATGTCCTTGTTGGTAAGAATAAAGTTAAAATCTTGTATTCAGAATAAAAAGTATCGACAACCTGCTAGTGACTGTCCCTCATGGGGTGAAAGTGCCTCGGCCAACTCCAGTCCCCAGCCTGGCAGAAACAAACCTGATTTTGACGGGACATCCCAAGGTGATGGGGCTCATGGGGTCAGGGCAGAGAGGTGAGGATCCTAGACAGGGCTGCTGTGGAGGTGGTGGAGGTGAGAACCCAGAGTATCTGGATTCAGCTCTTCAGCCAAGTTTCTTCATCCAGGAGGAGCCAGAGGGGAAAGGAGGATGAGAAAGGGCAGAAATTCTCGGCACAAAGACATATATCGTTTTTTACCTAGAGAAATGGGGTGCGGGTGAGGATTCCAGGCAGAAGAACAGGAAATGCAAAAGCCCTGAGTTCAGATACTGCCACGCTTGTCTGAGGGACAGCGAGGAAGGGGGTGTAGCTCAGGGAGGGATAGCAAGAGCAGAGGTCGGAGAAGTAGCAAGGGGCTGGTTGTGCAAGACCCTGGGGATTCTGTAAGGACTTGGCTTTCTTTGGAATAACGTGGGAACTCTTCAGAGGGTTTTGGGTAGACAGGAGGCATTAATTCATTAATTTGACAAATATTTTGCACCTGCTATGTGCCAATTCTGGTTTCAGACGTTACAGTTTTATCAGTGAGCAAAACAGAAACAAATCCAAGCCAAAGAAAACTGATACTAACCACAAAAGTCTCTATTACAAAAGAAGAAGGGTCTCAAATGACATCCTCAGTTTCCCCCTCAAGAAACTGGGGAAAAAAAGAAGATCAAAGTAAACCCAAAGTAGAATAAAGGGAACAATAACGATCAGGGCAGAAATTAATAAGAGAGAAAATAAATGCAATAAAAAAAAAACTAGTGAAACCAAAAGGTGGCTCTTTGAGAAGATCAATAAAATCGATAACCCTTAGTAAGACTGATCAGGTTTGAAAAAAGAGAGAAAATGCCAACTACTAATATCAGGGATGGGAGCGGTGACATCTCTACAGATTCTACAGACATTAAAAGGGTAATAATAAGGAAATATTATAAACAGCTGTGTCACAATACATTTGACAGGTTAGAATAGAAAAATTCCTTGAAAGAAATTCACTACCAAAGTTTGGTCAAGGAGAAATAGATAATGTGAACAGCCCTGTGTCTATTAAAGAAATTGAATTTGTATTTAAAAACCAGCACACAAAAAGAACTCCATGTCCAGAGACCAGGTCTTTCTACTGCCTCCTTGCTGGGTCAACAGGTGCAGGAAACTCTCAGAAGGGCATGATCCTGGACAGGTACTTTAGTGGTAAATTCTTTGAGAATATTTCACGGATGGGATGTTGTGAGGTGACACATTCAAAGTGCCTTGTATCTCCCTAAAATCCCTCCTCACTCCCCACATTTGTTAACATTTCTTTGCAGGTCTTTGCCACTATAACAGGTTGCAACTGTCCTCAGAGCAGGGGCACCTATGATTCTCAGCCAGGTCCCCACATCCTCTGACCACAATGGAGAAACAGTTTACTGAGCCAAAAACCCGATGCCAAAATGTCATATCTTATCTAGCAACAAGTGAGGGCAAGATGCAGGTGTCTTGTCTACAGCCTACCTAGCACACACATGGGAGCACATCTACATTTGTATCTCCTCCACCTTTTTAAAAAAAATTTTTTTAAATATTTTATTTCTTTCTGAGAGAGAGAGAGAGAGAGACAGCGTGAGCAGGGGAGGGTCAGAGAAAGAGGGAGGCACAGAATCTGAAACAGGCTCCAGGCTCTGAGCTAGCTGTCAGCACAGAGCCCAACATGGGGCTCGAAGCCACAAACTGTGAGATCATGACCTGAGCTGAAGTCAGACACTTAACCGACTGAGCCATTCAGGTGCCCCTTTAAATTTTTTTAATGGTTTATTTCTTTCTGAGAGAGAGAGACAGTGTCACCTCTTTTTTTTTTTTTTAATAAAGTCACAATTACTATTCCTCTACTCACCCAGACTGAAAACCTGAGTGTCAAATTGGACCTTCTCACACTCTGCACATCTGATTAGTCACTGACTCCTTTATCATATTCCTTCTCCTTCCTCAATTTCTAATAGATAAGGTTTCATCAAGGGCAAAAGCTTTTAACTCACTCCCTCAAATTGATTCATTTGTTCATTTAATAAATATCGACTGCTTAGTAATCATTTGATTTTGTCCAACAAACATATCCAGTTTCTCCCTTCTTAGTATATTGTAGGACTTTATTCCTTGGCCCTTTGCAGTTAGTCAGGACCATAATTACTTCTGGCCAGTGAGGTGTGAGTGTCTTTCAGACAGAGCGTGCATTTTTCTCTCTGGGACTCCACACTCCCTTTTCTCTTTCACTTGGCAACCAGGAACATTGGAGCTGGTGGTACCTCCATCATCCAGCAACCTGGATCCCTGAGTGGCTATGGTGAGTAGAGCCTCTATGCAGACACACAGAGAACATGTAGCAGAAGAGAGAAATAAACTTTCCTTTTTAATTGTAAGCCCCCAACCCCCCAAAATAAACGTAAGAATCAGATGCTAAAGTCTGTTAGATGTCGATAAGTGCTATGGGAAAAATTGAACAGTATTAAGGGGCTTGGAAGTGGGGGGTGGGGATCGTAATTTGAATTGCATGGCTGAGCTAGATCTCATTAAGGAGATAACTTTTGTGCACAATCTTGAAGGAGGTGGGAGAGCAAGACGTTCAGATGTCTGGGAGAAGGCCGGAGAGGGAAACCCTGTACAAAGCCCCTGAGGAGGGAACATGCCTAGACTGTGGAGGAAAGGAGGCCTGAGTGGTTGGATAGAGTGAACAGGGCGAGGAAGGAGGAGATGAAGTCATGGCCAGATTGGGTAGCGTCTTGCAAGACATTTTAAGGAGTCAGACTTTTGCTGTGAGCAATATGTTAACCACATGGGAGCGACACTAAACTCAAGAAGATCAATTAGGTGATGTTACAGTAATCCAGTGGTTTAAGTCAGAATGGTGAGAAATAGTCAAATTCCAGAAGTATTTTGAAGTCAGCATTAACACGATTTGGTTACAGATTGAATGCAGAAGCGAGAGAGAGAGAGGTGTCAGGGACAACCCTAAGATTTGGGGTCCAACCAACTGGAAGAGTGATATTGTGCTTAACTGAGATGGGGAAGGTACTGGGGAATAGATTTTATGAGAAAAGATCAAAAGAGTTTAGGCTTGGGCAATGCCTAAAGATAATTGATAATAGATAGGAAGTCATTGATATCAGCACTGGATTGGGTATAGGAGTCTGATTTCAAGGTAGAGATCTTAGTAGAACATAAAGTTTAAAGAGTTATCAACATATGGGTTGCATTTAAAGCCACGTGATTATGAGTCACCAAGAGAGGATAGTACATAGTAAAGGGAAGAGGTCCAAGGACAGAGTCTAAGAAGTGGGGAGATAAGAAGCAAAAGAGACAAAAAGCAGAGAACACAGAGCCTTGAAGATAAACCAGAAAGGTGTGCGGCTCTGGAGAGTAAGAGAAAAAATGGTTCAAAGAGAAAGAAATGACCCATTATGTCAAATGCTGCTGAGAGCCCATGTTAAATGAAGACTGTGAGCTTACCAATGTGATTTAGCCACATGGGCCCCAAAAGTTGCTGATCAGGGATGGAGACGCAACAAGCTGAGATTCTGGAGGGGATGCAGTTACTACCCATGTCAGGCCTTGAGTCTTTGAGATACAGTTGGGAGGACACCACTGAGGGACGGACACCCAGGGAACTAGGAAGCCAGCTCTATGAAGCTGTGGTCCCAAGACTCATGACAGATGGTGACAGTGAGCCTGGTGTTAGGAGCCATAGAAGGAATGAAGGGTAGTCACCTGAGGTTTACGGGGTGATGGGCACTGCAGGCTGATGACCTTGAACTTCACAGCTGGGAAGTTTTGAGGATGAACAGCTTGAAACAGCAAGAAGGAATGAGGAAGACAAGGCAGGTGCCCCGCCCAGTGGTAGGAGGGCTATGGTGGGGAAAAATAAGCACCACAGGAGAAGGCTGCTGGGAAATGTTCTTGGAAAAGTCTGTGTCCAGTGAGAGCAAGAAGAGAGGACGTGGTGGATACAGGATAATGTTTCTATCCAGCTTAACACATTTCAGTAACTTCCCACAACGCTTAGAACCTAACAGACCAAATTCCATACCACTTGCTCACTCTGTCTCTACATCCCAGCCACAGTGTCCTTAGCATGTTTCTTAGACACATGCTACATTCTTTCCAACCTCAGGGCCTTTGCATTTGGTGCCATGCTTTCTCTTCTTGAAACTGCACCCCAATCATTGAGGTCTCATATTGAGAGCATCTTCTCTAAGAAAACTTGCTGAATACCGCCTTTGAAATGAGGGTGCTGTGCTGGCACCATAGAAGGGTTCGTGATCCACACAGTTTCTGTCTACAAGTAGTCCAACGTGTGGTGAAACAGATTAAGTGAGCAGGTAGTTTGAGAGGGTACTCAGGGCCATGATGGTAGCAACCCAGATGTGGGAGCATGTGACAGAGACCCTAACTCAGCCATGCTGGTAGAAGTGGGGATTCAGAAAATGGTCAAACGGGAGCCTAAGGGACAAGCAGGGTCTTGGAACATGTTAAGGAGCTGGGTTCCACAGTGGGAGGTATTAAAGGGGCACTGAAAGGTATATACTTTAGAAGGTATAGGCTTCTTTTACAGAAGGATTATGAGCAGAAGCAGAACAGGATCTGATTTCGCCTCCATTGTGTTTGGCCCCAGAATGAGTGCGAGGTGGCACTCGAGGGGCAGATGACCACAAGCTTCTAGGGCACAAACAAGACCTCGTGCCATCTGGGAGAGAACATTTGGCTAGGATCCTGGAGCCACCAGAGCTACAGAACGTCCTGGACTCTTGGCTTCCCACCCACCACCCAGACAGGTTTATCAACCAGCTTTACAATAGGTACACTATTGTCTCATTGTGGTTTGAATTTGTTTCTCTGTTTCTGAGCCTATGTCAAGGTCTCCAAGTCCTTCATGGGCTGAGGGGCCTGGTGGTTGGGCATTTATCAACAAGGGTTAGCGTGGAGACATCTGGGGCTCTCTCAGCATGGGGCTCATATGTCTGCTGGCTCAGTGATGCTTCTCTGCCATTCTCAGAACCTGGAGCTTATTCTTTGCAAGGCTGGAAATGCAGTGCATCCTGGCATTAGGGAGCCACTTTCCTCCGGACCTGGGTACCTCTGTGGGGCACTGCAGGACCAGGTCGTGGGTGGTGACTTAGAGCCCTTCCCCATACTGGCCAGGAGAACTCTCTAGTAGAGAGAAAGCGACTCTGCCTGCTGCTTTCCCTGGTCATGTGGCCTCTTCCCTCAAACCTAGACCTGCCTCTTGTACTGTCACAACAGACCTGGAGACCTCTAAAACGCAGAATCTAATTTTAGCAACCAGAAAACTTGTTTCCCTTCCTCTAAATCCCTAAACCTGCCCAGAACTTGAGGGGCAACATTTGCACTTCCATTCTTTTGGGGCAAAGAAGCAGATTAAAAATAAAACAAGTAAGTTTCTACAGTCAAATGGCCAGAATATCCTATCGTGCTAGTGTTTTTGCTGGAGTCTCCCTTTTCATTTTTCACCTGGCCGACCCCCACTTATTCTTTAGGACTTAGCTCAGACGTCACCTCGCTTAGAGAATTCTCTATCTTTCTGAATCTTGACCTCTGCAAAAAGCCCTCCATTATTTTCCACTGTGTGGCCAACCCACACCTGGCTCGTATCAAGTGTGTGCTAAACTGAATGCTTTTCAGGGCAAGGTATCGGATTAACAGGATCTGCCTTTGACTAGTGGCTGCCCAGGGAAGATGGGCTTAAGTGAGAGGCAACAGAAGTGCTAGATTTGGAGACGCTGTGGTTCTCAGAATAAGAATAGGACACTTTCAAAGGCAGAACAAGAGGGAGGGCAGGGTCATGTCACCTGGCTTCTCACCTGTTTACACCAGGCATCCGGAAAATAGGAGAAGTTTCTAGACATGACCAACAGGTGGCAGCATTGCCCCTTGAATGACGGACTCCCTTCCACAGGATGAGCTAAGGGCTTTCTTGCTCTCCAGGGCAGTGCGTGCGAGGCCTTTTCTAGGCGAGTCTCAGAGTGATTCGAGGCACTGATGAGGCTAGGATTCCAGCTGCTCTACACACAGAAGAGATCTGTAACCATTTATGGATCGAATTTTTTCTAATTCCAGACCTTCTTCTAGGGGTTCTTGCATTTTTGTTACAAATAAATTAATTAATTAATTAATACTCACGCTCCTCCCTGGAGCCACTGAATCAGAATCTCCTGCACAGTTCCTGGGAATTCTCATGTGGTTTTGATGAGGGTGGGCCAAATTCTCATTTGTGCGATTCGATTCCATGGCTAGCCTTTCAGTCACAAAACTGACTTATCCGTTAGGAAAACCCAGTACATCTGGGCCCACCACCCACCCCTCTGCCCCAGGACAGAACTTCAACAGGGAGGGCTGAGCAGGATGCCTCCAGGGGGCCAGTAGGAGGTGGCTGCCAGGCACAGGAGTCTCCATGCTCCCCACGGGCCCTCTCCCCCTCTCTTTGTTCGTCCCCAGCTCGGCCCACTCCCACCACCCACTGAGCTTTAACCCAACTGCAGGGCTTGTTGACCAGGTCTGCAGAAGCAAACAGGACAGCCATGGGTGCTTCGTGGCCAGCTCTCTCACCTCTCAGGCAGGCAGTATTTTCCGTAGTACCTGTGAAGCTGAAGCTCATGGAGGGCGTCCTGGTGTTGACCAGAGGATGTGTTACCAGGTTAGCCATGCATGGAAACTCTGGGCTGGGGTTTACAGTTGGTGACCAAATTGTTGCTTCGACTCCTTCCTTCAGCCTTCTGAGTCACTGCCCACCCATGGCCCTGGGCAGAAAGCTGCCAAAGTGGGTAAAGCCTGACAGAGTGAAGCCCAGGTGCTGACAGGGCCAACTTGAAGGAGCTGGCCTGGTTGGGCCCCGTCCTGGTGCTTTCCCACGTATCTGTGCACCATTTCCTGTCTTGATGCCTTTGTCCCCTCTGCTCTACCTCCAATCTTTTCCATTAAAATCTTATGTTTCAAAAGGTCACTTTTCAGATACCACCTGTGTGGTCTGAGATGGTTAAATACACGTATAAAGTATATAAAATATATTCGTGTGCGTATATAGGTGCCATTTACATCTGCCACCAGGCCCCTAGTGCAAAGTCTTGTGTAAACAGCCAAAAGGAGGCACACAGGAAGTGATGAAGGAAGACACAAGAGAGGTGTGACTGTTAAATATTGTGAGTGAAGGAAGAAGATGGGGGTAAGTTACAGTTGACAGTGAGGGCTTTGTCATGGAGTAGAAAGTCATCTGGGCCCTGGAGGATGGCTTAGATGATTAGATGGAAGGTCACCAGTACGTTCTCAGAGCTTTCTTCTTCTTCTTCTTTTTTTTTTTTTTTTAACAAATAGTTTATTGTCAAATTAGTTTCCACATAACACTCAGTGCTCATCCCCACAAGTGTCCTCCTCCATGCCCATCCCTCCTCCCCCCCACATCCATCAGTCCTCAGTTTTTGTCAGCATTCAAGAGTCTCTCATGGTTTGCCTCTCTCCCTTTCCCCCACCATTTCCCCCCTTCTTCTCCCCCTTGTTCCTCCGTCAAGTTCCTCCTAATCCTCCTATACGTGCAGACATATGATATTTGTCCTTCCTCAGAGCTTTCTTCTTAATTTAAAGTCAATGCTGAGATATTCTGGGTAGAAAGTGGTTCATGGGCGGGGCAGGCCAATCATCATCAACAGTCAATGTTTCAGAAGCTCTTGGTCAGTCCCAGTAGAACTTTCTGGAGTGTGTGGTATGACTAGGGAGTGAGAAGGACATAGACAGTAAGTCACTGGTTTGTCTCCTGGACTCAGTTAACAGCAAGAAAGGAATATCAAGCACAAAGCCAGAGAGAGGGCTAGAGGCAGATGGTGTCAGAGTGGGCACGGGACCCCGAAACCCAGCCCCTGTGTTTGAAGGAGAGTTGTAGTGTAACCACTGCCTGACCAGTCCAGCAAAGTCACATCCTAAAATAAAAGAGGGAATACCCTGGAATCCATGGTACCTCAGAGGCGCACCTTCTGGCCTGAGGACTTCTGCACTTGCATGAACCTCCCTACCTTTTCCCCCTCTATTCCCAACGTAAATGTAGTGAGACTTTGGGGCTCTAACCAGCTTCTCCTCTTAAGTGAAAATATGAGCCTTTGCTTAATGAGGGCCAAGGTGAAACAACAGATAAGATGGAGAGAGCAGAGCTACCCACAATGTGGGCGAAATCTTGTTCTCTGCCTTCTCGGCTCCACTCTGCGCACATAACCCACACTCACCACGCTTACTTCTAAGTTTGCCTGAGACAAGAAAAGGCTCCATCAGGAAGTCCCCTCTCAGCTACCCACTCAGCCCTGAGAGTGGGTGTGGGTGCCACGGACAGGATGGAGAGCTGCTAGTCAGTGACCTGCCAGCACTGCGCCCACCATGGCTTGTCTGGGACGCTCGCCCCTGCTGACTGGGAAAGGCACCACAAAGGCAGAGTGTACCCTGCATTCTTCTAGGAGAATGTGCTCTCTACTATCTGATGGCACTCTGGCCAAAGAATGTGTATCTCCCTACCTTTCCTTTCTTCCCCCTTGAGAGCCTCACTGTATTCTTTATCGAGCCGCATTGCTGAGCTCCAAAAAACAGACAAATCATGTCCACGTGGGAACAAGCTTCTCCCTTGTAGCATCTCGTGAGGTCTGGACACTCAGGACAGCCCTGGCACTAAGCCCCAGCTCGCCCTGGGCCACAGCCCTCCTCATTTGACCCACGCTGGCCTGCCGCCTCCCATGAGTCACTCAGGTAACCAGAAGG
Source organism: Proteles cristata cristata (assembly GCA_017311185.1). Taxonomy (NCBI): domain Eukaryota; kingdom Metazoa; phylum Chordata; class Mammalia; order Carnivora; family Hyaenidae; genus Proteles; species Proteles cristata. The sequence goes on along the minus strand of JAESUZ010002428.1, from coordinate 313,415 downwards.
GCAACCACAGGAGAAAAACAACACCCTCGTTGCCCCAGGTGGCAGTCCCAGCCCAGGACAGAGTACAGCTGGGGCATTGCTTGCAGTCTTCCAAGGTCAGGCCTGTCCCTGGAGCTGCAGGAAGAGACTGCGGCAAGATGGTAGGAGGGGCAGCGGGAGAAGAGTCCTGGAACTTAGCGTGTGTCCTAACTCATCATTTCTGACGTCAGCATCTTCCGATGCTCTTTCATAAGGTAGGAACAAGGAAGGGCAGAGGTAATGAGATTAGGATGATGCCAGGTGAATTCCACAGAAGATAGTACTGGACGCCTCATGTTGACCAATGCCTTTTTGTAAATAAGCCATGCTTTCCTCCTAGCTCATCCCAAACACACTCTCCTTCCTCTGCAACCACGTCACCGATTTGGTTCTTCATTCTAAAGCACATAATTTATGGCTCTTTCCTCCCAATGGGGGAGCCCTAGGTACCCCTCTCTGACAGCCACTATAATGCTTGCGCCCTGGTAAGCACTCAGTGGACACCTTCGGAGTTGGTGCATGAACGCCTAAGCTGATGGTACACTCCAGTGGTGCCAGAGGTAACTCTAATGACAGAGCAGCTGCCGAACTTGGGGTGCTGATTTGGGTGGTCATGCTGCCCCTTGGGCCCTTCTCCAAAAGTGAGGGGAGAGATACTGGGCCCAAAGGTCACATCCTCAGAGTCGCTCAACTTACAAGAGCAACAGGCCCATCCTCGGGTTCTCCTGCCTGCTGGGAGGGTGAACTTACCTCTCAGCTGTGTTATCTGCTTGATATCCCTTTCTCCCCTCGACTGTGCCTCCTCAACAGCAAGTCTGGGGCTTATTTAGTTTTGACTCGCAGCACAGAGCCTGGCTCATCTCATATGCCCAGCAGATGCCCATTAGGTAAAGTGTGTGTGCCTGTTGCCATCCACCATCGCTGTAAGGCAGCGATGTGTGCAGCGTAATTACCCACCCCTTCCCTACACACCCGGGAACAGGAGCACAGTGAAGGATTCTCTTCCTCCCCCAGCGTCTGCCCCAGTGTGTAGATGGGGCTCCACAGGCCCCTGAAGCCCTGGCAGGCCCGTAGCGCACAGACACAATATTTGTGGGCTGCTCTGATGGATAAAAGAAAAGAAATACCCATTGTATTTGACAGAGGCTTGAGAAATTCTCAGAAAAAAAAAATACATCTGAGCTGGCTTCTCATATTTGGCCCAAACTGCTTAGAATGTTGCATCCTCCCCTTCTCTCTCTCTCTCTCTCGATTTCCGTCCCTACACCACAGAAGACAGAATGTTGAACCCATCATGCAGATCAATGCCTTTTGGTCATAAAGGGTCCAGAAGGAGCAGCCCCAACTACGGACTACTGAGAAAAATACATCTTTCCTCCCTGCTGGAAGCGCAGATCCCCTCAGGGAAACACATTGGTTCTACACATTCTAGATCCTGAACCTGGATCTTGCGCTTGATACCCTGAGCCCATCTGAAGCAGTGGGAATCACCCCTGACTTGGGAACGGACTTGTGCAAGGTAAAAGGGAATGTCCTAATCCAGCCAGAGCAGATATTCACAGGTCTCTGCTCTATTGAGTCCTACGCGTTTGCTTCAATGAGTCCTAGCTGACAGGACTGAACCGCAGACATCTGTCACCCCCCTCCTACTGCCCCCTGTAAGCACTGAGCTCTCCTCCGCACACACAGCACCCTGCCGTGCAGATAAACCTAATGGAGTTTCGTAGCTCAGGGAGGGGGTTGCATGGGCCTGCTGAGCGTGAGGCACAAGAGAGCGGGAACCATGAGAACTGTGACAGCCACTGGACAGATGGTGGCAGCAGTGGGGACAAAACCACCCACAGGATCAGACCCCCAGTGACATGTGAACACAGACTCCCTGAAAACCCCATGTGGAGGTCCAAAGATTCCCACCTCGTCTGTCTGGGCCAGAAGCTCATCATCCAATGCCTTATCCCTGAAGCAAGCGGCAGATGTGGCTACAATCACAAACACACAAGACCAAAACCCTCATCGGCATCCATTTGGGGATTCGAATGTGCTGAGTGATCAGAGGCGATGGGGAGAGAGCAGCTCTCTGGGCAGGGAGCAGTCGCACGGCCACGGCCACTAATCCAGGGCGGTGCATTTGAGGCAGCCCACCCGTGCTCCTGACTACCCTCTGAGACATGGGCTTCTATGCTGGCTCTCTGCACGTCAGCACTGAGCCGGCAAGGGCCGGCTCTGCGCTCAGGGAGGCCGTGTACTCCGGGCCTTCTGCTGGGTCCTCGCCCCTCCAGGTCTCTCAGGAAAGGTAAGATTTTGTTCTTGAGGATTGGAGCAGATGGTAGCCCAAGTGCAGTGACGTGGACATCGGCCCTCCCAGCCACAGTGGCTTCTGTCCAACTCCTCCTGCTCAAAGGGTCCCCTGAGTGTCCTACAGTATCCCATCCGCCCGGAGTCGCATCCTGGCTCAGATTTACAGTCAACTAACTAATAGAAGTGCCACTAAATGCTAGGATTAGTAATAAGCCTTTTCATGGTTAGGCCTCATAACAGGCCCCCAAAGGGTATATTTTCCTTTATAAACGCAGAAATTAAAACTCAGGTTACTTAAGTGACTTGCCTAAGATCAGAATGCCAAGCAGTAGACATGGGTGTCCTGATTGCTAATTCAGGGCCCCTATACAAAAGCCACCTCCTTCACTGAAACATGGAATGGTGCCATTTACCCTTTCCGGGTCCCTCAGAGGATTGGGAAACAGGGCAGAACAATGGGGAACAAGGTGTAGTCTGTGTCCTCTGTCTGTCAGACTTGGTATAAACAGTCTCCTCCTTTGCTGTGGACAGTAACCGGCAGTGTTTTCTGGAGGCCTGACACAGCGGCTAAGAACATGGGCTCAGGCCAGACTGCCGGGTTTAAATCTCATCTATGGCCAGAGACTATCTGTGTGATACTGGACAAAATAGTTTACTTCTTGGACCTCAGTTCCCTCATCTAGAAAATGGGATTATAACAGCACCACCTCATAGGGCTCATTTGGGGGACTGAGTTAATTTGTGCAAAGCACTTACAACAGTGGTTAGCACTCAGTAAGTGCTTCATAAATGTCTATTAATGTTGTTAATATCAATTATGTTCGACGTTTAATATTATTTCCAAACAGGGCAACATTGTTGACTTATTCCAATTTTATGCAGAAAAAGAAAATCTGAAGCCAAACAACCAGAAGCTGCCCTATCCTTAGGGTCTGGGGCCACACCGCCTGCTCAGAGCGCCCTCTGCCCGGGAGGCCCCCGGGCACCACGACTGGGCCTTCTAGGAACATGTTTCTCTGATTTGGACTTCTTCTACTGCCAGGCTCGGAGCTCTCAAACACCCATCTGTCCCAGGAACATTCGGCTGTCACTGCGGCATAAAGGCTGCACAAAGAACACACCAAACCACCCAGGGGCCCAGGCTGCCAGCAGCTACTTGCTGCCTGGCATGCAGGATGGACAAGGCTGCTTCTTGGCCTATACCTCAGGGCTGGATAAGAGTTTCTTACATGGCCTGGAGCTTGTTCCTGCCCCCTGATAGGGAGAACGCTGGCCTCCTTCCTGAATCTTCACTTTAGCTCTCTTACTAGGTCCTGGGCAGGCCTTCACCTGAATCACTTGTCTAAAGAGCTGCCTCTACCTTTCATTCTGTTGAGTTTTCTCTCCTGGTTGGCAGAAAGCATGCGAGGTGGACATGACAGAGCAGATGGCTGGTGGGATGACGGTGGCAGTGAGGCTGTTGGGAGAAAGTACCCACTTCCCGGTGAAGCTGGTGATGGCCCAGGACAGAAACAGTGCTAGGGCCCAGCGTGTTCCCCAGGCTGTGGACAGATTTCACCAGGCTCCTGGAAAAGCATCTGTGTGCTAGGTTCTAGTGAAGATGCTCGTAGCTCTTGTAGTATACGGATCCTCCAGCCTCAGTGGCTGACCACGGCAGAAGTTTATTTCCTTCTCCCACAGGGCTTATCCCGGAACCTGGGTGGGCAGAGGCACTGCCCCTTCAACAGGCGGCTTCTAACGGCAGCTGGAGTGGAGATAGCCAACCCACAGATGGGAAAGGGGGGCTACGGAGACTCGGGAGGGGGGATTTTTTGAGGGTTAGCCCTGCAATCAGAGGGCGTCACTTCTGACCACATGCTGTTGGCCAGAACTCCACCACAAGGTTCCTCATCTTAAGTGAGGCTGGGAAAAAATAGTCTCTGCTGGAAAGCCCTTCCCAGCGACACCCCCCACCCCCACCAAACTGTGGACTGGAAAAATGATTGATGGAATCAACCAAATGGGAATGCCAGCTGGACGCATTCTAGAATGAAATTCTGCTACTGTGATCTCAGCTGCTCCTGAGGCATGGAAGGAGAGTGCAGGGCTCTAAAAAGGCCACCTTAATAAATGTGGGTGAGTAAATAAACAGGCAAAAATGGCCACCAAGGAAACTCTCAAATGGAGCTAAGTCTTAAAAAACAAAGGGCAGAAAGAGTGGCTGTTGATCTCAAGCAACATAAAAATATAAAAGACTGGTAGGGAGCTGTCAGTGTAATGTCAGGAATGTTGATCCGGGACATATGAAAAATGTTAGCAAAGTTTTTTTAAGCTTTTAATGGACAAAAGAGACTTAGGTCTGTCCCTAGGGATGAATGGCAGGGTGTTTCTGAATGACAGGAAAAAAAAAGTACCTCAATTTCTACTTTATGTCCAACCTCTTTGCCAAACGGAATCAGTTTCAGGCCAGAAAGAGAAGACACTGAAATCCCCAATGAATGAAGAGCATGCAAGAGGGAAACTTACCGATCGAGTTAGTTGACACACCCTGGCCCAAATGAATTCTATTCTAGAATTCTGAAAAAATTTTCAAGAAGGGATGACAAAAGATGCAAAATAATAATTAACACACACCCTGGAGCTAGACCATCTGGGTTTGAATCTTGGCTAGGTCACTTGCTAGCTGTGTGACCTTTGCTGATCAGTCTGTCTTAGTTTTTCCACTTGTTGAATGTGTAAAATAATAATAGCTACTTCATAGAACTGTTAAACATTTCAATAAGATTCCATCTATTCTTAGCACTCAGCCTCACACCTTTAAGGGTTCAATAACTGTTAGCTGCTACTGCTACTACTATTTTATGGCTGATCTGCTGGTAGTCTATAAAACTTTGTGCCAATCAGAGAAAGGTAAACAAATATATTACTTTTTTAAAATGTTTATTTTTGAGAGAGATAGACAGAGTACAAAGTAGGGGAGGGGCAGAGAGAGAGAGAGAGAGAGAGAGAGAGAGAGAGGAAGACACAGAATCTGAAACAGGCTCCAAACTCTAAGCTGTCAGCACAGAGCCTGATGTGGGGCTTGAACTCATGGACCATGAGATCATGACCTGAGCGAAAGTCAGATGCTTCACCTACTGAGCCACCCAGGTGCCCCAACAAATATATTCCAATTTAGAAAATCAAAGAAGTGAATTTTCTCAATGCTGTCCATGCCAGGCATGCAATGACATGCAGCTATTGAGCAAATATTATAACATACCTACCATGTGCCAGGCTCTGTGCTGGGCCCTGAGAAAAGAGGATGGGGCAAAAGAAACAGAAATCCATGCAGTCTTCAGGGCAGTAGTTCTATCAGGGGGAGATATGCAAGTTTACATAAGTAAGTACATGTTGGTTGCTGATGGGTAGTATGGAGAGAAACGAAGTAGGGTAAGAAAATGCACAATGGTAGATGGAGAAGATTTCAGTTTTGAAGAGGGGAGTCAGGTAAGGTCTTTGACGCTGGTTAATTCCAAGGATTTTGGCCTGATCTGCCAGAATAATGGGGTGGCATTAGCTGAAATGGAACAATTATTGGAGTACCCAGCATTTGAGATGCTTATTGGGCATCCAAGAAGAGACATACAGCAGCTAGTTGGATCCATGAATCTGGATATAAAGAAGAGGCCATGGTTGGAGAGGTACATGCCTGACAATACTGAAATAAACAAGGGACTAGAGTAACTGGAAAAAAGAGAAAGTCCAAGGACTGAGTTGGAGGACATCTCAATGTCAAGATACAGAGAAGGCGAGGAGGAAGATAACAGGAATACTAAAAGGGAGCAACTAGTGAAGTTGGAAGACAACCAGGAGAAGGTCCTGGGGGCCAGTGATGACAGTTTCAAGGAAGAAGGAGGGATCGACTGTGTTAACTCAAGCCAAAAGTCAGAAGAAGATAAAGACAAAGGGATGACCACTGGAGCATTTGGTTAAACGGATCATCATTGGAGAAGAAAATGGTATTGATGAGGATTCAAGATTGGTTTTGCCAGATGAAGCACATTCTTTTTTTTTTTTTTCATTAGAAAATACTAATTTTATTTTTTTTTATTTTTTCTTTCATAGTTTATTGTCAAGTTGGTTTCCATATAACACCCAGTGCTCATCCCAACAAGTGCCCTCCTCCATGCCCATCACCCCCTTCCCCTCCCCCACTCCCATCAGCCCTCAGTTTGTTCTCAGTATTCAAGAGTCTCTCATGGTTTGCCTCCCACCCTCTACCCAACTATTTTTCCCCTTCTCCTCTCCCATGGTCTTCTGTTAAGTTTCTCCTGTTCCACTTACAAGTGCAAATATATGGTATCTGTCTTTCTCTGCCTGACTTATTTCACTTAGCATAATACCCTCGAGCTCTATCCACGTTGCTACAAATGGCCAGATTTCATTCTTTTTCATTACCATGTAGTATTCCATTGTATGTATAAACCACATCATCTTGATCCATTCGTCATTTGATGGACGTTAAGGCTCTTTCCATGATTTGGCTGTTGTTGAAAGTGCTGCTATGAACATTGGGGTACATGCGCCCCTATGCATCAGCACCCCTGTATCCCTTGGGTAAATTCCTAGCAGGAAGCACATTCTTTTCTTTATAAAACATCCCTGGACACTTCCACAGTTTGCCCAGATTTCAACATGGGGAAAAAAATATATATATATTTTAACATGATGACAAAATAGGGGCTTATGACACAGTTTTATTACTTAAATTTATAAATGGCATATTCTACCCTCTCTGCCCTTGGCCTGTTCAAATGTTATCAAGGACTTGAATAAAAGCATTATTGCGATGATGGTCTAACTTGCAGATGTTGCAAAGCTTGGTCCCGCAGAGCTAGATGAATGGGCAGAGTGAACAAAATGACATTTAATAGGAATGAATGGAAATTCCTGCACTTTGGTAGCAAGAAACGAAGAGATAAACATCAAAGGAGGAACCAATGTTTAGCCACAGTAAATAAGAAAATGACTTCACAATTTATGTTGATAATTAAGCTCCGTATGAAGCAGCACAGTGATAGGTTACCAAAAACTATTGTCATCCCAATGACAAAAGAGTGGTCTTTATAGTAATTAATCTTATAGCATTCTGTCCTGGTTAATCCACACCTGTAGAATTTTATTACATTCTGGTATCATCCTTGAAAATTCTGGCATTATGTTTGACATAATAGGATGTATAGAGAGGAGAAAAGCAGGACCCACGAAAACCGCTGATATCTATTGTTTTCCTGCATTCATGTTTTGCATTCCCCACAGGTTCTCCACACTGTTTCCAGGGTGGATTCTTTTGAAACTAAAGAGGATCATGGGGTGCTGAGGTGGCTCAGTCAGTTAAGCATCTGACTCTTGATTTCGGCTCAGGTCATCATCTCATGATTTGTGAGTTTGTGCCTCACGTCAGACTCTGTGCTGACAGCATGGAGCCTGCTTGGGATTCTCTTTCTCCCTGTCTCTCTCAGCCCCTCCCCCTCTTGCTCTGTCTGTCTCTCTCTCAAAAATAATAAACTTTAAAAAGAAAAGAAATAGGATCACATGACTCACGTATTTAAAGTCTGCGGTGCTCTTTCTCCCATTGCCTGAGAAGTAAAACTCAAGACTTTCCATATCCTAATCCTGTCTCTGTAGCAGCATTTCCCTCTACTCTCCCAGTGGGCTTGATACTCTGGCCACCATGTGCTGGGAGCTTACCAAGCTGGCTCTTGCTTAACGCTTTTGCTCATAGATTTCGCGCCTTCCCGTGGGCTCTCAAAGCACCTATTTTGCCCCTGTTTGTTCTTGCCTTTCCCTACTACATCGTGGTTACCATTTACAGACTTAAGCTACCTGAGGACAGGGCTGGTACTGCTGGTTTCATCCTTATTTTCCTGCTTAGGGCAGATCTTACCACAAACCAGGTACTCAGTAAGAACTGATTAAACAAAGGAATGAATGGAGGGATAAATGAATCAGTTCTAGTTCCTCTGCCTAGAATGCCCTTCCTTCCCATTTGTCCATGTGGTAAATTGCCTTCATCCTTTAAAGCGTCCAACTCAGGCATCAGGCATTCTGAGAGCCCTTCCTGCTCTGCAGCCCTTTCCCTTCCCTCCACTTCCTGCAGCACTTGGCACGCAGGACGCTATGCTTATTTGCCTAGTTGGTTACTCTGTCTTACTCATCTTTGTATGCCCAGGACAGTGACTGGCCACATACCTGCATCTGGTGTCAAATCTTAGAAGCAATGACTAAGGCAACTGAGAATGTATAGCCCAGAGGAAAGGGCAAGGTGGTTCTTTTATTAGAAGAAAAAAAGACATAGATAGCCCTTTGGCTTGGTGTAGAAGTGGTAACTCACATCCACAAGGGGTAAGGATTGATAGCCTCTATGGCTTCTTCCAACTCTGGGACTTTATGACTCTGAGCTCTGGTATTCAACAGAGTTGCTGTATTACTTAACTGACAGTCTTGCTTCTGTGCCAAGTAGCCTTGGGGAAGATCTTGGAAGAAGCGTAGCCCCCTTTGCTAAAGGTGGATTATGGCTGAGGATGAGTAAGATGCTCATCCTCAGAGGCAACTTCTGTGGAAGTTTATTCTTTCTTATTTTTTAAAAGTTTAAGTTTATTTATTTATTTTGAGAAGGAGAGTAAGAGAGAGATGTGGGAGGGGCAGAGAGAGAAGGAGAGAGAGAATTCCAAGCAGGCTCCACACTGTCTGTGCAGATACTGATGTGGGGCTTGAACTCACCAACTGTACCAAACCCAAGAGTCAGACGCTTAACCTACTGAGCTACTCAGGTACCCTTGAGGGACAGTTTCTAATCCCCCCTGTGCCAATGGGAAGAAGGCTTCCCTGGTCCATTAAATCCCTCTAGGTTGGTGTGAGGGGAGCCACTCTTCACACTCTGCCTCAGCGGGCCCTTGATCCACAGCCACTCTGATCCAGCGAGCTCTAGTCACTTGTCCACAAGAACTCTGTCCCCTTACATTTGGGATGTAGAGATTTAGCCTTGTGCCAATGCCACAATTTATTCGGTTTCAGAGCAGGTCTCAATTCTTACAGCAGATGTCAGTGTGGGCAGAGAAGGGTCATGGCAAAAACTGGATGTTCCTGTGGCCATCAGCTTCATGGTCACTTTGGCCCCAGGATATCAGTGGAGGAAGGGACGAGAGGCCAGAGAGGAAATATCCACAGAACCACTCTGCCAACATTCTGCAAGCAAGAGAACAGCTTTCCAGGAAACCTGTGGGTCTACATAGCAACAACCTTCCCAGGTCTCAGCTTTTAGGACATTGAGAAAGTTTCAGAGGACATGCAGCTTGTCCCTGAAGACCTGATTTCCTGGAAAGTACTTGCAGAAGATGGTTTCATCTGCCCTGAACCTGTTTCGGTCTACTCAGGGGTCTACATGTCTGTATTTGAGTGCAGAGCAAGAACCAGATGGGTCATCCAGAGAGTATTTCTAGGTTTGTTTCTTGAGAGTAGGCAAGATAAGATAACAACTCAGGTTTTCTGTTCCATTTATCTTATCAAAGGGACAAAGTTTGTAAGAACCACTTTCACCTTTACAACATTTGAGAAGATACTGGATGCCCATTTCAGGGTCACTCTGAAATGCTGGCCTTGCTTGACTCTCCCTACCAGTTCTCCTAAAACCCTGTCTCTCCTACTGTACACTCTCTGCTTAATCCCATTGCCAGAGTCTCAGAAAACAATTCAGCTCACAATAAACTCAGAAAACTCAATTCCCTTCTTTGCCTTTTGAGTGGAATTTGGGATCCTACTGACTCCTAAAACTTGTGGCAGTAACTTGCTTCTGGCCTATCAATCTCAACACCAGGTCCTGGATCCCTTGGACAAGGACTGGTCAAAACCTGACTATGGACCGAGCTGGAGCTGGCCCATGTAAATAGTGCCCTCTCCTCTCACTTCCAGATGGCAGCTATTTTAGGAAGAAATATTGATCTGATGGGCTATTTTTGAAAAGTAGTTGACAACAATGTGTAACAGTTCCACTTACCTGGAACTTACTTGGACCTTTAAAAACAACATGTGCTTATTGGAGCACGGTCCTGTCACGCAGAATCCATTCAATAAACATTTGGCAGGTGTCTGTTGAAATTGTTCTGTTGATAAGAATTTAAAGAGCATTAAGCCCCAGTTCTAGATACTGAGGGAGAAAGAAAGAAGAATGGCAAGTTCCTGTCCTCAAGTGTCCTACAGTCTGATGGTCAAGAAAAGACTTACATATTTGGAGAGTACCCACTGAATGGCAGTCTATGATGAGGACATATCTGCAAATTTCAGTCCTGGATCTGAGGGCTTAGAGATGTCCACCTTGCGCAGCTCTCCAAGTTGGCTAGGGTTCTACCCACAGTGTCCCTGGGCCATCTGCAGTAACTCTGCAGGGGCTATGACTTCATCTCATGATGAAGACACAGCTGTACCTCCCTCCCTGGATGTTAAAGTCCAATTCCCTGCTCTAATTTGGCTGAAAAACACTTTATAAATATTTGAGATGGTGTCATAGGGGAACATTACAGAGAGTGCATTGATGTTACACGATTTAATTTTGGCAGTGAGCATGATGAAGGTAATGGAATGGGAATTGCTATAATGATTGTTTTTTGATGTTTTGCAAGTGAGGAAATTGTTGAGGAGAGAAGCTTGACAAGGGTCATGCAGAGGAATGCAAAGCAGACTCTACACTAGAAAGTCCTTCCTTCTCAGATCCCTCTGCTGCCTCCACACTAATCCATTCTGAAAACCATGGCATGACCAGACTGGCAGGCATACCTCATCCTTTAGTAAATCTCTTACCTGCTCCAGATGGGAACATCTGATCTTAACTCTCTACCCATGAGCACACTGGCAGTGTGTATACCTTTCTTGGCTGACCTCTGGGTGGTCAACCTAGTGTCTGTCAATCATGTTGTATTTGCTCTTCTAGTGCAAATACAACATGATTTGCTTCTAGTGCTGGACTCCTTACAAGAAGGTAGACAAACTATCTGGGATATTACTCTGATTGGTTTTTTGTTTTGTTGTATTTTTTATTTTGCAAGATGGCATGTTCTGGCCTTGAGTTAATTTCCCTGGTTCCTGACACAGTTTATACACTTATGTAGGTGACCAATCTTCCCAGTCATGTCCCTGAGTTCTCCCTTTCCCTGGACCATCTTGACCATGTACCAGTGGATGCAACCTATGTAGGACATTCTTCTTCCCTCCTTTTCACACCTCACCCCTCTTGCCAGACTTCTGCAGACTTGAAATGGAGGAGTTAATTGCTGTTGTGGCCTGCAAATTCTCTAGCTGTCTTTCCTATTTTTTGAGAGTTGTCACTTTATAATGCCCATGCGTAAATAGGCATCTCTGACTCACCTGGAGTCTGCTTTTGAGCCCTCCTGTCTTATACCCACGGGGTGAGGGAAACAGTTTCTCTGGTTGGCCATTCTAAGTCTTGCACCTCGATCAACACAAGTAGACTCTTGGCTCTCATCACTACTTGCTGAGTTAACTAATAAATAATCTTGTCCTCAGAGATTCCCACTTCTACCAAACCAGCAGAATGCCTCTTGCCTAATTACACAGGTCCAAGGAAGTGAGGTCTAGATGCCCTCTCCAGACTCCCTTCCCCTGTCCCCCACCTCCTTCCAGTCCATAAGGAATTCTAGTCCTATCTCCCTTACAGAACAAATCTCTGATCCAGGCAGAATTTCCTTTGAAGTCACAAGAAAAAATTCCAACATCAGCTGAAAATAAACTTCCGTGGTCCTTTATGAATTCAGTGTTTGGCCCTTTGGATTTGTCACTCATTTTTAGATCTGAAAATCTCATTCTTTCATCTCTTCTCAAGACTGGCATTTTGCAGGTGAATTGGTTGTAGTAGAGATGTATGAGGTGGGAGTGTGGCTTGGGGGAAGGTAATTTAAAAGTGGTGTCTGGTACATCCTTGATTTTCAGATATCTTTTATTTCTCATCTGATAGAGATGGAATGTTTTCCCAAGTGTCATTAGCCTTTCCTCAGTTCTAAACATGTCAAGTGGCTCTGGGTAAAAAGCTGAGGAATGAAAGTGGGCGGGTGAATGTACCCAGCCCAGCAGGTGCAGGCTGAAGCATGCCTGTGGAAGCAGGAGCAAGGAAGTGACAGCTCCCTGCAGCTCAAGGCCCCACTGTGCCCACCACTCAACCCTGTTCTTGTCCTCCCCAGGTATCGTGATGGCACAGAGGACAATGCCTCTCCTGCCAGCCTCTTGCTTTTCTGACGCACAAAAGAATGTCTGGCTCGATAAATATTCACCCAGCGATTATGAGATTAACTGCAACCTGCAGGACGGTAAGCCTTTAAACAAAGGTTTTGCTTTGTTTTCTGGAAGAAAATAAAATCTAAAACAGACAGGCTTATTATTTATTAACGTGAACTTTCAACTTAGGGTTCCAGCAAATCAGTTATTAGCACGGATCTTCTTGTTGGGAGGAGGTAATGAAGTTCAGACCGTCATGCCCTCCTCTTCACAGGCTCCACCTTTGACTGCAGTTGCCATGGCAATGAGATTGTTGTAAGAAAGCTAGAAAATGGTGGTGCTTGTACTTGGGAAGTGAAATGTTTATGAAAATTCACATTTTCCTTTTTTTTTCTTTTTCTCTCTGTGGAAAAAAAAAAAGAAGAAATGGGGGGAAAAAAGTAATCACATGTTGTTTGCACATCTGCTTTGTGCCAGGCCTGAGGCTGGGTGCTTAACACAGACTGTGTGTGTGTGTGTGTGTGTGTGTGTGTGTGTGTGTGTGTGTGTGTGTGTGTAAAGCCTTTTACATTATGAACTATAATTCTCCAACCAAGGAGTGCACAAAACAAAGGTGTTCAGCTCCATGATTTCTTGCAAAGCAAATATCCATGCAAAATCAAGACATAGAAGTTGCCAGAACTCCAAAAGAGTGACCCTCTTAGTTCTTCCTCCTCCTCCTTCTCTTCAAAAAAACAAAACAAAACAAAAAACTATCATTACTTTTATGGAGATCATTTGCCTTTTTTAAATATAATTTTAACACCTAAGCATAAATCTCTAAACACTGTAATCTTTTTTTAAAACTTTATATGGATGGAATCACACAATATGTGTTCTTTTTGTGCCTGAATTCTTTTGCTCAATGTAATGTTCATAAGCTTTATTCATATTATTATTTGTGATTATGGTTTTCATGTTCCCAGTTTTATGGTACTTCATTGTACTCAGACGCAATTTATTCATCATTCTATTACTGGTTGACCTCTGGACTGTTTCAGTTTGGGGTTGTTGTAAATAATGCTATGATGAATATTATCATCCTGTCTTTTGGTGCACATCTTCTGTGGGTATTAACTTAGGAGCAGAACTCTTAGATAAGCAGAACTTTATGTAGATAATTCCAGACAGTAGTCCTAATTAGTGTTTTCCCACCAGCACTGTATGGGTTTCTATTTCTCCACATCCTCAATAATATTTGATATTCTCCATCTCTTTAATTTTAGCTATTCTGATGGGTGTGTAGTGGTTGCTCAATGTTTGTCATTTGGATATTCTCTTTTATGATGTGACTGTTCAAATCCCACTTTCCTATCAGTTTTTTTCTTATTGATTTGTGATAGGGTGTCACATAATCCATATACAAATAGTCTGCCCATTATATGTATTGCAAATACCTTATACTGTGTGGCTTATCTTTTCACCCTCTTAATGGTGTCTTTGGCAAACAGACATTATTAATTTTTTTAATGTGTTATTTCTGAGAGAGAGAGAGAGACAGTGTGAGCAGGGGAGGGTCAGAGAGAGAAGGAGACACAGAATCTGAAACAGGCTCCAGGCTCTGAGCTAGCGGTCAGAACAGAGCCTGACGCGGGGCTCGAACCCACGAACCTTGAGATCATGACCTGAGCTGAAGTCAGATGCTTAACCAACAGCCACCCAGGTGCCCCCAGACATTATTAATTTTAATATGGTCTAATTTATCAATGCTTTCCTTGATACTTAGTGTTATTTGTGTCTAGGTTAAAAAGTCTTTCCTTTGTCCTAGCATCATAAGGATATTCTTATATATTGTCTTTAGATTCATATCTAGATCTACTTATGCCAGAAATTAATTTTTATGATGGTGTTAGGCAGCAGTTAAATTGTTGTTGTTGTCCATATGGACATGCAAAATGTCTTAGCACATTTGTTGGAAAGACCAGACTTTCCTCAATGCTCCATGAGGTCATCTTCATAATAAACCAGGTGTCCATATATGGACTTTTTATTCATTTTAATTGGTCTGTTTCACTGTCCCTTTCCAGTTCTACAATCTAAATTTCTATAGCTTTAGAGTCTTTATATCTAGGACAGCAAACCCACTACTTTGTTCTTTTTTAAAATTGTTTTTCTAAAATTTATTCATTTTTGAGAGACAAATAGTATCTCAAATAGCAGGGAGACAAATAGCAGGGAGAGGGGCAGAGAGAGAGGGAGACACAGAATCCAAAGCAGGCTTCAGGCTCTGTGATGTCAGCACAGATCCCTACAAGGAGCTCCAACTTGAATGAAGAGACCATGACCTAGGCTGAAGCCGGATGCTCAACCAACTGAGCCAAGTCCCCCAAGTTATTTCTTTGTTAAATTCTTTTCCAAATTACCATAATTTGTGCCATCTGTTTTTGATTGAAAACTTGACTGATACTAGATATCTATATCAGATATTGTTTTTTCTCTTTTTTTTTTAAATTTTTGATCATTCAAATATTTAGGTCCAACGTGAATCTGTCTCTACTATCCTTTGTTTCTGCAGTCATGTTATTTCTATTTTCTTGCTTAGCATGCCTATTTTTTATTATGTGTCAATAGTTATATGTGCAAATTGTTTGTAGAAATGTATTCTTCATTGGGATGCCTAGGTGCCTCAGTCTGTTAAGCATCTGACTTTTGCTCAGGTCATGATCTCACAGCTCGTGAGTTCAAGCTCTGTATCAGGCTCTGTGCTGACAGATCAAAGCCTGGAACCTGCTTCAGATTCTGTGTCTCCCTCTCCCTCTGCCTCTCATCCACTCATGTTCTGTCTCTCTCTCCTTCAAAAGTACATAAACAAATATCATATATTTGCATATATAGGAGGATTAGGAGGAACTTAACGGAGGACCATGGGGGAGAAGAAGAGGGGAAATGGTGGAGGAGAGGGAGAGAGGCAAACGATGAGAGACTCTTGAATGAAGAGAACAAACTGAGGACTGATGGGTGTGGGGGGGGGATGGGCATGGAGGAGGGCACTTGTGGGGATGAGCACTGGGTGTTATATGGAAACCAACTTGACAATAAACTATTTGTAAAAAAAAAAAAGTAAATAAACATTAAAAAAAGTAAGTGTATTCTTACTTTAGAGAGGATTTATATTTGCTTCCACCAGTCAGTTGGGATGATTCTAAGCTGAAGTGGCTGGTTTTTCTACTTCTGAGTCATCTTTTTTCTCTAGCATATCAGCAGTGAGAGCATTCACCATTGACCCTCTTCACCTTGGGAGGTTCCAGACTGCAATCCATTCCCTTAGTTCAGCTTTCTAGCTTCTCTCCAGCCTCCAGCCTCTTAAAAATTACCAAATGCTTCCAGCTAAAGTGGTTGTATCTTATGGTTTACTTCTCTGGGCCTCCAAACTAGCCCAGTAATTCTTTATTCTCTTTCTCTCTCTCTCTTTTTTTTTTAATTTCTCCTTTTCCTTCTTCCTTCTGTTTTTCCTTTCCTTTCTTTCTCTTTCCCTCTTTCTTTATTTCCCTCTTCATTTTTTTCTTTCCCTCTTTCTTTCCCTCTTTCCCTCTTTCTTTCCCTCTTTCTCTCTTTCTTTCCCTCTTTCTCTCTTTCTTTCCCTCTTTCTCTCTTTCTTTCCCTCTTTTCTCTTTCTTTCCCTCTTTCTTTCTCTTTCTTTCTTCCCTTTCTTCCTTCCTCCTTCTCTTCCTTCCTTCCTTCCTTCCTTCTTTTCTTCCTTCCTTCCTTCCTTCCTTCTTTCCTCTTTCTTTCTTTCTTTCTTTCTTTCTTTCTTTCTTTCTTTCTTTCTTTCTTTCTTTCTTTCTTTCTTTCTTTCTTTCTTTCTTTCTTTCTTTCTTTCTTTCCCTCTTTTCTTTTTTTATAGTTTCCCAGTTATCTTCAATAGGAAAACTGGTCTGAATTTCCTAGGTTACCTATTTTGCCATGTTCAAATTCATCTGTGCCAACTAACTCTCTAAGGTCATACATCTAATAGTGCACATAAGGCTGGCTACAAAAAAAACTGTTCTCTTTTGTTTGACACTAAACTGTCCTTTTACCCTATCTGAAGGGGAAAATACAGCAACAAAACAACAGTGACAAAAACCAGAGCATTTGAAATTGAACCAGAGTTTTGTATTGTTAGCTCCAGATGTTAAAATATTCTTTTCTTAATACTCAACTGTGAATCCCTTAAGGATGTTCTCTAAATCTTGTTCATCTTTGTATCATCAGCACCTAGCGCAGTAAGTGTTCAGACAGTATTTATTTAGTAAAGAAGAGAATCAGTAAAGAGATAAAATATACAGAATGGTAGTGGAGACAGTTTCTACATGGACCAATAGGCTTCTCAGCCTAAAGCCCCCCTAAAAATTATATTGCAGAGCATCTTCTCTAATTTTCCTTTTCAAGATAAAGTTTTTAAGTGGTATGCATGAAAAATGCCTTCAGATTCAGGGTTCCGTTTTCAACCCCTCCAAGTATTGCAAGAAATTCTCAAATTCAACACTAGTCTAGTTTCTTTCCTGGGCTATAGAGGACTATCAGATGATGGACTGGTGCAGGCGACCAGATGGACCTACTCAAGACAATTCCGTTTCAACATGCCCTGAACTAAACTCAGCATCTGTTGCTCCATTTCTAATTACTTTTCTTTCTCTTTGTTTACTACCTCAATTGGTGCCAATGTTTCCTTGCAGTTGCCTGTACTGGAATCCTAGTGATCGTCCCTTATTCCATTCTACCTCCAAATTACCAATTTTGATGAGTTTGGGTCCTAAATATTGCTCATATTTGTTCCCATACTGGATATTGTCACTCTGACTCCTTTAATGTGGCTTCTCATGACTGTTCACCTGGAGTTCTTCACTGGCCTCTTAACTGATCTCACTTCCATTCTCTCTGGACCATCCTCCATAAAATGATCTAATATTGACATTGCATTGTTTAAAGCTCTCTGTGCTTTCCTGTCATTCACAGGCAATCTAAGCTCCTTGCCACAGTTTGTAAAATTCTTTATAACCAGGCCCTTGCCTACCTTTCAAACCTCATTTCCATTGTCACCCCCCCTTTTTTTAATTTCATGGTCTAAAATTACTAAATATATTATGCTTCTGAACATTTCTGTTATTCCTTCTGCATGAATTTCTCTTCCTTGTGTCACTTCTTCTGTTTAATTTGTACTCCTTCTTTAAGAATTGGTTTCCCTAGCTTCCCTAAGCTATTCCAAGTAAACTTCAGTGTGCTTTGATGGCAGAGTTCAAACACAAAACATAATCTTCTATACTGAAAGTATGGTGCTTACATCTCACTTTCACTTACTGTGAGAAACTTGAAAGTGCTTCAGTTAGTGGCAGTACTTACTAGATCCTTAATAACCTCAATAGGTCCTCAGTTCTTCATCTTGAAGAATTTATTTGAATAATATTCTTTAAGATCAATAAAAATCAGAATGCATGTTGTCTAAGTGTTTTGGTTATTGCACGAGGTGTTTTGTTATATTGTTTCTTGAGCTTTTTTTGTCTCTTATTTTTTAATACTATTAATAAGTGTAATATTATATTTTAAATGTCTACTATACCTTCCACATCATTAATCTCAACTTGTTTTATTATTTGAAAAGTTTATTTTTCATATAGCCCTACAGGTGTATTGAGAGTGAGCTCTCATTTTCTCTTTTTAGAGTCCTCACATATTTTGATGTTTATTTTTTAATCCTCCTTCTCCAAAGAAAGAGACTTATGTTTCTTTACTATACTCCATAGCATGGAGCTCCATTTATTAATGTGTTACCTTTCTTATTAGTGGCATTGGAACCTACATTGCTTTATGTCTTCATTTTTTCTCCATTTTATTTTATTTTTCTCCTTTTATTTATTTATTTTTAAATAGTTTATTGTCCTGTTGGTTTCCATATAACACCCAGTCCTCATCCCTACAAGTGCCCTCCTCCATGTCCATCACCCTCCTTTCCCTCCCTGCCCTCAGTTTGTTCTCGGCATTCAAGAGTCTCTCATGGTTTGCCTCCCTCCCTCTCCCCAACTATTTTTCCCCTTCTTATCCCCCATGGTCCTCCGTTAAGTTCCTCCTAATCCTCCTATATATGCAAGCATATGTTATCTGTCCTTCTCTGCCTGACATTTTGCTCAGTATTAACACCCTCAAGTTCCATCCATGTTGCTACACATGGCCAGATTTCATTCTTTCTCATTGCCATGTAGTATTCCACTGTATAGATAAACCACATCTTCTTGATCCATTCATCAGTTGATGGACACTTAGGCTCTTTCCATGTTTTGGCTATTGTTGAGAGTGCTGCTATGAACATTGGGGTACATGTGCCCCTATGTATCAGCACTCCTGTATCCCTTGGGTAAATTCTTAGCAGCGCTATTGCTGGGTTCTAGGGGAGTTCTATTGTTAATTTTTTGAGGAACCTCTCCACACTGTTTTCCAGAGGGGCTGCACCAGTACATTCCCACCAACAGTGTAGGAGGGTGCCCATTTCTCCACATCCTCGCTAGCATCTAGAGTCCTTTGATTTGTTCATTTTAGCCAATCTGACCGGCATGAGGTGATATTTCAGTGTGGTTTTGATTTGTATTTCCCTGATGAGGAGAGATGCTGAGCATCATTTCATGCGTCTGTTGGCCATCTGGATGTCCTCTTTGGAGAAGTGTCTGTTCATGTCTTCTGCCCATTTCTTCACTGGATTGTTTGTTTTTCAGGTGTAGAGTTTGGTGAGTTCCTTATAGATTTTGGATACTAGCCCTTTATCTGATATGTCATTTGCAACTATTTATTCTACATTTTAACTAATTCCTTATATTTGTGTCCTGGAACCATTCCCCTGACTCCTGAGAGTAAAACCCTTCTTGCAGCACAAAGGAGAAATTCCCTGGTTGATTATTCCAGTTGCTGAAGCAACAGTTAGTTTTGTTCTCCCTGTCATCAGTTCTGGGGATCACTGTCAACCTTCTTGACTTGGTATAAAAATGCCAGCATCTCTTGCCCTTCTGACTGACAGTAATGGCAGTGCCTGTCACCAGTGATTTGAAGAGGCAACAAGAACAGAAAAGGAGTGGATGACTTTTATAATCTCTTTGCTTCTATTTGGTGTCAATACTTTATTTTCTTTTAACTCATAACCCTCAAAAGACAATAGAAAAGGTCATTAGCCCAGTGTCTGACAGTTCAGATACTAGCAACCCTGCAGAATGATGTTCCCTCCACTGGTTTATTCCTTGTGTCAGATTGCACATTACAAAAATGACCACAGCCATATTTCTCACCCTATATGCTATTTCAGTACTTTGCAAGCTCCTATGTTAAGAAGCAAAGTCTGTCTTCTCTCCCTTCAACCCTGGGTGGGTCATGTGACTACCTCAATGAATATGACATGGTACAAGTGACACTAAGTTATGAGGTGTAGGGTATAGAAGGCAACCCATAATTTGGAAACTCTGAATTGAAATGTGAGATGCCTAGCTTCTATGTTTCAAGGCCATGTGCAGATATCATATGGAGGTAAAGGAACCACAGCTCTTTCAGTCCCCAGTGTTGTGTCTTCCCACCCAAGTAACAGAAGTGTGAGTGAATGAGTGAGCCTTAAGTAGATCCAGTTTCCATCCTTTGAGCAGCCCTAGCTGATGCAGGGTGAATCAAAAGTTTCCCTCCACATATTGCCCTAATTGCAGATGAATGAGCAAAATAAATGCTATCGTTCTAAGCCATTAGGTTTTGGAGGGGTTTGTCATACAGGAATATATATACTGAACACCCCTCATCACCAAAGTTTAGACACAGAGCTTTGATTTGATACCTTTTTTCTAAATCAGAAGGTGGAAATTTGAGATTCTAGATGTGCCCTCAGATGGCAGAGTGGAATGGCAAGTCAGAAGGTTTTAAACTCTGTGTTGAGGCCTCTGTGTGAAAATAATACAGAAGATGCTTTGTCAGAGCCATTTGGAAGCTGGAGAAAGAAAGAGGAATTGAAGTGGACCAGAAGGAAGAGAAAAGTGTGACAAGCTATTCCTGATACCTCCATACAGATGGTAAGAGACTACCATCCCTTTCCTCTGTTGGTTGTATTACCACAGTCTCAAATCTCCAACAAAGTGTTCACTGATGTACAGAGGAACAGAAAGCTTTACTTTTCCTGGTGCATGATTCTTCCCATAGAGAAAGAACTCTTCCCTCTTTTCTCACTTGCCATTTCCTATTCTTTTTTTTTTCTTTCTTTCCTTCTTTCTTTCCTTCCTTTTTTAAAGGGCACCAGGCCTTAGTAATCAGAAGAAAGGTAAGGGTGACTGTCCATGGTGCTGGTCTAGGGTTACTGTATCTTTTGAATGCCTCTTGCTCTTGACAAGCTTTGAACCTTCACAGAAACTCATGCCACTTACAATGACAAAGGCATCATAAGTCCCTACATGATGTAGGATTTGTCACTAGGTTTTATATATATGTTGTAGGATATGATATAAAGAATAAAAATGAAGGCCACCACTTGTTCATTTCTTTATTTTAATACTATAGAGATGTGTGTGTGTGTGTGTGTCTGTGTCTGTGGGTCTGTGTGTGGCATGTGTATTTACTCTTTTCAAAAGAGCAAAAACTAAAACAACCCTCCTGGAGGGTTTTGAGGCATTTCACTCACTGACAATGTAGCATTCCTCATACTGGACTCTCAAGTATGCTTATCAGAAGTTTCTTCTGAGTGTTTCACTGGATATTTTTGTTCACTGTTACTGGATGTGGGCATATGCATTCTATGTGTCTTGGAAAAGAGAGGCTGGGAACACTTTGGTTAGGGAACAGGGCCGGAATCTGGGACATACAGTTGGAGGGTCAGTTGGTCTACCTTCTTCTTTCCTCCTTTATATCTTCCTTTCCTCTTTCCATGTACTTTTACTGCTGTTTAAGATCATATCCTGGGATGGAAGTGGAGGTAGAAAGAGAATGTCAATGACAAGGTTCTGAGGGAGCAGGATAGGCTTCTACCTCCCATTATGTTCCACAGTTACCCAGGTGGCAGCTGTGGTGAGGTGGTGAGGAAGAGCACTGCATCTAATGCCAGAGCTAGGTTCAAATCTAGCCTCCAATGTTTGGTTGCTATGTAACAAGTCATGAAGTCACTTTTTCTCTCATCTGTAGAAGGATAACATGCAGAGAATTGTGAGGATTAAATGAAATGATGTATTAGAAAGATTTTTGCAAAGTATAAACACTCTACTAGTGAAGGGTTATCCTTTCTTGGTGGGGCCTCAAGGAGCCATAAGAAATGGTGATGGGGGGGTGGGGTGCGGCTCCTGGGTGGCTTAGTCAGTTAAGTGTTCGACTTCAGCTCAGGTCATGATCTTGCAGTTCATAGATTCAAGCTCCATGTTGAGCTCTGTGCTGACAGTTCAGAGCCTGGAGCCTGCTTTGGATTCTGGGTCTTCCTCTCTCTCTGCCCCTCCCCCGCTCATGCTCTGTCTGTGTCTCTCAAAAAATGAATAAATGTTTAAAAAATGGTGAAGGGGTGAATCTAAGGGCTACTGAAGTCTGTGGAAATGAGCAAACAGATGAGAAGAGAGATATCCCCAGAGGCAGAGGATTCTTGCATCAGAGTTCCTGGCAACTGGGTCTCATGGGGCTTACCCAGTGGAGAGAAAGGAAAGGCTTACCTGGAGGTGTACATTTGTGCAAACCAAGTCAGCACACCCAGCTAAGAGCTCAGAGGGGATAACAGTTGCATAATAGCAGGCTTGTACCCAATACTGGCTAAATGCCATGCACTGTGCTTTACATGCTCATTTAGTTCTCATAACAACTCTATAAGGCAGATGCTGTTAGTGTCTTTATTGTAAAGAGGAGAATGAAGCTCTGATAGGTACAAGAAGTTTCTTAAAGTCACATGGACAGCAAATGGCAGAATATGGATTCAAATCTAGGTTTTTCAGACTCCAAAGCCCTAGCCAGCAAGATAGAGATGAAGTTTATTTTTGTTTTTAATGTTTTTTTTTTTTTTATAATAAGAAAGAAAGTCAGAAAACCCACCATGAGGCAGTAACCAAAGCAACATTCAAAGAACCAGGGTGAGCAAAACAGAGTGGGTGGAGGGACAAGTCAAAAGGTCTGGATGAGCAGAGGCAATGTGCATCCCTGTGCAATGGTTCAGGGTGGGCTGGATACATTCACATGGCCATGGACAGAGCAAGCTCCGATAGCCCATTCTTATATAAGGACTAGGAAGTTTTCATCTTGGGTCCACTGTGGCTCTTGTTCTTCTCTTTTCATTATAATTAACAGAACAAGTGAATGGGATAGACAGCATTCACCAAAGTGTGTTCCATGGAACATGAGCTCTGTAGGATGGATATGGATGTCTTAGAAAGAAGGGTCAATTGTATTCACATCAGTTTAATGCATTTACTGATCACCCACAGCAGGGCTATGAACTACAAAGTCAACCATGAACAATGCAAACCAAGTCTCTCAGAGCTTGTAGACTAATGGCCAAGTAAGTTTGGGAAATATTACACTGAAGTGGTATAGGGTCCTTTAATGCAAGCATTTCAGGCATTTATTAGGATAACAAGCTTTGTAGCTTTCTGAGAGTGGGTAGAATATGCAAGGATCCCCCAAAATATCTGACCATGGAATCCTCCTTTCTTTGCCTTAAGGTCTCTTGAGGCCATGGGGGTGCTATTCTACAGCCCAAGCTCGGGGGCAAGGCTGGAGCAGATAGAGAAAGAAGGACAAGCACCACTTCCACCCTCCTTCATTTCATCACAATATTGGTAGTGTGCCCAAAGGGAGGGTGGGTAACATTTAAGCACCAAACATGGCATCCAGGTGATGCAAGTACAGAGTATAGTGGTTGCATTTGTAGATACCAAGTAATGGCTACCTCTCTACGCTGAACTCTGATGAAGTCAAGGACACCCAGGAATTGCTGTAGGAAAGCCCAAGGGGGTGAGCAGGATTGAGACACTGATGTTGCAGGAGAGAGAGGCATAAGGTATGGTGACTGGGAAGGGGCAAGGCCCTTCCTTCTAAGCCATAAGAAAGAGGGAGTAGGATTTCTTGTCAGTTTTGTGGGTGGACCTATATGGCAGCTGTACCGATGTGGGTGGGACGGTACAACGTGTCCAGTCTTGTGGATATAAACAGAAGCGTTCACTTGAGCCAGCCATGGGGTTTTGTATGCCAGCATCAAAGTTTATCACTCAGGCAAACAAGCCAGGGGAAAAGAGCTGACAAATGGCTAGCGTTTTGTTTTTCCTTTCCCAGGAAGACATTTTGGTCTTGGTTACCCTCTGGGTTTTTTCCTCTCTGTCTCTGATCTCTCGCTCTCACGCAATGTTCCCTGCATAGGCGTTACATAACAGCCGGGACTGCAGGGAACACCTATACAAGAGGGCATGACAGTTAGACAATGGGCAGGCAGAGGCTGCCCTGAGAAAACGGAGTCATTCATGAGCTGTGTGAGAGGCGGCTCTGTTCCCAGCTTGGCTCACTGGTAAATGAAGTGTGCTAGAGACAAAGAGGGGAACTTTACACTCGCCCAATTTTCCCACAGTGGCAGGCTCACAGGAAAACAAGGCACTAGTTGGCTTAGAGGAGAAAAGGCAACCATATCCATAGACTTCGCTTTCTCTCTCAGATCACTGTCTTGTGCCAAAACCACAGAATAATCACCCAGCAAGAGAACAGCAAGGCTCACTCGGGGTGAGCCTAACCGGCAGAAGCCACTGGGTGCATATGGGTCCACCTTCTACTTCTTTCTGTTTTCCTTACCGCTTGATGGGTTTTCATTTCTGAATCAGCGTATATTTTACCTCTGTACTAGCTTGCTAGTCTGAAGGGAAAGAATGTTGTCAGTCAAGATGATTATTCTGAGACAGAAATAACAAGATCTTCTCTAAGTGCAGGGTGTTAAGCAGAATCAAGTGCGTGTTTCTGTACATAGGCGCCAGCTCACCTGTTCCTAGGTGCTCTTTGGCCTGAGGACAGAATGGCCATTGCTCCAGGCCTGCATCTGGAGCCACCTCTGGAAAATATTTATCTGCTTGTCCAGGGCTCTTCACATGGGAGTCTGTACTGCAACTGTATGTATATTGCTGCCTTGATTTATAAACCACAAATGCTGGCAATCTAACCAAATAGTTATGAGTGTCCTGTATTATTTTACAAAGACTACATTTCATGCCAAGAAGCTACCTGTATTATAATAAATATATTTTACAATGTCGAGACCCCAACAAAGACCTACTTAACTTGGTACAACGCTCTTATCCAAATTACCTATTTAAAGAGGTATTGGAGTCCATTGTAGAACAATTTAATCCACAACACAGTTCCTCCCACTAGAAATTCTGTAATTATCCTCAGATGCAGAGTGGGATCAGATCCTGCTGTGGGATAAGTTTTAATACTGTAAGGTATAAGATCCCTTTTTACCTACCCTGGAAGGCCATCTTCATACCCAGTAGTAGAAGATTCCAAAGATAAAAAAGAGAAGAGAATCAGGAGATGTAAATACTTCCTGAAGGATAAAAAGGCATTGATGTGATCTAGTTTGTGATAAGTGTGCATGCAAAATAGACCTGGGTGTGTCTGCTCAGCCTGATACAGGGAAGTTCTATCCTTCTGGGCACGAAGCCTATAATGTGAGCAGGTGTCAGCTGAGGAAAACAGTGGTGAAATGCTCTGGAATCAGACAATGGGTCTGATTTCAAAACTCGGTGGCTATGTGATCTCGAAGAAGTTATTTACTTTTGTTTCCTCAACTGAATTAATCACAGTGGGCACCGAAAGACCGAGTGGATATGCTGGGGGGTTTAAGAAGGCAGGCTATGGGACACTCCCTCTCTGTGGCCATGCTTAGCCACTGTATTGAAGGCAGATAATCAGAGACTAGGTGGCAGTCAGTGTTTTTCTGAGCATTTATCCCATCCCAGGTACCATGCTAGACTTGAGTTACTATGGCACTTGCAACAGAGTGAGGGACAGAAGGGATGTGGTGGGGTTGGTGTCCCCTCTCTGAGAGTCAAGACTGGGACTGTAGAGGAGCATGCCTAGCTGGAACAGCGGTGGCTAGGGAAGACTTTCCAGAGGAGACAGTACCTAAGCTGAATCTTGAAGAGTACGTAAGGCAGGTGAAGGATAGGGTGCACTCAGGCAGAAGGGGTAGAGCACGCAAGAGCGTGGAATGCAGGAGAGCCTGCATATTTGATGAGCTGCAGTGGCTCCCTGTGGCTGGGGCATTGGTAGAGGTGGCAAGATGGGATGTGGTGAGTAGGAACCAGGATGCAGACAGGAGCCAGATCTGCACAATATTCCTAGTTAGTGCCAAGATGTCACTTCTCCCTTCACAATGCCTTCAATAGAGAGGTTTACTGCTCCAAATATTTACTGATTTTTTAAAATTTTTTTAAAAAATATTTTTATTTATTTCTAGGAGAGAGAGAGAGAGACAGCGCGAGCAGGGGAGGGTCAGAGAGAGAGGGAGTCACAGACTCTGAAAGAGGCTCCAGGCTCTGAGCTGGCAGTCAGCACAGAGCCTGACGCGGGGCTCGAACCCACAAACCGCAAGATCATGACCTAAGTGAAAGTCGGACGCTTAGCCGACTAAGCCACCCAGGTGCCCCTATTTACTGATGTTTTAATCCTTCAAACAGAATGGTAATGCAGAGAAAGCTGATGTTTTCACATCAGCAGTTCCTATGATTACCTTTTTCTTTCCTATTTGAGGAGGATTCTTCAGGCAATTAAGTTTATGGGTCTATAACTATTTACCTTCCCCCTAGTGACCGTTGAAACTGATCTTTGGTGAAAAAGCTACTTTTCATCAAATTTATCTAGATCATTCATTGACAAGTCTATTGACCACAGGTGCTTTTCAAAAAGGCCTCATCTTTTAAGCTTAGCTGCCATTGTTGAACTATTATTATATGTCCGGCACTGTGCTAAGTGCTTTTGAAATATTTTTATTCAATCCTCACAGCAAATCAATGAAGAAGATGGTGCTATTATTTCTCTTATTGGTGAGAAAAATGAGACTTCATAAAGTAACAGCTTATACATGGCAGAACTGGGATCCTGTCTCTTTGATTCCAATTCATTCCACTGCTATTTTAAAATACTTTTGAGGAAAACAACTTAAAGCAAGGTGTATGGGAGTTACTTCACATATTCTTAGGCCAGGAAACAATTTTTTCATTGCAGAAAGAAGGCAGGAAAGCCTTGAACATCCAGCGAATGTTCCAAGAAGGGATGGGGGAGATATGAGGTCAGCACGTAATTTCTATCCACCACGTGAAAGCCTGAATCAATATACTTCTGAGTGGGGTGCTTGGGTGGCTCAGTCGATTGAGCATCTTACTCTTGATCTTGGCTTAGGTCATGATCTCACAGTTTGGGAGACTGAGCTCCTTGTGGGTCTCTGTGCTGACAGGGTGGAGCCTGCTTCGGATCCTGTCTCCTCTCTCTGCCCCTCCCCTTGCTCAAGAGTGTGGTCTCTCTCTATCAAGTAAGTACTTAAAAATAATAAGACACCATTCAGAAATTTTAGTGTCAATTTCTGTAAAACCCCCATTCTCTAAAGTATGGACGTTAGTTAGTAAGTGTGTCAGTATTGCTTCATTAATCATAAAAATGTGCCGTATCCATGTAAGAAGTTATCCACAGGGGTAACTGGATGAGATATACGTGCACTGTCTCTAATATTTCTGTAAATCTAAAACTGTTGTACAAAATAAAGTCTATTTTTAAAAAAAGCAAAAACAGCCTGTCCTACAAAACCACATACATATTCCAGAAGACTTTTTACTCTTAGAAGCTTTCAGAAGTAAGTGATATACTATACTTAAGATTATGGCCTGGTTTGGGGCGCCCGGGTGGCTTAGTCGGTTAAGCGTCCGGCTTTCACTCAGGTCATGATCTCGTGGTTTGTGGGTTCGAGTCCCGCGTCGGGCTCTGTGCTGACTGCCAGCTCAGAGCCTGGAGCCTCTTTCAGAGTCTGTGATTCCTTCTCTCTCTGACTCTCCCCTGCTCATGCTGTCTCTCTCTCTCTCTCTCTCTCTCTCTCTCTCCTAGAAATAAATAAAAAAAATTAAATAAAAAAAAAAGATTATGGCCTGGTTTAGACTCAGAAGTAATTATTAATGACTAAAGTTTAGTGCAGAAATTCCAAAGTCGCACACTGGAGTGTGTATTTCTAAATCTTGCAATACGTGTACCAGTGATTCCTACTGCTTTCTAAAAAAAAATTATAGACAAAGCTTGAGTGACAAAAAAATGTGTGTCACATACTTTTTAACTTTCTTTTCTGCATTCTTGGGAATTGAACTGCATGTTGCTGACCCAGACCTCTCTGTCTATCCTTTAAGACTGTTGAATTGCAGTCATATAGCCTGGAGCTGAAGAAGTGGCTTCCAAAGGGCTAACCTCGCGAATACAGGTTCGTGGGCTGACTGGTCTTTTTACTCCGTTAGTTCTGAGATGCGTGAAAGTGTTTTCTGGTACTAACATCCCATTTGGAAGCATGGTTGGTGCAGCCTCACTGGGCTGTCTGCCCTGTGTTAACCAGATAAGGAAAGCATGTTTTATGGAGAAACCAGTTCCCTTGGTCAAGATTATTCAGCTTCACAATACTCATCTTCACTTTCCAGGTGGAGATCAGAAGGATCCAAGGAAGGATGGTTCTTGTTCAAGGTTGTATGGCCAGGGAAGAGGCCAGCAGCAGGGCAGAGGGAGAAAGATACCCAAAAAGGCTCACTTTCCAGGACTACATCCTAGCCATAGCACTACTCTCTTTTTTTAGATAGCAACATAACAAGGCATGTCAATGTGAGTTTAATTATCATCCAGAAAACCAGCAGAGGTAGATGACCTCCCTCACAGAAGCCGCTGGATCCCAGGACCAGGGATTTTTATCCTTCCAGACTAGGAGGGTTTGGCCATATAAAAGGAACCAAGCTTTACTGATTTCAGACATACATTTCCCTTCCTAGCCAAAGGTCATCCTGAAGCAGAGTGAGAAGCCAAAAGCTTCCCTTGAAGAAGAGGATTAAGACCTCAGGTTGGTTCAACGCGAGGGCAACTGATTACTTTCACAGTGTGGTTACATGCAATACTTAGCAAAAGTAGTTCTCAGGGTATTTAGTTTTCCTCTCATATATTCCTTCTTTTTTTTTTTTTTTTTTTAATATTTTGTTTATTTTTAGGAGAGAGAGAGAGAGACAGCGTGAGCAGGGGAGGGTCAGAGAGAGAGGGAGTCACAGACTGAAACAAGCTCCAGGCTCTGAACTGGCAGTCAGCACAGAGCCCGACGCGGGGCTCGAACCCACGATCCGTGAGATCATGACCTAAGTGAAAGTTGGACGCTTAACCGACTAAGCCACCCAGGCGCCCCTCATATATTCCTTCTCTTACCAGGATTCAGGGACCTATTGACTAGTCCCTCTGTGGATTAGGATCTAGAAAAGGCAATTCCTTCTTTGGTTTGTGCTTCATCAGAATGCCCGTGCAAGAAATATGTGGTAAGAATGCCCTCTCTGTCTTCCTGGAAGTAGCTATCTATCGACAAGATCTGGCACCAAGGTCGTCAAAAGTCAAACAGCCACCCAGACCCTTGGCTTGTGAAGGGCTCCCTCCACGATTAACAGAGAAAGAAGTGAGGGCCAGGAGAGGGCACTGGGCCCAAGATTCCAGTTCAGCCCGTCACTCCTAGGGCAATCTCACCAACCAGTGAAGGGTTCTGCATAGTGGAGCCTCTCCCTCGCCCTTTCTGTGATAGAATGAGCGAGAGGTGGACATGGTCAGCCATGCTCCAAAGCCAGCATTGGTCCCTGGGAAGTCTTGTGCTTTGCCAAAGTGATGTAGGAAAATTAAGGGAAGCCAGTAGATTCCAGGAACTTAACAAAGTTTAGGCTATGGCTTAAGGTCACATTGCCTCTGTGTGACCAAGCTATATCTCCAACACAGTTCTATCTGACTCCAAAGTTCAGGTTCCTTCTACTTGCGAATTTGAGCCTGACTTGGGTGTGGCCAGTTAAGGCCTCAAAGGGGAGACGTAGGGAAGCCCAGTGTTAAACAGATAGAAAGGTATAAACTGCTGAACATTGTCAACACCTCAGAACTGGGACCTCATTTCAGATATAACTGTGCTAAAAAGTCAAAATTTACACTCTAGCGCACTTGTTTTAGGAGCCATCGAGTATTCTTAACCATCTAGTGCAGAAAAAGAGTAGAGTTCTGAGGATTCAGCTTATTTCCCCACGTCACTGACACATCAAAGGAAAAGCTCTTGTAAGTCCATTTAGGTGGGTTAGGTCTGAGGGATTTGCCTGGAATCCCTGAATAGAAATAAGTATTGGTCATGTGAGCAGTGTGGTCAGGCCCTTTCTGACCTGGGCTCTAGGAGTTACTTGTCCAGCTCTGATGTCGAAATAGCCTAAATGAATTATTCACTTTGGAGGGTGAAAAACACCCACCTCCCCCCAGATTGTCAAATGGAGTTTTCCAGTATAAAATGTCTTAGTCATTTGGAATCAGGCCAAAGTAAACTCCTAGTGCTGACCCACCCATACTTCGGAACTGGCTGGAACTGGAGAGAGGGAAATCCCAAAACACATTTAAAAGCAGCTTGCACTTGGCCCTCGCCTCCCCCTGGGCGGCTCTGCCTCAGGTGAGGGAGGGCCTGCGGAAAGCTGAGAGCAATGCACAGGTCCCTGACCTGCGGTCAATGGCATCACTGTTTGGTTCCCGGCGCGAGTGGAGCCGTGGCTTACATAACAGTCTGGCAGGGTGTGCAGCCGAGCGGAAGCACGCGGGTTTCCAGCAGCGTATAATCATCTTTGATTTCTCTGTTTGTTCAGCAGCTTTTATGTGGTGGGGGAGGAGGGGCGGGATTCGGACACACTGCAATCTTCTGTTTCCTTCTGCGGAACAAACAACCCCAAACAGATCCCCACCGCCAGGGACTTAGCAGCTGCCACACAGGTCTTCTCTAGGAGAGGACCTGCACTGGAGCCTGGTCCTGGCCTCAGAAGGCCGGCGATCCGTCCCAGGTCAGGCCCTCGCCAGGTGCCCACAAATCCGGTGGGCTACCAGGAGGCAAGGGTCCTGGTTTACGGGTAGTGCCCGACCCTGTGTGTCTTCTTGGCTGTGAGGCTGATGGTGTCCTGCTCTGATTATGCATGTCACTGTCCCATGCCACATCTTTCCAGAAAGGCAGTTTTTCAGGCCCTGTGCCTTGCTAACCAATCTCTCTCACTCTCAGTCTCTCTCTGCCATCACCTCAGTGTATATACCAGGCTTCTCATGCTAGAATCCTGGGCACCTGGGAGAAACCGACATGGACGGTTTCATTTCACTTAATAAAAACACAGATTTCTGGCATATTTTGATCCTTGTTTGCCTGGAGTTGGGCAGCAACTGTTCCCTTTAGGAAGAGCACATACTCTCCACTGGCTGTAGTGCCCACTGGTCAATATTGTCTTGCATCCAGAGGTCTTTTCATTGACATATTTGACTTTTCTGGTTCTTGCAGGCAGTTTTTAGGATAAATCCCTTACTCCATCTGAACTGCAATCATCTGATATTATAACCATCACTAGCCTCTCTGCTTCTCCCAGGAGACTGTGAGCTTCTTGGGCCGGGGCCCAAATTGATCATTCATTTATTCATTCACCAACTGTCTATGGAGCCCTCACTTTGGGCTGAGTGCCAAGTGCTAGTCATTTTGTTAGGAACATAGTATTCATTATGGGGCTCCCAGGGCCTGGCACCTAGCACATGTTCTGTATATGCGTTTAGGTTAAATTAATGCATGACTAATTTTTCCTTGTGTAGCCTGTTGATCTTGGCAGTGTGATTCTTTTACCAAATATGCCCATGCTCTTAACCTTATGAGGTTTACTGATAGGGAACACCTTATTTTGCAAGTAATTTGCATGAACTTGTGTAATGCTGTTATGCTCAGATATTTCCTTGTGTTCAGGTATCTTCTAATCCCCGGCTTGCATGTCTACCTCCGTTTTCGCCACTCCCTGCCCCATCTAGCCACGCTGAACTACTTGTATAATATGTCTGTGCTCACCTCCCTCCTGGGACCTCCAGACCCTTGCTCCCACGGTCCTGGGATGCCCTTTATCATGTCCTTTGCATCCTTAGCACTGAAATCCCAGCTGGCTTTCAGTCAACTCCTAAGACAGCTCTGGTACTACCTTCTTTCAGAGCCTCCCCTGAGCACCCCCAGGATGAGATAGGGGCCTCTCCTAGCTGTTCTCATTTTCTGTGTGCATCTTTTATGAGTTCATCTCCATCGCCATGCTGATAGTCCCCTGAGGACAGGGACGGGCTCTTTTCATCCAGAATTCTCAAGAGTCAAGTACCTAATAAGAACTTTATATATAGAGTCATACTTGTAAAGGAGACCCTAGACTGGCTCAGTGCTTATTTTCACAGCACATCAATGCATACGCACCCTCCACTTTGACATTTCCCTGCAGAATTCACATTCCTGGCCAAGGACCCAATAAGATTCTTGCTTTGTACAGAGCCTAGCTCTCTGTTGACATGTCATGTTCTTTCCCCATTGTAATTACTACCCCTGCTCAGTGTGTTTTCTCAAGCTTTCAGTGTTGGAGTACATGAAATTCTTCTGCTCTTCATATGAAAACAATGCCATCTGTTCACTAAATGGGAATTCTGGAAAGCTTCAGAGAAGCAACCAGGTTTTTGCTAGAGAACAGCCCCAAAATACCTCAATGGGATTCTGGGTGGGAGGAAGATAAGGTTATGACTAGAAAGACAGTTCTTAGTTTTGTGCGAATTTTTTTTTTTCCTGGCCATGTTCTTGTCTTTTCTCCAAGATCTGTTTCAATGGGACCTATGCCCCAATGAAAATTAACATCCTTCTTACCTCTCAGTCTAGTAGCCCTCGGGAAGACAATAGTCTCTAGGAGCTCCTGGGTCAATCCTGTGTGTTAAACATCCACAAAGCACTTGTGACTACTGTATACACACCTGCTGGGAGGCACTATAAGACATTCAACAAGGCTGACCTTGTAGGCGAGTTGGAGAGGGGACACTTGTGCGAACCACAGTGGCAAGAGGCAAATTGAAATGAGTGGTATGCTCAAAGTCAAACCAATTGCTGTGTAAAAGCAGGAGGGACAGTTCATTCTGGTGTCACCTCTGTTTTCAAACCATTCACTGGTTCTGCGTTGTTCTCAGAGTGAAGGCCATCCAGATGCCTTTATAAGGTAGGCAAGACTTTCTGTGATCCAGGTCGTGGCTACCCCCTCGGCCCTCTTTGTCTCCATGGTGCCTCCCCTGACCCACACTCACACTTGGTGCTCCAGCTTCTGGGATTCTTGTCCCCAAATGAAGCATGCTTTTTTGTCTCTCTTGGCATCAGCAGTCTTCTTTGCCTAGAATGTCCTCTTCTTTTTCCACCCTGACTATTAGAGTCAACTGAAGTGCCCAGGCCTGGAATGACCTCTCAGGCTGCTGTACCCACGTTTCCTCTCTGCAGGTCTGGAGGATCCTGCGCACACCTCTCTTTCCTCCATCAGAGCTCTTTCTATCAGACCCTGAGCTTCCTGGGAATGAGGACCGATTCCCATCTCTATAGCTTCAGAAAACAAGAAGATAGAAGGAACCTAATATATATGCATTGAGTGTCTGTCAAACATTCATCTTGTTGAATGCATAGTGTGATAATCAGAGAAATCTTTATGTGGCAAAATCCTGAAAAATGAGTTTTCCTATAACCGATGGAGAAAGGGAAAGGATATTTCAAATTGATAGAACTTATGTGGATATATTTCACAGGACTCAGTCAATACTTATTGTTGGCTTGGCAGAGTCTTATAAAGTTACCCTTACCCCTCTAATCCAACCATTTTACTCCTAAGTATTTATTTACCCAAGAGAAATAAAAACACACGTCCACAAAAAGACTTGTACAAGAATGTTTTTGGAAGCTTTATTCATAGCAGCCCCTAACTGGAAACAACCAAATATCCATCAATAACAGAATGGACAAACAAATTATGGAATATTTATGGCATATTACACAGCAATAAAAAGGGAAAAAACAAATAAGACATAGTAAAACCTGGGTTACTCTCCCAGACATGTTTAGTTTAAAAGTCTGGTAGATACAAAAGAGTACATATTAAGTGACTGCATTTATAATGAAGTTCAAGAACAGACTGTTTACTGTAAGGAAACTTTAACTCAGCTAAAACAAAACAAAACAAAACAACAACATTTCTTGAGTACCAACCATGTCCCCGGCACTCTTTTGGGTCCTGTTTGCATTCCCAGTATGGCAGGGGATACGTTAGAGAGCAAAACAAACAAAGATCTCAGCCTCGTGATGCTTATAGCCTTCCAGGCAGACTTAATGTGTTCAGTGCAAAAGGACAAGCTTCTGCATTGAAGCTGCTGACCTCCCCAAGGGCTTGTCAGTGCCAGAGCTGGGGAGTGCTCAAAACTCTTAACCAGGTGATTTGATTGCATTGGCATTTTGTTAGCAGTACGTTGAAACATTCCAATGATATTTGCCTTACCTAGTGATAATCAGGTGTGTGCAGAGGGGATGGAGCACCAGGCTTGTTTTATCTCAGAACACAGACATTAGGGATTGTGGGAAAGAGTGCTTCCAGGAGCGGGCTCTGTGCTAGAAACGTAATGCAGACTCCATATCAGAGGAGGCTGAGTGGAGGAGGGCCAGTGTGCAGGCATGCAAGTGGAAGAGATGGAGGGCTTGGCTGCCTGTTTTGGTGGTTTTTACTAGCAGCTGAAGTCAGGCATTGAAAACAGAGCCATTTAGCAAAGTGCTTTGTGGCAAAACCATAAAAACAAAACTCCAGAAAAACATTGTAGAAAGCCAAAAATGCTCCAAAGTAGACTGAAGAAACAAATGTGAAAGTGGTCATTTTTCATAAATGAATCCATTTAGATTGAGGTGGAAAAAAAAAATCAATGAGTTTGTTGTTTGTTTTGGTTTGGTTTGGGGCAGATGCTTAGCACAAGAAATGTGGGGATATTTTAAAAATGATCCAATCGATGACTTACATTACTAGTAGTAAAGTACTGCTGCAAATCGTGCTAAAGGATGATGCTTTTCAGTTCTTGGGGGGGTGGGGGGGTGGGGAGGAGGTGTGTCACTTAAGGAAGGTATCGTGTTCATAATTTTGGCAACTGATGAATGGTGCAGAGGCCAGCAGTGCTGAGCTAGTCTCAGGCAACAAAGGGAATGTGCCCCTGCTGACTCGTACCCAGGCCAGCCCCCACCAGACTTCCAGGGACTGTGCTCAAATCTCTTCCAAGTCTTCACCAGCCTTCTTCCCTCTGTTCATTAATGTCATATTGGGGCCAATCCTGATGAACGGGGGATTGGATGGAGGACATGAGTCATGGAACTCAGGACAAGTCACATGCAATTCCCGACCTCTTTGTAGTTTTTATTCTCTAGTGAAGGTCAACATAGACTAGAAAAATAAATGCAGGAAGGGCACCTTAAGGAGCTAAAGGAGCATGACGGTGCCAGTTATGTGCTGTGTAACTTGCTGGCTTTCTCATACCAACCCTTCTAACACCACATTGCCTCCTCCCTCAACCCTGCTTAGTAGTGAATCCCTAAAGAGGTACCATTTTTGTGAGTGATGCTGCCCTTTATTATCAAAGTTTAATTTCTAGAAACCCAACTTGTTTCAGTCACCGTCTAAGTTATTTTGAGCATAATGGTGTGAAGATTTTAACAGTCTTTATACCTTCTCTGCTACTGAACATCGATGTGTCAGAAGGAAGCATTTTAGGAAAATACACTTCAGAATTTGTAAGATTGACCCCTGGACTAGTTAATTAGTTCCAAGAATGTTCACCGTAGCTTTAAGATAGCCAAATAATATGGAATGGATTAATTAAGTACCATACATAGGGATATAAATCATTGAAATAATGCTGTAGGTACTCATTGGAATATTAAATGGAGAAAAATGAAGCTGTACAGGTGCGCGGGGGGAGTTGTGGGTACATATGCAAGCATAGTGAGTGTATGGGTCCAAAAGGAAGACGAAACAAATTACTATCACTGGTTGTCTCGAAAGGGTGAAATTATAAAGTTTTAAAATTGCAGTATGTTTTACTTACCTGTATTTTCCAAATATTCTATAAGGAGTATTTACTGAGTTTTATGATGAGAAAAAACATTTTGAAAAGAAAGTAACAAAATATATATTAAGAAGTCAATAAGCTTTGAAAACATAAACTATCAATACATGATTCTCTTCATAAAAAGCCTTATAAGGGATGGCCTTGATTTTATTCATTTTATTCGTTTTTGTTCTTTTTCATATTTATGTTCAGCTAAGTGCATGATTAAATGCACTTTTATTTTTATGGCCCTATAAGACTTTCTGTATATGGTAACTCACATTATAAAATAATGCTGACAGAATTGGAACTGTAGCCTTGATGTAGGAAAATAAAGTCACTGCCAGGGAAAACACAGGCTGGCAGGTGCCTGCAGCTGCTCCAACGTGGGCAAAGACAGGTTATGGGAATTTTTTTTTTTTTTTTTTTTTGTCATGGAGAACTGTTATCTATGGACATTTTATATAGTTACTGTGTTTCGTCATCCAAAGGATTCAAGTTAAAGATTGCAAAAAAAGCTTCCATTTGAGGCATCCCAGATGGAAAATACTAATGCTTTTAGTTCTGTCCAGCTGAGGTAATTGTAGTGCCTGTGCATTTCACATATTTCCCCACTTCCTACACATACCTTAAAGGAACTGTTGGAAAGATCAAGAATGATTGGAAAGATAGGCCAGAAGAAGAGAGTAGATTGAAGTTTTTCTCTAAGATCTTCCCCTCAAAAACCCTTGAGTAAGACCCTTTCAGCTCACCTTTACAGCCCTTAGCAAAACTCAGTGGGGGGGAAATGGAGGCTTGAATGATTTGTTTTCCCATCTAAGAAGAGCCAGATATTCCTCTCAATCCTTCAGTCTTACAAATTATAAGAATAAAGAGAATAACAGAAGTAGAAATGAGCTTGTTTTGCCATTGATGATCCATGAAGCCTAGGGAATATAACCTCTCCTTTGTAAATTGAAGCAATCTCTGTCTTTCAAACCCCTCAATTCCCTAGGCAGAGCACGATTTGATGAATAAGTGTACTCCAGATACATAAATGTGGTGTTATGAGAAGTTCTGGTGCTTGTAGGCCACCTACATACTTGCAGCTTCATTGAATGGCTTTCTCTCTTTTCTGCTCTCCAGTGGATATGAACGCTCTGGCCTCCAACAACAAACAGCATGGTGAAGAAGGGCAATAAATCCAAGGAAAGAAAAGAAAAAGGTCAGCAGTCATGGGAGGAAGAGCCAGTGAGCCATAAGGGAAATATGAAACCTGGAAAGCAAACACGGAACAACGTATGAGAAGTCAATTTTGTAAACCAAAGGGCACAATGTATCTGCTTAGATTATATTAATTATTATGTACTTCCTTGTGAGGAGAGGCTCAGCTCAGGTCTCTTAAAGAAGTTCTGGTAACTGTGGATCTTTAGGATACACCTGTCATGAAACTAGTCTTCAAACCGAGAGCTATTCACAGTCTCAAAGTTGACGCCCTTCCCAATCCTGACCACGTAGGTTAGCTTGACATCTTTCTAGAAAGTGATTTCTTGGAAAAAGTACAAAAGTTGATCAGAAGTCCCGGGTTTGTCTTAACTCTGTTAATCACAGGCAAATCATTCACACGCAGAGACTCCGTTTCCTCCTTTGTAAGTTGGGAGGATTAACACCACCCTGCCTCCCTCCTTGAGTGACTGTGCACTGAGAGTCCATTGAATGAAGGTGAAGGTTGTGCCACTGAAACCGAGTTTGGCAATCCCCCATGCATCGTCTGCAATGCTATGCACAGGGTAGGCGTGCTTATGCGTTAAGTAACAACAGAGTGATTATAACAAATGTAGGCTGCTCTCTACATCTGTCATCGAGAGATCAGGTTGCAAAACATAGATCTTGTTTCAGTGTTTGTTTCTGTAAGTCTCAAGCAAAAGGGTTCATGGCTTCCTTTCCCTGCATTAACCCTGACACCCACCCACTAGGCTTGGGCCTCATACCTAGCACGTACAGCCTTCGGAGGAAGGTTTGACCGCCACTGCCAATGCCATTATGGCCACTCTTTTTCTGCTGCATATTGTAAACACAGCAATCACAGGGTCTTCTTGTACTTGATGTGCAGTTTTCCCAGCACCTTACACTTGGGAGTACGTGCACCAGAAAGAAAGGGCTGTTTGGGGTCTTGAGTGCTTATTAGTGCAGTAATTGGAACACTCATGGTTTGTCCTGCCAAGTGTCCAAAGATGTGACATTAAAATTTTTCCATTTGGCATTGGTGGCTCAAAAGGTGAGTCCTGCTGGCACATAAGCCTGGAGCGGAAGAGCTACAGGTCACTCCGATCCCTGCTCCTAGGGCCATCATCTCCCTGTCCATGATCATCAGACTTGCATTTCCATGTGAATGAGCCAAGGAAAGAGAGTGTTTCTGAGTTTTATGGGTCTTTCATTCTTTTCTTTTCTTTAAAAAGTTGGACCAGAAACCCCAGTCCTTTCAGCCTTCTTCCTCTCCCTGGAGTCCTGCTGGTGTGCGTTACCACTAATAGGGCCTTGGGCTCTGCCAACTCAAAAGGAAGAACAGGTCCATGCTGCATCTGTGGCCTAATGAGGAACCCTGAATGGAAATGAGAATCAAATATGCATTGAAAATACTCGGTTCTCAGCCAGGTTGTCCCTCCCTCGCCCCTCGCCGTCTCAGGGTCCTGAGCCCAGTGCCAGCAGAAGGTGACCTGCCAAACTGATACCCTGTATAGCCTGGGGAAGGGCACTCACATAGGATCTGAAAGCACACTCTGAACTCATTTTCCGTCTGCTTAGCAGCTGCCAGGGCAGGGGATGAAGTGCAGGGGCAAATGGAAATGGGAACGGGGATCACATGACTGAGCAGAATGAAAAACCTGGGGGGTAGGGAGCAGGAAACCAGACATGGCGGTGGGGGGGTGGGGTAGATCCAATCTATGGCACTGACATGATTGAATTTTAGACCTTCAAGGCTAAAGAGGAACTAAAGCTGAATGTGGGAAGATTCCGAAAGGTCTGCTAACTTGTATGATTTCTGGACATATAAGTAGCATCTTCTGGACCATATACCACTTTCCTCTAGAATATGGCAGCTTTGCTCATCTGAAAGGCTGACCTGGATGAAGGTTAGGGCTGGAGGAATGCAAAGAGAGAAAGAGGTTTCAGAAAGGCCTTGTCGATAACAGAGATTTGAGTGGGGCTCAACAAGCAAAGGAAGTCAGGCCCCATTGAAGCCTCCAAGGTGTAGAAAGAGTGAACTGGGATAGAGATAAGGAGGAAAGTGTTCCTGACAATATCACGAGGGATGGAAGATTGGTATAAGGTTGGCCAAAATCACATGGAGGTTACTTTCCCTCCCTCCCGGACTCATGGAGCTGTCACTAATCAGTATCAGCTTTCCTTCCTTCTGAGAACTGTCAAAATCTTAGAATCCTTCTCAACCTAAAACTTTGCATAAACCACCCAAGTAGGTCAGATCTATAAATCGTGAGATGTCATCCTGGAGCGGATAGACAAAGTAGTTACTCAACAAGTATTAATTGGTTAATTGCTGATAATAACTCTAGGAAAGATTAGTTCAGACAAATTCTTGGCTCCAGAAAAAACAATAAATAAAAAAGAGCAGCTGACTTTCTCTGATATCTAATCTCCAATAAGGACCACAATAAAATACAGAAAGGTATGACATTCCCCAGGTATGCTGTGTCTGACCGTATTTCCTGTCATATTAGTGGAGGAGGAGAAAAAATTTTGATGTAAGCAGAAGCTAGTGATAAGCTCAAAGTATATACAAACTATGCTCATTTAAGATCCAGTTGTCTTCCTAAGTTTAGAAACTCAGGAAGCTATTATATGCCTCTCTAATAAAGATAACCCCTCCCACTGCTTCCATACGCATATCTCTATCATTATTTACCTAAATCAAACTAGACAAGAAGCCCTGAGTGTCTGCCATAGACTCCTGCTGAGAAAGTGACGCTAGGCTTTTCCTTCTGCCTGAATAGCCATGGTTTATATCATTTGTTATGAGAGATAGCAACCCTGTTCTAGCTGATTGCACTGAGATACCTGAACTTCTTTACAAAAGCCACTCCACTCTCTCCTACAGTGACACTCAGTATGTCTGCAGATGTACCCCTTGTACATCTGTTGTAGAGTATAAAATTGCAGATATGGGACACTTAAAGTACTATTTGGCTCCCAAGATTGAGGATGAAGAAGCATCTTAGGCATTCTTAAAATCCAAGAAAATAAAATTAAACTCTTTTGAGAACTGCTTCTGAAATGCCATCATGTACTTAAGTCTCTTCTGTCACCAAATTTGTACCTTTCAGTACATATGTAGATATTTTATGTAAATAACCTATTTTTTCCTCCATTCTTTACAATTTGTTTAAAGAATAAAGTCCAAAGTCAAATCTGTCTTGTTAACCTAGAAATCTCTCTGCCTTAACCTAGAAGTACTCGTTTTCATAACAAAAGGGTTTTGACTATATAAATGCAGTTTTAATTTTTTTCAATTTAAATTAAAGTTATTTGGATTTGAAACATCAAAAAAAAAAAAAAATGACTGGGGCCCCAGTCAAAGGCAATCAAGAGTGGGATGACTATGATGCAGAACAGTCCCATGCATAGTGCCATGGGGAGAAACTATCCAGCAACCGTCCTGCATATTGGATAGAAAAAATGCAATCACATCTGCTCTTAAAGAGCGTGGGAAATACTCACAGAGAAGGCAGGTTGAAGGAGCCACTGCAGTGACCTGAATCCTATCCAATGGCTCTGCTGCTCCCTTGGGTCCAATCTAGATCTACTGTGCATCCCATTATGATCAATGGATGGCACTGAATCAGTATGTGAGACCCAGAATGATTGGAACAACTAAGCATCTTGCCCAGCCCCTTACTTCCCTATGAATTCCAACAGTAAACCTCACTTAAGATAATCTAGCTATATCTCTTTCTTGCATTCTGAAAGAGCTGTACTAATATGCCATGTTGTGACATTCAGATCTTAAAAGATTTCAGAGGGACTTTGAGAGGTCATCTGAAAATCATAAATTATTCTGATAATTTCACCCTACAAAATGCACCCAATATTTTAAATCTCATCTAAAGCAATTAAATATTTGAAAAATCAAGTATATCATGAAAGACCTATAAATACTGGTAGGCATTTATGTATCACAATGTTCCATAAGTACATCTATTTGGTGTTTCACCACTTTGAGGAAAGAACAAAGACTTCTTAGGGCAGCATGAGCAGGTGACATGTGTTCAATATTTCCCTGGAAACATCTATCCTATCTGTCATGCTCTTTCCATTTATACTGATATACCCTGGTTTCAGGACTTGACATTTCATGCTATATCTGGTCATACAGATGTAATGACTAGTTCCTCTGATTTTAGTTTATGTGTCCTCCAATTTGTCCTGCATGCCAGTCATCCCTTAGAACTACATTCATGTCACTTCTTGGCTCAAAATCTTTCTGTGGCTCCCTATCTCCCATGGTGGCTCATTTATAACCTTCTTTCTGGGTCTGTATCATCCAGTCTTGTTCCTGGCCATTCTGTACTCTCTCCCATCTCCAGCCAGCGATTCATGAAGATGCTTTACTCACTCCTTTGTTTCTGCCCTCACTCTTCATGTCCCCCTCCCTTGGCACAGCAACCCCTATGCATAAATCTATCCCATTCTATCCAAAGACTAACACAGGTCTCATCTTCCACATGAAACCTTCTCTCATCACCTCCAATCCTCACTGACTTTCTCCTTCAGGAACATCCAAAACTTACCTTTTTTTGGTCACAGATTTGCTCCCCTTCATAGAATCACTGCTTTTCTGTGCGGGCCAGTTTCAGCTCCTGGAATAGATGGTAAGCTCCTTGACTTTAAGCATGAGAAAACTATTGTCTTGTTGACACTGAATAAATAAATATCTTGAATGTTTCCCATCACCCCCCAAGGCAGCTTTAGGAAACAAGATTGTATTAGGAATGGCATTTTACTAAAAGAGAAAGTGGAAAATTTGTTTTATTCTCCTATGGCCAGTGTTCAGCCTGAAAAATAAAAACTACTGAGACATTTCTTAACACCAGAAAGGCTACTACAACAGCTGCTATTAGCTATAAATAGAATCCGTAACAAAAGCATGCATGGGACCCAGTGCTATTAGGAAACAAGAATTCCCAGAGACCAGACACTTGGAATCAGACTGTGTGCTAGAAAAAGCATTGGACTGGGGTCAGGCAGACTGAGCAATCCTGGATTTGCCACTCAATAGCTGTATTGCTTTGGTGAAGTCCCTTAACTAAGTATCACTTATCCGAACTGGAAACAGAGCACGTCAGAACAGGGACCTCTGAGGTTTGCTCAAGCACTAAAATCCTGGTGTTTGTTGCCATGCCTGGGCATGACTTCACACTAAGAAGGAAGCTTGGGGTTATTTGAGAAAGGGATTTGAACTATGCAGTCTAATTTAGAGTACCGTCAACCTTCTGTCCTCGGCTTTTGGTCTCCTATCTGGCTAGGAAAGCGGCTTCCCGGGGAACCCAGGGGGAGGCCCCAGTTTAGCCCCACCCTTGGCCTTGGCATAATGTTTTCAAACTACTAACTAGTGTCTGTAAAACTTGCCAGTTGGCTTGTAAGATGTTCTTATCAATGTGCTTATTTCCTTTCATTTTGTTAACCTTGAAGTTGAACCCAAATTTGCTTTGCTACTTTCATTCTTAGCTGACTGTTGAGTAAGTTAAGACTCTTGGAGCCTTCTATTTAACAGAACCTGGATTTTTCTGTCCTAGGAGCTGCCTCCTGCATCCACAGTGAGCTCCTGCCAGTTTGGGCCATAATCCCTCTTCTTTTCCCTAGTTAACATTGCAGAACATCTCTGTGAACTACAATGCCATAGCCACAGAGTTTAAATGGAGTTTAAATTCCACAAGGAAATTACCAGAAAATGGAGCGGCTGAGTGACTGAACTCTAATTCAGTGGTTTTATGAAATTTGGGACGTGGCTTAGCAGCCCCTACAGTCATTCTGGATCACAGTAGTTTGAATGACATGCCTGCCTCTCAAGGTTACAAAGGCTGCTTTGAATGCCACCACCAGGCCAGCCTCCTGCGTGAGCCTGCAGATGTGGGAGATCTATCTGACATGTCTCAAGAACACATGGGGATGCGTCTTCATTTCAGGCATATCCACTGCTGACATGAATTCAGTGACCCATAGTTATTAAATCCAAGTCTGGGGTGTGAATGCTTGCTCTGGAGAAGGACTGCTGTGGGCCAGGGGTTCCTGGAATGGTCAACTTGGGGATAGGAAAAACGGGCTTGGACAAAGAGCTAAAAGAACATTTCGACCTCAGGAAGTCCCTGTCGATGAATGAATGACCTTTGCATGATTCCTGTGATAGAAGATACCTTCTTCATTACCTAAAAGATTCCCTTTACTGAAATAAAACCACTCAGAAGAAATAAGTTTAGACTTTCACAAGTAGTATGAGTCCCTTGTCAGATAATGCTGATTAATAGGAAAACTGAGCACAGTCTCCCTCTGAAGCTGATACAGGCTCTGCTGAAAATTGCAGCCTCAGGCATAAGAGGGGTTTTGTGTCAGTCATTCTTCTAGGATACATACATACATATGTATATTGATATACTTTCTATTTTTTTCCTAGAAGAAAATAGAACTGAAAGAGAAGAGTGCCAAATTCTTAGCAGCTCACAAATCCCAACTCAAGATAAGAACAGCTTCCATTTCTCAAGTTTATCTTCTATACATGGAGCACGTACCTGGACTTAAGGTGATTTGTGCACATACTTATCCCCACTCCAGCGCTGCATGGGTGATGTTCCATCTCTGTTTAACTTATGAGAGGGATGGCGTCCCCACGGTTACGGAGTAAATGAAGCGTAGAGTGAGGGATAGAGCAAGCTCAATGTGACCCAAAGCCTTTCTCTTCACTGTCTCCCAATTTTCCATCAGAAAGGCTTTCACTGTCCTGGTTGAATTTAATTCTAATATTTGGCAAATAATTCAAATTTTGAAGTCAGTTTGTCCAGCCAGTGGCAGCCACACATGAAAGTCAGAGGTTTATTTATTTATTTATTTTAATGTTTTTTATTTATTTCTGAGAGAGAGAGAGAGACAGTGTGAGCAGAGGAGGGTCAGAGAGAGAGGGAGACACAGAATCTGAAACAGACTCCAGGCTCTGAGCTAGCTGTCAGCACAGAGCTTGACGTGGGG
Organism: Proteles cristata cristata; assembly: GCA_017311185.1. NCBI lineage: Eukaryota > Metazoa > Chordata > Mammalia > Carnivora > Hyaenidae > Proteles > Proteles cristata. The sequence continues at coordinate 269,465 of JAESUZ010002428.1, read as the reverse complement.
CCAAAACCCACAAACCGTGAGATCAAAACCTGAGCTGAAGTAGGATGCTTAACCGACTGAGCCACCCAGGTGCCCAAAAAGTCAGAGATTTATATTCCGAGAATGAAATCAACAAGGCAATGCTGCCTCTGCTGTGGGTTTGAGGATCTTAGATGATGCATTACGGCCTTTAAAGGTGTTGTAATGGCTCTCACTGCCAGTGATTAGCGACCTTATCACTGATGGTGACCACAAGAACCCTCTGCTCCCTCAGACTGCAAGCCCCTTGACATCCAACATGCCTCTCTACACATGCATGTCCCCCAACGGGGGCAAGTCAGAACTCCTAGGTCGGCTGATACCACATACAAATTCCAGGATTGTGTTATTGGTACAATCTGTCTAGACACCTCCCTCCACCATAGACAGGTCTTGCTTCTTGCTGTTATGGTCATGGATGCTGAATGAGACCGTTTGTGACAGACATACAGTGTCCCCAGCCTAGACCCAAGGAAGCTGTTCTTGGCTTCCCCCAAATACATTTGGTGGTTTCTATAGACCCAAGAGGATTCAACCTGAAAGACAAAGCAAGGACTGTCATACAGAAACCCCTGAACCCTTTCGGCACCCTACTCTGCAGTGACTGGAAGAGGTTTTCTCTTGTCTTTGGATGGAATTCAGTCACATGCTGCTTCTTAACACAATGAATTAGAGTAAAACCTAAAGTCAGATGTCCAAGCTCTAGCTCTGCTTCTAAATGTGAAAGGAAACTTTGGGAATCCAAAAAACCCTTTATCTCCAACAAATTGTGGCTTTCCAAAAGCATACTTTCCCATGAACTCAAAAAGGTCTAATTTGAAACATAAAGCAGGGCAATGACTCTCTAGTCCTAGGCCATTTCTATGCAGAGCAGCTCTGGTGCCTGATCTGTTTTGTTACCTGTCTGTACCAATTGAGTACAGGATTTGAGGCTGTTAGAGAAACTTTTATAGAAATTTGACAGAAGTTTTATGTCTGTTGAATTCAGAAACCTTGTGCCTATGTTTAAATTTGTTCTTAATTTAATTTTTGTAGGAATTCATGCTTTGATTGTATTTTACAAAATGGTAGACTAGAAGATTTTTTTTTAATGACCCTTTGATGTAGAGAGTTTGTGAAGCACTGTTTTAATCTATATCTGAACCTCCTCCTGAAGGAATGATATACCTGAGTCTCAATGTACAGAATAGCCATAGAAAATGAGGAACTAAGTATTTTCTAAAGCAAAAATGCATTGGCTTACTATCTTAAAAACAATGTTCTTTATGGAGACATTACATTAATTCTATTGAAAGATCAAAATGCACCTTCCATTCTGAAGGGAAAAAGAGAAGACTAAGTTGTGTATACTAGGCAAGGTATTTCAGCCAGATACAATTGCCCATTGGCCTATGTTGATTGGGTTAGGACTAAATCATAATGGCTACAAGACTCAGAAAATGGTGCACTGTGAGGCACTAAACCAGCGCCTGCAGTTCACCCATTGTTAAGCGTATTAGCTAGGGCACAGGCTCAGTTGCAGAAAAATGAATCTCAAAAGTGCAATGGCTTAAACAGGATAAAGTTAACTACTTTTGCATGTGTTGGTCTAGAAGTTGGTAGGGCAGGATCAGTGGGATATATCTCTGCCGTCTTCAATAAGTGGCTTCCTTCACTGACTCCAAAGGAACCAAACGACTTCTCAGTATCACCTAGCCAATGAAAGGGAAAGACACTGGGGAAGTACATACTTAATTCACTTTTTAAAGAGCAAGTCAAGTAGTCTTTAGCTAAATGGTCAACGGGCCAGTTAAAATTCTATTTCTATTAATTATGAAGAAAGCAGGTAAATAAACAATCTGCCACACTACAGTCTTAGTAGGCTGAAAAGCTTTACAAACCTTGAGCTTTTCTGAACTTGTCAACACCTAATTATGGAAAGCTCATAACTGTCCACTTAAAAACCTAAATAATAATCATACTTCCAGTGCTTTCCAAGTTAAATGCAAATTATTGTTTGCACACAGAATTTTCCAATTTTTCTCAAAAAGTTGCTCCCAAATATTTTGATGGCATTGTGGTCATGAGGTAAACAGCAAAGCTGATTCATTTAATACAGAAAATTTAAAAAATCTTTCATTTACCAGAATTGGTTTAAGGATATATCTAAAACCTGAGCAATTGTTAGCCAAAAAAGAAATTAAGTCTCTAAAGAAAAAAAAAAATCTTCCTACAAAGAAAACTCAAGTCCCAGATTCCTTTCCTGTAAAGGTCTACCAAATATTCAAGGAAGAAATTATTCTAATTCTATCTAAACTATTCCAGAGATTAATGTGTAGACAGATAATGTGGGGAAAGACATCCTAGGTAGGAACATCATGTGCAAAGACACAAAGGTAGACAAGAAAAATGAATCTGGGAAATAAGTGGTTCACTTCAGCACAGTTGGAGCTCAGGGAACTCATTGGAGAGAAGTAGAAGCTGGGGTTGGGAAGTTAGGCAGGAGTAAATCTTTCTAAGCCATACTGAAGACAACAAGGAACTTTGTTCTGTCCTGTAAACAATCAGGAACCAATTAGTAGGTCTGAGGAGACTTGCAATTACCTACAGTGATAGTCTGTGATGGTCCTGAGATACCACCTAATATTTATGCAGGAAAAAATGTATCTATAGAATAAAAATTCCAACATCAACTGAAAACCATTTGTTGCCGCCATAGGAGCAAAGAAGTTCCAATGACCTTTACTAAGTTCCTTTACAAAGTGTCTTAATCACAGTCCTCTAGAAGGATTTACACAAGCCTGAACCTGGATAGCAGATAACCTAAGCCCAAGCTACCTCACCCCACACCTGGGCCCATACTATTTATGACAGTAATAGCTAATATTTATGGAGTACTGTGTGCCAGATACACTGCCAAGCACTTGGCACAAATTATCTCAACTAATCCTCATAACAACCTTGTGAAGTAGACACTATAATCTATCTGCATTTTACTGATGAAAATAAAGCCTGGAAGTGATTAGATAACTTGCCCAAAATCACCCTGCTAATAAGTAGCAGGACAGAACTTGAACTTCTGTCTCTCTGATCACAACACGTATGCTGCTAACTACTATGCTGTCCCGCCCATGGCAGACATCACTAAGCAATCGCTGCATTCTGTTTCACTCGGCACAGGCTGGGCCTCCTAACTTTTAGCATAGTGCTCTGGGAAGCCAGATCAGAATTGACTCATGAGATAGGACCGATTGTTGTTCCTGGCCTACACATTAGTGCTGTTATCTCAGATGCCACCTCAGATTCTGATTCAGCACTGGAAGCCCAAACCACATCAAAAGCTGATCTGCCACCACAGATTGTATTCTAGCACCTTTACTTGGAGTCTTCACATGAGAAGCTTGGGTGCTCTCCCAAGCTGATGCATATTGGTCAATTTATTGGTATGGAAAAAGGACAGAAGGAATTCAGGCTATCCACAAGCTGTCCATTGAACTTGCTGCCCATAAAGAATGCCTTTGGTGAGAAAATTACAGAAGTGATTCCAGAAAGAGGGTATGGATTTATGCTACATGTTCTCTAGAGCTGAATTGCTTGAATTAGTGTAGAAGCTAGAAGCACTGTTGGAGACTCAGAGTGGATTTGGATTTTGGAAAAGAGGAGTACAATTCCTATAACACATTAAACACGCCTTGTCACTCCATGCAAACTGGTAAGTCAAGTATCCACAGTGATTTTATAGAGCCCTTCCAGGTAGAGAGCCCCACGTCAGTGCAACTGTTTTACCTCTTAGGTCCAAACTCGTACATCACCTACAGCTTGCCACCAAGTATTTATAGCACACGGATAGTGTGATGGCCTGAGTCAGTCCAGGGATGAGGAGGGGGAAATCCAGGGCTGGCATGAGAGCACAGGTCTGACTAGACCAAGCAGGGGCCCTATTCCTGTGAAAGAGAGGGAACAACAGGAACGACCCACCACGATGTCAGGCTGGTCATGTAAGGGTGGCTGGATGCTCCCGGAGCAGTGTCCTGGGAAGTACAGCCATTCCTGACTCGGTGCTGGAGCAGGTAGGTGGATGGAGGAGCTGCAAAGTCCGAGAGCCTCGGAGTACCAGGTGGGTGGGGTCTGTGCCGACATAGGCTAGAAACCCAAGGGAGGCTGAGATGTAAGGGTCAGGCCCTGGTCCCAGGCTGGACACTCATTTTCTCTCTCTAAAGGGAAAGAGGACTAGCGGGAACCCAGCAACAGGTCAAAATCCCAAGCATGAGGACTGGGACAATGGGTGGGAAGAGGGGACGGCAAGGAGAAAATTTAGGCAACTTAGAGATAATCTAGGTCTTCAGATCCTCGGGCATCAGGTCCTAGGAAGGGTTGACAGTGCAACAAACTTTAGGACCACATGGGAGTTCATGTCCTGAAGAACATGGGGCACTGTCTTTGAGGCATATTTTCTCTCTTCTAGGATTGTCTCAGTACCCAGGGAAGGGTCTACAAGGGGACCTATTTGTCTGGTGACAGGAAGGGAATTGACTGCCAGGATTGGGTGATCGAATATTCCCATCTTATTTATTTCTTAAAACATCTCAGAAAAAATCAGAAACATTAAGACCTGCCCAGGATTACAACTAGTAGGTGATATGGCCAAGATCTGAACTCACATATGAATCTAAAGACTTGTTTCTCTCTTTCTCATCAAGCTGCTTCCAGAAGCACCTGGTCCCACACCACTGGGAAAGACCCAGGCAAGAAATACTGGAGGTCAGGCAAAGGGGTCTGATTCTGTCATCATCTCAATGGTTTTCAGCTCTGGCTACACAGCAAAATCTCAGAGAAGGTTTTAAACACACATACACACATGCATACACACACATCAGGACCCTCCGTGGAGATTTTGCTTTAATTGCTCTGTGATGGAATCTGTACACTGGTGTTTTTCTTTGAGAGCTCTCCCGGTGATTCTAAGGAGCAACCAGGCCTGAGCACCATTAACCTCCTTGTTTCTGGCCCTTTAAGACAGTCTAAAACACTCAGGCCTGCTGGCTCTTGAAGGCAAACTGAAAATCTAAGCCTCAGTTCCTTCCTTGCCTGCTCCTAATGAACTTTTACTTTGTTCTTATCCTTCTTGGATCTCATTTTCCATGTTGCCTTGGGCAGAAACATCCAGTTCCCGCTCAGACTATGGCACCCAATCCTTGCTCTCCACTCTAGACAAACAGAGCCCTAGGAGCCCTAGGAGCCGGGGTGCTGTGTCTTAGAAGCCAGTGGGGCCGGGCCTCCAGAAACCTCACAGAGGGATGAAATGTACAGCAAGGAGAGGGAGGAGGGGAAAACAGAATTAAATCCAGGAGAACATTCCAGAGAGTCATCATCAAAGTAGCAGACCTAGGCACGTGAAATCCAGGAAAGAAATCCAGGGAAAAACAGCACAGAGAACACTAGGGTTTATAGCCAAGGTCAGGACATAGAGCCTGGAGAAGTTCTCTGAGGTGGAAATCCTACCTGTAGCTGCTGCTCACCAGGAGCCTGTGACCTAAGTCTGGGTGAAGTTACCACATGGCTGGGCCTGGACCTCATCGTTAACCTGTGTGAGTTTGAGGAAATGTGTGTGCTGTTACCTTTGTGCTACCTCACCTTCAGACCGAAGAGGTGGCTGAAAAGACAATGCAAGTAAATGAGAGCCTGAAGCAGAACTTTGGATGGTAGCCAAGGAGACTGAGGAGACATCTTGTCTCTCCATGTGCTAGTTCATGCTGCCGCAGACAGTTGATCTTGCCAAGTTATTGACAAGATTTACCTAGATTAGCTCCATCCACACATTACTCTTTGCTTGTTTGAACAAGAACTGCTCTTTGGTCAGCAGCTGCGAGCTGGCCGAGGAGGGCTGCGCCACTGGAGGGCTCAGACTGGCCATGCTCTTCCCCGGGACCAGAATTCAAGTCCCTTCTCTGCATCCATAGCTTCCTGCTGACTTCTGTCCTCCGTGGTCAGGATGCCTTTCTTTTTTTTTTTTTTTTTTAATGTTTTATTTATTTCTGAGAGAGAAAGAGAGACAGTGTGAGCAGGGGAGGGTCAGAGAGAGAGGGAGAATCTGAAGCAGGCTCCAGGCTCTGAGCTAACCGTCAACACAGAGCCTGACGCGGGGCCCCAACCCACAAACCATGTGATCATGACCTGAGCTGAAGTCGGACGCTTAACCGACTGAGCCATGCAAGTGCCCCCAGGTGGCCTTTCATCCCCAGCCCTGTTTGCAGTTTGCCTGACCTCTCCTCCCCTGGAGAAGCCAGTCCATGGAAGCACAGAGACCCTGGGGACATACCAAGCCCAGTTCTTCTCAAACCTACTTATCATCAGAGTCTTAAAAACACAGATTCCTGTGTCTCAAGAGGGACGTACTGACTAAGAATCTCTGGGGGCTGTGCCCCTACTGACCTCGTGTATTTCTCCTCCAAATGGACATTTACCTCAGTGCGTAGACAAAGGAGAATCCACCTTCTGTATATGGAATTCACAGCTACGTTTCAGGCCTATAAATGTTTTATGTGATTTCTGATTCAAGTGCAATTCCGGTGCATAGGAAGAATCATCATAGCTGCAACTGATATTTGGTAAGACGACAGTCATTTGCCTCTTATGTCCTAAACCATGGGGTTTTTTTCATATCAACTTGACAGTGGAAATGCAATTAAAAGCACTTAACTACCCAGCTATTGTGTCTGTCTCTAAGTACCTTAAAAGGCAGTAAAGTATAAGGGGAAGGATACTGAATTTTGAGTCAGAAGATCCAGGGATTTTTTGTTGTTGTTGTTGTTGTTTTATTTGTTTTGAGAGAAAGAGAGAGAAAATGCAAGTGGGGATGGGTAGAGAGAGGAAGAGAGAGGACCCCAAGCAGGCTCCACACTGCCAGGGTGGAGACCGACGTGGGGCTCAAACTCATGAACTGTGAGGTCATGACCTGAGCTGAAACTAAGAGTCCAACACTTGACAGACTGAACCACCCAGGCGCCTCCAGAAGATTCAAGTTTTGAGCCCCCATTTTCTCCATTACTACTCTGGCTAACTAGATTACCTTTCTGAACTATAAATTTGATCATAATCATCATAGAGTCAACATGTAAGAGACGCTTACTATACTCCAGGCACAATGTTAAACATTTTACTGACAGTAAAGGCTTTCATGTTCCCAAAGCACCATTCCCTAGTAGAAAAATCTGAGTCCTGGAAAGTCAGCCACATTGGCTATGTGATCATAGGGATGTCTATCCTGGGTAGTACACAGAGTTTTTGTAAAACTTTTGAGAGATAATGATGTCCTAGTTGGGCAGTGCATGTGGTTCTCTCTCTACAACTGTAAGTTACCATGTTCAAGAGGTTATCTTTCCTGTCTTGCTGCTCTGCTACCCAACACTGTACCTTGCACATTAGTAGACACTAAAAATCACTGGTTGAGTGAAAATGAATAATGATCAAAAAACAAATTAACCTCTAAATAAAGCCGTATATATTGAAGACCCTATTGATCAATCTACTATATGAGTGTGACAAATGCCCAGAGATACCTGTGCTCTGTATTCACAGTGGGCATTACATCACAAAGGTACCTTTTAGGGGGTTCTATTTACCTGAGGTCCTGATAGGCCTCCTTGGGGAAACAATAACCAGACATCAGGGGAGTGCATTTAGCTCCATGAATCTGAGCTGGCTCTGCAAATTTTTAACTTGCTCACTCGAACCCATGCCATGTAACAGGCCCCTGATAAGGGCCCCAACATCCAGATCCAGGCCTTGTGCTTCTTCATAATCTTCCTCTACATCTCACATGCCCTCCTCAAACCAACCCCATGCCCTCTCTCTGGCTCTTGCTTTGCTCTACAGCTTTGGACTGACCCTGCCTCTCTAGTGACCTTGGTCGTCCTCTTGTTTTGCAATTTACTCTTCCCAGTGCATCTGAGGCTACTGCTCTGGACAAACCTCTTCTCACTGAAGTTTAGCCCCCACATTCACTGCCCCTAAGGCCGATTTTCCCATTGTGCTTGGTCAGGCTCTGTGGATCAAAGTCAGATGCCAGACTGAGCTCCTGGTGAAAACCAGGGTGAAGTCCTTCACCTGCCTTCCCAGGGAGGGCTTCCAAGTGGGCAGGGAACTCACACTCTGTGACTGGACAGAGCTGGTGTCCCCAGTCTCAGTCCCCAGATGGGGCCGAGACTGTATAGGGACAAATTCGCATGAGACAGTTTTGGGCCATTCTCACTGAGTAAAACCAAACTCTCAGAAACATGCCCCATGTCCCACACTCTTATGGGAAGAGGGAGAGAGGGAGCCTTTAGAAAACTGAAAGAGATTCAAATGGAAAGGTTGCTCTCTTGGCAAAATTCTAACAAAGGGACGCAAGATCTCCTCGATTTGAGGGGCCCCATGAAAATAACACCGGAGGCGAATGAGTGAGATGAGGCAGCAGAGAACCGGCAAAGACGGTGGAAACGCAGGCAGAGTGATAATAATGTGCACATAAATGGCAGAACGGAAGGACAGGTGGCCCTCACAAAAATGGGCTGGGTGACGCTGATTTAGCAGCTAGAAATCAGAAATTCCAGCCAAATCAGCCATGGATTCGCATCTGCGGCCACCAGGTGGCGCTAGAGTACAGGCTGCGGGAGGCCAGCGGAGCCACCCCCCGGGCCTGCAAGGGAAACCGAGGATGTGAGGGGCCGAGGGCCCAGCAGTCCCAACGGTGGTGGTTTGGAGGTGAGACGTTAAGATGTATATAGTGTGGTCCCCACACTCCTGCCTGGGATGAAAGCTAAAGCGGTGCATGTTCCACTGGTTTCCTGGTGACGAAATACCCCGCTGACCTCTAATTACCGTTTCAAACGAGACCACACTGATGTGAAATTGGGCAACTCTGGGCGTCCTAACCTAGGGTGGGGGGTGGGGGTGAGGGGAGGCCATTTGCTTCTCGGTTTCCAATTCAGTGAGAATTCCATACTGTGATCCCCAACTCGATGGAATATGTGCAAAGAGGCTTGCATAGTGCCCTGTTCCCAGTAGATGCCCAATACACGTGAGTTCTGTCCTCGCTGAGCCCCGTGACAGCTTGGCTCCAGCCTCCTACGGGGCTGATCTATGTCCCTCCGAACCGAAGTGCTATTGGCCCTATAAAGCCCTCGGCCCCTCCGGCCAGAGACCCTTTGTCCTGGCGGTTTTGTTGTTCCAGATTTCTCACTGTGAGGCCTAGGCGGCTGCCAGGGGCCACCCCAGGAGCTGGAATCTCAGCTCACAAACAGAGCATTATACGCAGTCCTTCTTCTGCCCCCACCGGGGCACTACCCCTCCCCCCCCACCCCTCCCCGTGCCCAGCGCCCAGCCTCGCTGCCCTGCCGTGCCTCCTCTGGGCCCGCCCGCCGCCGCCCTGCTCCCTCCAACAATGTGTTTCTAATCTGCCCCACGCTCGCTTTTCCAGCCCGGCCTAATCAGCTTCGCCTCCGGGCCTCTGCTTGCACGGAGGTGATCGGATTGCAGGGAAGGGTACGTCTTCCTCCCTGCCTCTGCTTGTTTCCAGCCAGCCGAGTTGTCCTTCGCCGGCTCACCTCCCTCCCCACGTGGTCTGCCGCGCGCCTCCGGGTGGGTGCGGTGAGGAGCAGTCGCAGGCTCGTTTGCCACCGGGAGGAAAGATTGCTCCTCTGGGGAGAGTGGAAGAGGCAGGCCGGGAGGGGGTCGTGCAGGCCAGTTCTGGCCAGATCTCTTCAAAGGTTTTGCTCTTGCCTTGCTGCTGCCTTCCTGGAGGGGGTGGGAGGAGTGGCTGCGCGAGGTTTTCCCCCTTCCCTGTGCTGAGCTGTCACTTCTTAGGCCAGCCAGGCCTGTAAGAATTTCTGGTTCCTCTAGGCAGTGTAAACACCCGGTTCTCCAGCCCACAGTACCGCTCCCTTTTCTCTGTTTCTTCCAAAATGCACTTTCTTTCTTCTTTCCTTCTTATTTATTTTGAGAGAGACGCAGGGAGAGAGAGAATCCCAAACAGGCTTCATGCTGTCAGCACACAGCCAGACACGGGGGGCTCAAACTCACCCACCTGAGGTCATAACCTGAGCCGAAATAAAGTCAGATGCTCAGAGGCCTGAACTACCCAGTACGGATGTCAATGATTAGGGCAAGGTTTAAATGTTTAAAAGAGTAATTAAATACAATGTTTATTGAGCCTGTTGCCTTCCTCAGCTTTACCCCCTCCTTTCTGGTTTTTGGCAGCATTACAAAAGAAATCAGATGAGGGGCTGGCAACGTTCACCCTTTCACTGCAGTATTGAAATAAATATTTTCAATAAAAACATTAAAGAGTTAACCAAGTAGGAGCATGTTAATGTCTAGAAGGGGTTGAAACCCTCTCCGGCCACATCCCATTTTCCACAAAATCGGGTAACAAGGTGACTAAGAAGGTAAGACTTGAGACTGGCCTCCCAAAGGGTCATGAGGTTGGTGACGGGTGAGCTTGCCTCGGTACCCCAGCCTCAGCCTGGTGCCATCTGCCACTTGGACTAGCCCGGGGAAACACCGGCTCGCTGACCAGAGACGGACGCTGGGGTGTGTGGCGCTCAGCAAGCCCCAGGCCCCCTAGCCCCGTTCCAACCGTGTCCACGTGCACCCAGTGATGCCACTGAAGGCTTCGTCACTCTCTCTGGAGATGATTTCCTTACTTAAACCACTTTGCTCCAGAGGAACACTTTATAGTTTCACTTTAAATGCACAATCAATATCGTTTCTGTAAAAAAAAAAAAATAATAATACGTATAGAGGTGTCTAGGTGGCTCAGTCGAGCATCCGACTCCTGATTTTGGCTCATGTCAGGACCTCAAAGTCATGGAATCGAGCCCCAAGTGGGGCTCTGCGCTGACAGCATGTAACCTGCTTGGATTCGCTCTCTCCCTCTGTCTCTGCCCCTCCTCCGCTCATGCACACGTGTGCGCACGTGCTCTCTCTCTCAAAATAAACATTTTTAAAATAAGTATAAAAATAGAGAAATTACAACACGAAACCATGAAAACAAAACAATGCTATTTAATGTTTTAAATTGGCACATAATAGTGTAATCAGTTTATGAAAAGAAGTTCTTCAGTGGGAAAACCGAAACAGTTTACATATACTTGGCTCGGTGTCCTAAGTTTGCCGCGATGTTGAGGTAGTACATCTAGGCACGGTGGCCTGACTGCCTGGATGAGTCCCAGCTTTCCGCTTAGGAGTTGGGAGGCAAAGGGTTGGTTTCTCCATATCTGGGTGCTAGTTCCTTGTTTGTCAAAAAAAGGGCTAATAATAGCACCAGTCTCAGACTTCTGACCATGGGCGGGTGGGAGTTAACACATGCAAAACAGTTATAACAGGCCCGCCCAGCTCTTAGTAAGCTCTCGCTGAATGTCTGCTGTGCTAATAATCAGCAGTCACAGTATTAGCAAGATTCATGGATTTAAAGTCCCTGCTCACTAGAGTAAAGCGTCAGAAAGACTGAAAAAAAATTATTTAACTCTTTTCCCTGGTAAGATTAACTAAGAGTCAATTCCTAACCAAAATGGTGAAAGTGACTTTAGCCCAACGAACTTCTCTTTAGCCTCTTGAAGCAGTCCAAAATCTAATCTTGGAACATGGGGAGTTTCTGGTAATGTTTGGAAAGTGATGGAGAAAGAGTTCTTCATCTACTCCCTGCTGAATTCCAGTCTAGAAAAATACTTACAAAGATATTTCGTTTCATTTTCCAAAGATCACGATATAATATTCAAAACAAAGACCTACTCTGATGAGTGCATAACCATGTGGTTCAGGTAATGAAAATATTTTCTGATATTTGAAATTAGTTTAGTGTTTGGATCAGCTTAGAAGATACATTCTTGAGGGGTGTCTGGGTGGCTCAGTCGGGTAAGTGTTAGACTCTTGATTTTGGCTCAGGTCCTGATCTCAGAGTTCTTGAGTTTGAGTCCCGTGTTGGGCTCTGCGCTGATGGGAAGGAACCTGCTTGGGATCCTCTGTCTCCCTCTCTTTCTGCCCCGCCTCCACTCACATTCTCCCCATCCCCCACCTCATGCTCTGTCTCTCCAAAATAAATAAATAAACATTTTAAGAAAAAAGACATTCTTGGGTCCTTGGCATATTACTCCTTCATACAGCTACTACTTCCTGAGTATTAACTACATGCTACATTACATCATTGAATTCTTGTAATAATCCAGTAGTTTAGGTACTTTGTCTCTATTTTACGGGTGAGACACTGAGGCTCAGAGAGATCAAGTGATTTACTATTGCATGGTTATTGTGGGTTCAAGATGGGAATTCAAGTCTGCTATCCAGTGCCCAGCGCCTGAGGCCAGCTCCACCTGCATCTATGGGATGTAATCTGACTTCAGCTCAGCCTTAGCTAATTCACAGAGCATGGGCCTCTGAGCAGGGCACCAGCGCGGGATGTCCTTCCCTTCTGGGTTCCCGCTGGCCTAGTCCTTCCCAGAAATTCAGCTGGTGAGCAAAGGAGCCTTGGACGTGGGTGTGTAGAAGAGTTTGTGCAGGAGTAACCAGTGGAGTCACAGCCTGAAAAGAAACCAGCACCAGAGTGCTGCTCCCTTCTCCACGACCTCTCTCCCTCCCTCCCTGCCTCAGTCCCCTCTTCTGGTTACTGGTAAAGCCCACCCCTTCTACTGCAGCCGCCAGCCTTTCCTGCCTCCTTCTGTATACAAGCAAAATCACCTCAATTGGCCTTTGCACCATGTTTAGGGGAAACCAGATTAGTATACAGTAGGTCCCTGAGCTATGTGTAAATAAATGATAAATGTAATTGGAAGGTTGACTGTAAGTTCATTAGAGGTGAGAACTTGATTTATCTCCATCTCACTAGAACCTTTAACAGTGCCTAGTACATAGAAGGTGCTCAAAGAGTGTCTGTGATTGGATGTTTGGCACAGAGGAGCAGAAGGAAAACTAAAGAAGGGAGGAGTCTTGAGTTTTCTTTCTGGTTGCCAAAAAAAGTATTTCAAGGAAGGTGTTTAAAGGAAAAACAAATTCCACCAAACCCCAAATATTCATTGAACTTCTAGCACATCTCAGGTCTGGGAGGATCTCACTATGATGTCTCACCCCACCCCACACCCCCCATTTTCCTATTTCAAAGGCAGAGGGCTGGTTGCAGGGAGATGAGCAGGGACAAGATGCGGAAGTGGAAGAACAGGAAGGGATGCAGCAAAGAAATACAAGCACAAGAAAATGCTGGTATTTCTTCCCATGCGCTCCCAGGCTGCCAGGAAGAACATGAAGACCTGTCGTCAGCCCCCCTCACCCTCACTGGTGCCATGGCCTTGGTGAGATGCTCCAGAAACCTGAGCGCTAATGCACTAGGAAGATTGAAAGCTGTGATGATCATTATATATATATATATATATTTTTTTTTTTTTTTTTGAGAGAGAGAGAGAACAGGGGAGGGGGAGAGGGAGAGGGGATCTTAAGCAAGCTCCACACCCAGCATGGAGCCTGATGAGTGGCTCAACCTCATGACCATGCGATCACGAGCTGGTCCAAAATCAAGTCAGATGCTCAAGCAACTGAGCCACCCCAGTGCCCTGAAAGATGTGATTATTATCATCACCATCCAAGGTCACAATTCTTTCTGACTACATCTGATTTCTTTCATGTCTCGACTGTTCCTGAGTGTTTAAGTTTTCTTTTCAAAGCAGTTGACATATGTAAACTCAGGGGAATCCGGGAGAGAAGCCTCTGAGAAGGACCCTGTGAGGTTTTAGAGGAAAATAAGAGAATAAGAGAAGGGAGCTGCTTTGCTAGAAGAACCTGGGGAAGGAAGGAGGCCTCTCTGGAAGTGCTCTCCAAGGACTGGTGACAGAGGTCCTCATAGGGAAACTCATCGGGCAGGGTGGATCCTGTTCTGAGAAATGAGCTCACAGTGGCCCCGGAGCGTCTAGAGGGTCCCACCGTCACGTTGTCTTGGGGAGTCCCATTGCTTCATTTCAACAGATTTCCTCAGACATTATCTAACTCATGACAAAGGAGTTCTTACAAGGGGAGGAAAGAGCTGGCTCCAGCCATACTGAGTCACTGCAGTTCGCTTTTTTGCTCTGTCCACTACGTTTCTCTGGAGATACTCAGAACTGTTCCTCACAGCCTAGCTCGGGGTAAATTTTTGGTTCCAGAATTCAGCGTTTCCAGCGTTTCATTGTAGCCTCCAGGTTTGGCTGTCTCTCTTACTGACCCATTACTCCCCTGTTTTCCTGGACTCTCAACAGCTGTGTGCCTTGGTGTTTTTCCCCTACAGACAATTTCATCTTTCTCTTTTTGCCCAGGCCAGCCATAGCTCCTGTCATTGCAGTCTTGGCTCAGTATCACATTCACTCAGGCCATGTTGTTTTAGCCCGGCCTCAGCACTCTCATAGCTAATTTACTCAGCTCTTGCTCTCAGAAACCTCAAAGTCTCAGCCCAGCCCTGGGCACAAAACAGGATTTAGTCTTGTGTGGTTATTGGAGCTCAAGAGTTGAAGACTTTAGCTAACCTAAAATCAAATTCACATGTGATCCACAGCCCTCAGTGCTACACAGAGAGTGTTGCTGAGCACACATAGGTGGAAGGCCCCCTATGAAGGCAAACTGGGACATTTATTCCTCTGAAACGCTAAATTCAGACCATCAAAAATGTCACCCCAAATTGCTCCCATGGTCCATTTAAATCAGACAACATCTCCTATATAACACCAGCATCCTGTTAAGTACTTCTCAAGCATTTTCTTCCTTAATATGGCTATTCTCATAACAATCCTGTGGAATGGGGATCATTAATACTATTTACAGATGAATCTAGAACTTTAAAGAGACAAAGTAATTTTGCCCAAGGTCACGTATCTTGCACGCTGCAGAAAAGAACTTGAACCCAGATCTGTTTGTAACCCAAGTTTTTAACCAATTACGCTCCAGGACTGAGACATTTTAGGGTATATTTGTACCCTGTGCAAGACACTAACCACATGGAGCCTGGGGTTGGTCTCCCTCAAACACTGTTCAGTTCTCTCAACAACCATCACAGTCTTGTTATCTAGAAGGTAATTCCTCTTGAATCTAAATCTTCTTGCACGATGTATTGAGTATATGTGTTTTTTTTTTTTAAGTTTACTTATTTTGAAAGAGAGAGAAGGCAAGTGAGCAGGGGAGAGTCAGAGAGAGAGAGGGAGAATCCCAACCAGGCTCTGCACTCTCAACACAGAGCCCGAAGCAAGGCTAGAACTCACGAACCCCAAGATCTGACCTGAGCCAAAACTAAGAGTCAGACACTTGACTGAGCCACCCAGGCATGCCTTGAGCAAATGGTTTTCATCATACTAGTATGTACTGTGTGCTTCCTCTTATTTGAACTAATGCTACTGTTTTCCATTTTTAAAGGGCAGTCCTTAATGCCAACACTATAAGATCTAGAAATTCCAAGTACCCCTCATACAAACTTCTAATTTTCTTCAGATTTATTATATCATATTTTCAGGCCTCACCTTTTCAGGCCAAAAGGCTGTTTTCAGTGTTTTTGTAAGGCAGCCATTTTTATACCTCCCACCCTGACCCCATGCTCCAGGCAAATGAACCGCTCCAGGCAGTTTCCCACCTTTTATCCCTTTTATCCACCTGTTCCTTATCTCCTCAGATAATTTAGCCTTTATGATTGGTTCAAAGATTACCGCCTCCTGGAAGCATTTTTTTTTCCTGCCCCCCAGATGGAAGTGATTATTTACTCTCCTGTGCTGTAATGGTAAGACTATATACCCTTGGATTCCTCATATAATACTTTTCACTTTCCTTGAGGGATTTTTAGTTACATTAAGCATTTCGTAATTCTACTTGTAGATTATACATACCTTAGGGCAAAGTCTAGGTTTATTTCCTAGGGACTTGTACTACATGCTCACATGTCTGTTCAATGCATGGATAAATATATAAATCAGCGATTTTGCTTTATTTCTTTTCTGGAACATTTTTATTTCTTTATCAGAGTTAGGTAACTCTAACTTCTAGGAGCATTCCATGTGCCAGATTCGTGTGGATTTATATAAGGCTAAGACAAGATTTTAGTTTGTGTCTGACAGTCCCCACCACCTTAAAATTGCCGTGGTGCTTTGAATTGAAGTCTTCTTGGAATGGATGGGTCCTTTCCTGGGTCAGAACTGGGAGCTCTGTGTTTTTCCTCTCGAGATGGAGCATGGCTGTGTTTCTCCTAAGTGCATTACTTTGCTTAACTTTACTCTGAAAATACTCTACATGCAAGGGGAAGATTGCACTGGGAACTCTTTCAAATGATGTATTTTATAGAGATATTGTCATTGGTTTCTTGTGCCATTACTACCAGGAAGATCTTGAAATTAAAGATACTTTAGTGGCAAAAGAAATTCAGAATCCTAATTCATTTCCCTCAGTGTTTAAAACCTGCAGGGGGTTGGCCTGAGTTTCTCGCCCATGCTGGAATGCACAACTGTCAGCCGTGGCAACAACTCTGCTAAACCTTCATCCGCTGCACATACATTGTGTATATTCTGGCAAACATTACGCAAAATATATTGTGTACCCGTGAGGAGCTGATGTTGTATAAAATATTAAAAGGCACAATCTGCAAGGAATTAAAAAGCCTAAGAACTGCCTTATAGATTTAAAAAAAAAGACTCTTCTTAGACCTGTGTGTGCAAAGAAGGAAAAAAACGATCATTCAACAGTTACTGCTGCAATCATATTATGTTTCCTATATGAATGCTTTCTTTCCAGGAGATCATAGTGCTTGGAAAATAAGGGCTTTCAGGCCATTTTAATTTCTTGTCTGTTTTCTTACCATATAAAAGACATTTTTTTCTGTGTCATATATCAGAACTCAATCTAGGAGCAGCGAAACTCAAAGGTTAATGTCCCTAAGGAGTCACCTAAGGGACTTCTTGTCAAAATGTAGACTCATACATCATACTTCAGATCCACTAATTTTGCATGTCTAGGGGGTGAGGCCTATAACCTATGTTTTTAAATTCCCTTTAGGATTCTGATCAGTGGACCTGGGACCACACTTTGAGGGAGTGAAACTGATAAAGGAGAAAGACTGAGAGGGAGTTATCCCAACCCTTGGGGCTAGCAGAATGGAAAGATGCCTACTTGTGAATTGTGGGGCCAATGCGGGGCTCCCCTGCCCTCTGTTCAACACCAGAACCCCTTGCCTGCGTCAAAATGGTGTAATGCAAATACCATGGGCTGATAGCGCAAGGAGGTTCCTCCTGCAACAGCTGTGAGATTTGGGGGAAGCACTTCACCTCTCAGGTTATCTCTCATGAGCTGGGAGAGCTGGGCCTGATTATTTGCACCAGGGTTCTATTAGCCATGGATTCATTCAGCAAAGGCCCAGGCATTACCTCTAGAGCATCGCCGCCCAACAAAGACATAATGCAAGCCACATATGTAAGTGTAGAGTATTCTAGCAGCCGTATTTCAAAAAGTAAAAAGAGTTACAAGTAATAATAAATTTTATGTAACCCAATATATCTGAAATACCATCGTCTTGTAATCAATATAAAAATTATATTGTGTGAAGCTTTGGAAATCTGGGTGATTTTATATTTCCACACGTCTCAGTTCAGACTAACCACATCTCAAGTACTCCTCAGTCATTCATGACAATATAGCTATAGAGCAGGGGTCTACAAATTCTGCCTATGAACCAAATGTGGCCTATTGCCTGTTCTCAACATATCCACTAGCCAAGAATGGTTCTTACGTGTCTAAATTGTTCTTAAAAATAAAAAGAAGAGTGATATTTAGTAATACATGAAAATGACATGTAAATTTCAGATCCACAAATTAAGTTTTATTGGCACATAGCCATGCCCACTTGTTTACATATTGTGTACGGCTGTTTTTGTATAATAGCAGAGTTGAATGGTTGAGACAGAAGGCTTATGTCCTGGTAAGGCTAAGTATTTGCTATCTGGTTCATTATAGACGAAGTTTATGGACCCCAGAAAGGAGGCTTAAGAGCTGGCCCTGGAGGGCTGGCTGTCTCTGGCCCTGGGCCATTTGCATATAAGCAAGGCTTGAGGAGCATTTGGCCTGGATGGCTTGGCAAGCCTCCATCCAGAAATGGGGAGCTGGACGATAGAGGTGCAGGGGGTCAGACAACAACATGGAGTCCTGATGGGGTTGCAGTAGCAGAAAAGAAAGTCAGGCAGTCCTAGCACAGGGGCTGGGAGGAAAGTGGGACATACTAGGTAGCAGGATACTTACTAGATGAGGGCCAGGGTTAAAAATAGCACCCCATGGAAGAAGGGGCTCCAAAGATGGGGTCCATGGGCTCCAACCTTAAAAGTCTGACTCTTTTACCTGTGGAAGGATTCTGACTGGAGCCTTAACTCAAATGAGTTTACATATGAGTAACTGCCACTGCCAGCTCCTGTTTGTCACAATTTTGTCTTTAAAGTTCTGTTCTTATCTGATGAGTTCTATTCTTGTCTGGTTATTCAACCTCTTTCAAAGTCCATTACTTGAGCTGCAAACCACCCAACCCCAACCCCTCCTGTCCTTTCAAGCTCTGGATTCAAGTCTTTTTGATGGGTGGGTTGGTTTTTCTGTTTCCCTGACTGTGTATGTGGATGACAGAGGGACACTCTAGCCCATGACCTTTAGTTTAGGGCAACTTTCCAGGACAGTAATTACCTGGGACTTAGCTTCATCAAAGGCATGTTTTGATCCATCAACCCCTTGTCCTGGCCCAACCCCTTCAGTTCCTGTAAGTCACCTTTGGGTAAAATAAAGATAACATTTATTAATTTTTCTCTTTTAAACAATTGGAAAAACATGACCAAGCCTTTGGGGGTGGGGAGAACCTTTCCCTGACCCCTTTGATCCATTTCCTTGTGAGTTATAAATTCCTGGTAGTATTTCTTTAATGTGGTAGCACTTTATGCTGTATTATTCCATAGCTGCTCTTAACCCTTTTGACCCAATCATTTCTGCTATCATTCATTCTTGAAGAATTCTTTTCAAACACTTTCATGTCCATAAGTTTAATTTAGTTTGAAAAATAGTCCTGAGATGTGGGAAGGGTGTTATTAGTTCCATTTTTACAGATTCAGAAACTGAAGCCCAGAGATGTCAAGAGATGTTTTTCAGGTTCTTACAGCTCGTTAGTGGTCAGCCTGAACTAAATAATCTTCCGACTGCTGGGCCCATGATCTTTGTGCTACATTTTACTGGCTGTCTCTTATTCTTCCTCTCTTCTTCCTTTGTCTCAATATTTCTTCTTCTCAACTCATTTAAACCTTAGTCTACATATTCTCCACCCTTCAAAGTCCTCCCCTTCTGGCCAGATACACCCCTGCCATGTGCTCTGTGAGACAGCTGCCTCTGGCCCCCTCAGCATCACTCCTTGCTAGACCCAGGGGCCCATGTCGTGTCCTGAGAGCCTCTCTTCTCTTCATGTACTTGGTTCCACGTTTTGGTCTTTTTCCATAATCTTTTGAGCCATAACCCACTTAATGATATGGAGAAGAAGGTGAGCCCTTTCTGCTCTGAGGGAGAGCAGCAAACCTGAGATTCCCGAAGCCAAGATTCCCAGGAACAATTCTCTTTGCCTTCAGAGCACCCACACTGAGCTCCAGAGCCACTGGGAATTCAAAGGTCAATGTTGATTTTTCTTAAATCAAAAAATGTTAGAGCTAGGAGATTCTTTAAACGTGATCTTTTCTATCTTTCTCATTATGGATGAGGAAACTGAGGCCCAAAGAAGTGTCTGAAATTCAACCCCCTTTCCAGGGTTTCTATATTTGGGGACGAGCATCATAGGATCCTGAAATGATAAGATCAGTTCAGTTGTGAAAGAGTTGGGACTTGCTGGTTAATTTATCTCTGAGACCTTACTAGATCATTGCTTATCTACATTACTGGAATGTCATCAGGTAAAGTGAAGGAACAGGAAACATGAGAACCAGATTGTGCAAGATTTTTTTTTCTGAAACTTATCTCTGTCTTTTTGTGAACTAGGTAGTAGCCCCACACTGAGTTTCGTGTACATCTCTGAAATGATGCCTAACCATTAATTTGTTTAACCAACATTGGTCAAGTCAGGCAATCTCTATGTGTCCAGTATTTTTCTAGATCCTAGACTATTTTCTAGCTCACCATCCACCTGCAGAAAGGGACATACCAGTAGGTGCTATAATGCAGTCTAAGAAGTTGGGGGAAGGGCAGGAGAGCACCTAGGGCAGACATCTTACCCAGACCTGAGGTGAACATGTAGGCGGTGGGTGAGAGGTGGTTGGAAAAGATTTACACAAGGAGGCAACTGACTTCCAGGTGGAATTTGGAAGGATGGGCAGAAAGGAGCCACTCTTTCATTTATTCACTAAATATTTAATGAGCGCACTATGCACCAAGTATGTGCTAAGGCATTCCTTCAGAGTTGATGGAAACATTGAAAGTCCCTGATTCATTGACCTTCACAGTTTAGTTGGGAGTCAGGCAACAAAAGGTAAATGAATAGGACAAAGTGTGACAGGCTGGGAACAAAGGACAAGGGTGGGTGTTGAGATAGAGAACAAGGAGGAGGCACATTAGAAGAATCAAGAAGGGTCTCATGAGGAGCTGGTAGTAGATTAAAACCTAAGAGATAAGAAGGAATTAACCTTGGGAAAATCAGGTAAGAGCATTCCAGACAGGGGGTCAGGATGTGCAAAGGCCCTGAAGCAGAAAGCCACCAAGCCTGTTTTGGACTTTGCCACAAGTCTTCTGTGTCTGGTACAAGGTGGATGAGAAGAGGAGAGAGGCATGGTATCCTGCTAGGGAGGACAGCAGGGACCAGTACATCAGGGCTTGGTTGGCCACAGTAAAAATGGGCAGCCAGGACTTGCCAAGCAGAAGGATGAGCCCACGTAAAGGCAGAGGGATGTGAAAACAGTCGGCAGTTGGAGGCATTGGTATGTGAGCATGAAGGCCTACAGCATGGTGGCTTATCCTCTGTCCACAGCATGGGCTAAGCATCTAGAGGCCTTGGTCATTCCTAACCTGGGGCTCATAAACCTTTCAAATCGGCTGAAGCCCCTCGATTGTCTCCCTGGACCATTTGAATGGGCTGTCATTCCAGCCTTACTAGTCAGCTGCTGGGAGCAAAATGTCAGACAACAACCTGGAGACGGAGGCTCCCCCAGTATACCAAACTGGATGAAAATAAACTCTGTACTCCCTGTGAGATGCATAGAAATTCAGGACTGAGAATGGCAAGGACAGCTGGCCAGCAGGGAGACAGGCAAATGGCCAACGCGGCGTGTTTGGATAACAAGGGCAGAAAGAATAAAAATGCACGAGAAAACAAGGACTCTCTCTTCAAAGAGTTGGGAAACACCCTCTGCTTCCCTTCACTTCCCAACTGGGGAGGGCGACATCAGCGGGACGAGAGGTCAGGAGGAAGCATTCAGTCCCTGACACTCTGCCTGCCACCAGGGGACCTGCTGGGGCGGATGCCACTGGGCCGGATGCCGGGCACAGGAGACACAGGATGCAGTGCCCAGGCCATGCCAATGCCAGGGCCTGCCCCAAAGAACTGGACATCGGGAAACAGAAAACCATTCAGACCCTGCAGCAGTCAGGGTTCCTATGGCAACCAATGGCTCCCCAGCAACTCCACATCCCTTCTCTTCCTGGACTAAACTTTCCATTTGATCTCTTTGGAGAAAGTATAGTTTGGCTAAGAGGGGCTGGGAGGGGGACAGATATTGAAGAGGCTGTTGAGGTATGGGAAGAAGAAGTCTGGTGTCCATAATAAGTTTGGCAAATAAAAGCCACTGGACCTCTGGGAAGAGATATAATCAAGCTATGTTTTTTTAAATCCTGACTTTGCTTCCAGTTCTGGCATTTGCCCGAGGCTCTTTCCGAGCCAAAGGCCACTGGTCACTGCTTCCTCCTGACCCTTCCCCAGCCATAGCTCTCGCCTGCTGAAAGGGATGGATGCTCTATTGCCTGTTACTGTTCCCAGGTCCTAGCTGGCTGAAGTCCCACCGCTCTTCAGGGCCTGACAGATTAAAGGAAAGGGAAAGGCACCCTGGGAAGTTAAAGAAATTCCTGGGCCCCACCTCTGACATTCAGAGTCCTTAAGATTTAGTGGAGTCCTCAAATCTGCACTTTTCACAAGCATCCTAGTTTACACAGGTTTGGATGGATGCTGAACACACACTGAAGAAATAATGTTTTCAGGGATCACCTAGATTGGCACGTGACCCAAGGCTGTGGGATAAATAGACTTCCGAGCATCTAAGGCAAGGTTCAGGCCCAAATGCAGACACATTGAGGAAAATATATGAGGAGAGGTCTTTCTCAACCCCCAAAATGTGTGCTCTCCGGGCCATTTGGAGCTGATGAGTTTCTTTCAGTATCTTCCAGCTGACACTAAAGCTTTGCAAAAGAAGAAGCTTCCAGTTCTCCTGTTAGCAATGTGCAGTGTGCCCTCTCCCAAAGTGACTCCAGCATCTCCAAGAAAGGCGAGGTTCATGCAACACTTGACTTACATTAAAATGGGGAAACTGGTTGTTATTTCTGAGTCCAACAACATGAATAAGACACAGGGGAAGTCACATGAAGTGAACCAGAAAATGAACAGAGATGAGCATGACCAAGAAAGCTAGGAGGAATTTCTCTTCTGGTCGAAATAGAGGAAATGTTTGCGTTGACCTTGTTTTCCTCTTTGGTGCTAATTAGTTTTAAGTGGGGTTGTTTTTATTTTTGCGTGCAGTGACTATATGGTGCTTTGAGCCTCATCTGGTTCTTGGATGCCCTGCCGTTTCAGGCAAATAAATTAAGGACATCTCCAAAGGAACATTTTAACTCTTTAAAAAAAATTGTTTTATGTTTATTCATTTTTGAGAAACAGAGACAGACAGAGTGTGATCCAGGGAGGGGCAGAGAGAGAGGGAAACACAGAATCTGAAGCAGGCTCCAGGCTTTGAGCTGTCAGCACAGACCCTGACATGGACCTCGAACCCATGAACCGTGAGACTGTGACCTCAACCGAAGTCGGACACTCGACAGACTGAGTCACCCAGGCGCCCCAGGAACATTTCAATTCTTAAAGAAATTGACAAGGAGTACATAGAGAGGAAGAAGTAGGAAGTGACTAATCTCTTCTCCTGAGACAAAGATGAGTGGTAACTTGTGGAAGGAATGCACTGGCCTCTTATGTTGAAAGTCAACATACAGAGGGGCACCTGGGGGCTCAGCTGGTTAAGCATCTGGCTTCAGCTCAGGTTTATGAGATCTGACTTTATCTCACGGTTTGTGGTTTGGAGCCCTCCATCAGATTCTGAACTGACAGTGTGGATCCTACTTGGGATTCTCTCTCTCCCTCTCTCTCTCTGCCCTTCCCCGCTTGTACTTTCCCTCTCTCTCTCTCTCTCTCTCAAAACAAATAAGTAAACTTTAAAAAAAAGTTAACATATAGAAATTCCCTGAGTGGGGGCACCTGGGTGGCTCAGTCAGGAAAGCGTCCGACTTCGGCTCGGGTCCTGATCTCACGGTTGGTGGGTTTGAGCCTCGGGTCGGGCTCTGTGCTGACAGCTAGCTCAGAGCCTGGAGCCTATCTTCAGATTCTGTGTCTCCCTTTCTCTCTGACCCTCCCCTGCTCACACTGTCTCTACCTCTCCCCCAAAAATAAATAAAACATTAAAAAAAAAAAAAGAAATTCCCTTAGTGGACCACCCATTGCTCAATACCCATGTATTGGAAAACTTTTATACTACTTGTATGAGTTCATAGGGGCTGGTTTTAACAAAGGAATCATGTCATATTTCTTCATATCCATCACAGTGTTCACCATGGTTGCTGGCCATCTAGTAGGTATTCAAAAAGTCAATGTTAATTAGTGAACTTTAAGAAGTCATTCTCATGGTTTAATGCTTCAATAAGCTATTTTCAGGCTACATTTACTAGACATTGCCTCCAGGATGAGATGATAAAGAAAGAGACCTGCAGTGTTTCCTCTGAGCATTTCTTCTATGCTTGATGCATCTGCAATCAGTCTCCAGAGAGGCTGGCCCAGTAAGATCTTTCGGACGCATCCATCTTCAAGACTGAGCTTGATCACAAGCTAGGCTCCTGAGCTGAAAAGTTAAATGAGGCCAGTAGAGAAGAGTGCTGAAGAGTGCAGGCTCTGTTGCTACCATCTGAGCTGGAATCCCAGCTATATCTATGAGCTATGTGACTTTATACAAATTACTCAGCCTGTGCTCCTCCCAAAGATGAGACTCATAATAGAATCTGTCTTTTTAAAAAGACATACATTTTTTTTAAAAAAAAGTTTATTTATTTTGAGAAAGTGAGTGAGCATGAATGGGGGAGGGGCAGAGAGAGAGAGAGCAAGGGAGAGAATCCCAAGTAGGCTCCTCGCTGTCAGCACAGAGCCAGACACCGAGCTGAGCTGAAATCAAGAGTCATTTGCTTAACCGAGCCACCCAGGCATCCCAGGAAATGCATTTTATATCATGGCATAATGAATGCATTCATACTACTGGATTTTTTTTTTTAATGTTTTATGTATTTCTAGGAGAGAGAGAGACAGCGTGAGCAGGGGAGGGTCAGAGAGGGAGGGAGTCACAGACTGAAACAGGCTCCAGGCTCTGAGCTGGCAGTCAGCACAGAGCCCGACGCGGGGCTCAAACCCACCAACCGCGAGATCATGACCTAAGCAAAAGTCGGACGCTTAACCGACTAAGCCACCCAGGCGCCCCTCATACTACTGGATTTATATAACCAAAAGATCAGTTTCACCAAAGAAAACTTACCCTTATTTCAAGCAGGGCATTGTAATATTTTACCTTCCCTTCTCAGTTCCGTTCTACCCTGTTGCATTTTTTAAATGCTGGTTGTACTCTGTTAAATTTGTTTCACAACCCTCTAATGGGTCCTGGATCTGCAGTTTAAACAATGCTGAGGTGTGTTTGCTGCTGCAGACACTGAGTTAACACTAAACTGCTTGCTGCAGGGGTTAACCACAGGTTAGGCTCTGGGAGCAGGAGGAAACTTCGGGTCAGTATCTCTTCATTCTCACAGGGTAAGAGCCTGATATGGCAACACAGGGACCCATTGCGAAATGAGTGTGCCTGGGCCACAAGCCACAGGCAAGGCTCAGCAGGAGAGGCTTGGATCATGTGTCTACCCTTCAGCAGAAATGGCGAGTATACATGTTAGCAAAACACTCTTCTAGGATATCATCACAAAGAATTATCAAATCCAGTCTAATTTTTGGGTGGTCAGGAAAAAGACAAAAACAGAAAACTCTGAGATCTTGTTCAACATTTCAGTAAGGAGAGGAGTCCACAGACTGTGGGACAGTTTTCCAGAGGGAAATTGAAAGTCAGGTAATGTTTAGGAGCAAAGTGGTGTTTCCCGGACTTTCCAGAGCCTCTGGTACCCAATTACCCAACCTGCTTCTGACTGCATCTTTCTTGCTGTGTTGTCTAGGGAGCTGGGAAACAGAATATTGGAATTTCTTGCCTGATTTCTCTGTCTTATGCATTTTTAGGGTTTTTATTTTATTTATTTTTTTCTGTGCAAATCAGAAAGGTCTGAAGGAAGGGAGCCCTACTGGAGGAGTATGTGCTTACTGGCCACTTCAGCATGAAAGGAATTCACATTCATTGAGATCATGTGGGAACAGACAAATAATGTGACAAGTACTGGGGACCATAAAAACATCTATTATTTTTGGCAGATTATGTTGAAATGATTACATTTTCCAGGGCTCAGAAACTAAACTAAGATTTCCTTCCAAAAAAAAAAAATGCTGCTTATCTACCCAGACTCCAGAATACCCCCTAATGTGGTATAGTTGCTTAAGAAAGTTCCAGGCTGCTAAGGTGAAGCGATTATTTCCCTTTTCACCTCACCTTCTCACAGATGTATCTAATGATATAAAGGGAGGTGGGCCCCTTCATATCATTATGCAGGTGCTTGGGCAATAACAGGTGATTTCCAGAATATAAAATGGAAACTGCTGCCATTGAAGTCCGTAGGATGTAGTACAGATACCATACAGTGCAGGCTACCCTTTTCTCTAGTTTCCAGTGATAGAATGGGAGGCTGGTATGATGTTTCAAGGTCACCTTTTTCAATTTCCTCAATACATCATCCCAAGTCACCTGGGGTCCCTGGGAATGGCCTTCATCCCCAAGTCCACCTCCTCCAAATCACTCCAGCTCATTCTTCACATTTATTAAATTCCAATAAACAGATCATCTTTACCACAAATTTCAACAGCTCATTACTGTTTTTGCCATGTGGACAATATTCCCTGTTTCTACCTAGACTGTACTTTCTGCCTCTGGCTTTCTCCTTCTTCTTCATCGACATATGACATTGGATCCTACCTGCTTGTTGACTGACTCTACAAAACTCTCTACTTTGTTTATGTTTGTTCAGATAGGAAAGCCAAGCTTAGGGAAGTATCTTCTGGGGCCTCTGGGTGGCTTAGTTGGTTGAGTGTCTGACTCTTAATTTCAGCTCAGGTCATGATCCCAGGGTCATGGGATCAAGTGCTGTGTTGGGCTCCATGCTGAGTGTGGAGTGGAGCCTGCTTATGATTCTCTCTCTCCCTCTGACCCTCTCCCACTCATATACACTCTCAATCTGTCTTTTAAGAAAGGTGGGGGGGGGGGTCCTAATCTCTGACTAAGACAAAGTTCAGCCAGAAGGGAGAAGTGTACATTTCTGATGAGGAATCTGACCACGTGAAAGTGACTTTGTGGAACTTTTCAAGATATTGCCTGTAATTAGCAAAGGGAGCTGGCTACGACACTTACAGCTGTCTGAAACAGAAAATGCCCACTCAAACTGACTTCAGCAGTATGAATGTATGGCCTCACATAACTTAAAGTCCAGAGATATCTTGGGTTCCAGGAGAGATCTGGTGCACTGCTACTCAGTAGTGTCATTAAAGGACAGAAGTTATTTCTGCCCTTCCATTCTGCTGTCCTCAGCACCAGCTTAATTTGAAGGTTGGGTCTTCTCCATAGAACAAAATGGCTGCCACTGGGCATCAGGCTATGTATGTGCTACTTGTTCATGAAAAGTATCCTCTTCCCAAAGTCTCTTTAGTCTGATTGGCTGGAGTAAGTCATGTGTCCATCACTGGCCCAAAAAACAGTTGCCAGGAGAATTCCACATGCTTATTAGTGTAGATCAGGGTTTCTGGATAGCAGCATTATTGATATTGACTGGATTGTTCTTTGTTGTGGGGCCACTCTGTGCATTGTTGGATGTTAGCAGGATCCCTAGGTTGTATAGCTCTCCGTCACCACCAGTCATGCAAATTAGAAATTTCTCTAGGCATTGCAAAATGTCCCCTGGAGGTGGGAGGAGGGAAAAATCACCCCTGGTTGAGAACCACTAGTGTAGACTAGTCAAGTTTCCCACCAGCTCTGTGCCTCAGTTTTCTCATCTGCAAAATGGGAATCGTGCTAAGATTTCTCATATGGTCATTATGAGAATTAAATGAGTTAATCTATATAACAATATCGAGTATAGTAAGCACTATATAAATATTAGTTATACTTTTATTCAATACTTTTAGTGTCAGCCGGTGTAGGAGGTACTAAATAAGTACTTTCTGAATGAATTAATGAATTCAGTAGAAAAGTCATTTGTACCCATCTAACACTGATGTAATTCAGCAAAATAATATTCTGTAATGCCACACCTCTTGAAAATCTCTGAAGCTGGGATTAGACTATAAATTTGTACAGCATTTAGTTTCTTCACTTAATAAGAAATCTAGTGCTCCCACTGGAAATGCCTTCCTAGATGTATAAAGGTAAAGGCTGGTGCTATTCAGAGTTTATATGACCACTATAGACTGAGACAGGTGAGCTAGGAGGAATCAGGGCCCTTAGATGGACTTGCTGATCCATTCATTTAACACATGGAACAAATCCTCTCTGGATTGTATCCTGGATGCCAAGATGGAGAGCATTTCCCTGGCTGAGTGTTTTTGTTGGAAATACAGTCTGAAGTCCAATGATTACAGATGCTGAGAGTAGCATCTTGATGACAGAATTTAAAACTTAATGCATTTAAAAAAACTTTTTAACATTTATTTATTTTTAACAGAGAGAGAGAGAGAGAGAGAGAGACTGAGTGTGAGCAGGGGAGAGGCAGAGAGAGAAGGAAACAGAATTCAAAGCAGCACCAGGCTCTGAGCTGTCAGCACAGAGCCCAACATGGGGCTTGAACTCACAAACTATAAATCATGACCTGAGCTTAACCGACTGAGCCACCCAGGCACCCCTAAAAGTTTATGCATTTTAAAATTTTGTTACTGTTCATAATAATAATGTTTATATTCGAACAGTGCTCCCATACAGCGGACGTTGTAAAAACCCCTTTCACATGCCTCTCTGAAGCATCGCTCTCAAAGGCAGATTCATCCACATCACAAATAGGTTTTACCTGAGGAAGCTGAGCTTAAGGAGTCCTGAAGGAGAACTTAAACAGGCCACACACACTGAGCAATATTCAAGGCCTGAAAATCACCAGGTCTGAGGGAAGCCAGCTGATGACTGTAATAAAGCCTTTCATGCAAGGATGAAGAAAGCACAAGGGCTTCTTCAGGGCCATTTCTCAGCAAATAAGCACACCTGGTGAGCGGTGAGTAGACAGGGGCAAATGTGATGGTAGAGATAAGAGCTTCTGGTTAAACACGGTGGGTTGAAAACATGTGATTACCATCCTGAAACACTGCTAATATGTCAGGGGAAAGATTTAAAAATCACATTACGCATATATTATCAAGGGCAAAGGAAACAGAAGGCATCAGTAGGTAAGAAATGAGAAGCTTTGAAAGTGTGTGTGTGTGTGTGTGTGTGTGTGTGTAAGGCATATAGAGACGTGTGAGACATGTGAGGTGTATGTGAACATGTGTGGTGTATAAATACGTGTGGTGTGTGTGATTGCAGGAGTGTGTGTGAGGTGTGTGTGTGTATGGGCACATGTTTGTGAGGTGTATATGAGAGAGGTGTCTGTGACCTGTGTGTGAGTTATGTTTGTGTGGAAGGAGGTTGTAAGGAGAAACGAAGGTCTCTTTTTCATAGAAGGAAGTTGTCTTCCACAACAAACTACCACAGACCGGGTGGCTTAAACAACAGGTAGTTATTTCTCACAGTTCTGAAGACTGGGAAATCCCAGGTCAAGGTGTGGGCCAGTTCCGTTCCTGGTTGGCTTGAAGAGGGACAGCTTGTCACTGTATCCTCACATGGCCTTTCCTCTATGCATGCTTTCTGAGACACTCTGGTGTCTCTTCTTCCTCTTACAAGGGTAGTAATCCCATCGGATCAGGCCCTGCCCTCATGACTTCATTGAACCTGAGTTACTCGAATAAAGGCTGAATCTCCAAATACAGTCACATTGGCGGTTGGGACATCGACATATAAATTTTAGAGGGACACAATTCATTCCATAACAGAACTCAATAGAAGATATTAAGTGGTAAAGTTAAGAAATTACATATTATTTAGCAAAATGGTGGTAAATATAAGAAGAAATAGGGGCGCCTGGGTGGCTCAGTCAGTTAAGCATCCAACTTCAACTCAGGTCATGATCTCACAGTTCGTGGGTTCGAGCCCCGCATCGGGCTCTGTGCTGACAGCTCAGAGCCTGGAGCCTGCTTCAGATTCTGTGACTCCCTCTCTTTCTGACCCATCCCTGCTCACGCTGTCTCTCTCTCTCAGAAAAAATAAGAAGAAGAAGAAATAGCAGAGTTAGAAGAGTGTGCCCCTGGAGCAAAAATCAAAGGTGCAGAGAACTGAGGCAAGAGATTCTATTTTTTTATTATCATAAGGCTTGTAGTTCTATCTGCCTTTTAAAACTTGTTACATATAATACCCTTGCAGACATAGAAACTTAATTTAATATAGAAAAATAGTGTAATTGCTGATAATACTGATTATTATGTGCCTCTAAAACCCAACTCCTTCATGAAATTTGGTTGATTAAGACTGGGAAGAAGAGGCATAGATGGGATGCTTGTCATTTGTTGTCCAAACTGGGTCACTTCTAATAATGAAATTAGAAATTAGAAATTCCCTGAGGACAATAGGTACATGATAGGAGAAGCCTGGAGAAACTAGGATTAATGGCCAGTATACTCAAGAGGTAACTAAAGTGGCTTTATAAAAAAAATAATAATAGGGGCGCCTGGGTGGCTTAGTCGGTTAAGCGTCTGACTTTTGCTTAGGTCGTGATCTCGCAGTTCGTGGGTTCGAGCCCCACGTTGGGCTCTGTGCTGACTGCCAGCTCAGAGCCTGGAGCCTGTTTCGGAGTCTGTGATTCCCTCTCTCTGACCTCCCCTGCTCACGCTGTCTCTCTCTCTCTCCTAGAAATAAATAAAACACTTAAAAAAATAGGGGGGGGGGATTCTCTCTTCCTTTGGAAAAAAAAAGAAAAAAAATAATAATGGGGAAAGATTATTTCAGTGATACAGGGTCAAAAGGATGGCTACCCTTCCGGCATTTAAGGACTGGCAGATACACAGATAATCTCAAGTGGCATCTGGTCAACTGAATGGCAGCATCCAGGGAAGTGGTCCCTGACCCCTCTGCCAGACACCCAGAGCAGAATTTGAGCTCCTCTCTGCTTCCTGAATGTGTTCTCTATACCTTTACGGAAGAGCTCATCACACCCACTCCACTCAACACAATTTTCTTGTCTGTGTCCTGAACTCCCACTGGGGGCCATCCACCCCCAGTGCTGGACAAAATTTGGAAGCACAAGGACCATGTTAGTGTTGCCTGTTTTTCCCGGAGTCCGTCATAGTATGATAAACAGATGCTCAAAACGTTTTACTGAATAAGTATTGAATGTAATTGCAGTGGAATTATAGATTTGTTTAAAGAAACATAGGCTAGAGAAAGGAGAGCAAGTTTATACCTGTAAGATGCCTTGAAATGACAAAAAGAAATGAAATATATCTAGAAGACTGACCATGCATGGAATAAAATAACGTACTTAAGTTACTGATTCTTAAAATTATTCTCAGGCTACCTAGACTGCTCTAATCTTAGAGCTGCAGGGCACTTAATTTGTTGGTGTCCCCTGGAAAGTTAGGTTTCTTTCTGCTTATTTTATCTTGGGTGGGGACAAGAGTGAAAAATTATGGTGAATACCGGTTCTAAAAAATTTAGAGGTAAAAAAGTTCATGAGAAACTTAAGAAATAAAAGTCACAGGAGGGTCTTAGACTAGAACTATGGGCGGGACTGTAATTTGAGAGTAAGAAGCAAAGCAAAGCTAAAGTTATATGGTCATTTTGACAGGTGGCGACAGGAATTCGAAATATTTAGCAAAACTCCCTCCCCTAAACTCTTAGTAAATCGGATATGGAACACTGCTTCAAAAAGTGACAGAACATGGGGCGCCTGGGTGGCTCAGTCAGTTGAGCGTCTGACTTCGACTCAGGTCATGATCTCACAGATCATGAGTTTGAGCCCCATATCAGGCTCTCGGCTGTTAGCATGGAGCCTACTTTGGATCCTCTGTCCCCCTCTCTGTACCCCTCCCCTGCTTGAGCTCTCCCAAAAATAAATACATATTTTTAAAAAGTGACAGAACATTAACATAGACCCCAATCTGATATCATGTACAATACTGAAAAAATACAGATCTTTCCATTTAAAGACCAGAAAGAAGGTAAAGGCGGTGACTATCCTACTGCTATTTTGACAATGGCAAGGAGATTTTAGCCAATGAAATAAAATGCAGAGAGAGGTTAAAGAAAGGCGGATGAAAGCTATTTGCAGATGATATGGCTGTCTACATCAAAAACCAGAAAGAATCTACTGAAAGAAGAAAATAATATAAAACATATGGTCAGTTTGATCATCAGATAATGATCAGTCAGAAAATGAATATACATGTATAAATACCTTGTCCTAGCAGTAACGAATTAAAAAATGTAATGAAACACATGCCATATACAGCCAAAATTTTTAAACATATGCAATACCTCAGGATCAAGTTCTCAAAAATGTGTAACGTGTAT
This sequence comes from Proteles cristata cristata, assembly GCA_017311185.1. Taxonomy (NCBI): domain Eukaryota; kingdom Metazoa; phylum Chordata; class Mammalia; order Carnivora; family Hyaenidae; genus Proteles; species Proteles cristata. The sequence goes on along the minus strand of JAESUZ010002428.1, from coordinate 237,423 downwards.
TTTTAAAAAAATTAAATAAATATAAACTCTATTTGAAGGCAAATGACCAATCAAGAAAAAGAATTACAAATATATGCCAAATCAAATTTGAATCAGAATTTTTTTAACGTTTATTTATGTATTTTGAGAGAGAGAGAAGGAGAGAGTATGTGAGCATGCACGAGCAGGGGAGGGGCAGAGAAGGAGAGAGAATCCCAAGCACGCTCTTCGATGTCAGCACAAGGCCCGACTCCAGGCTCTACCTCATGAACTGTGAGATCATGCCCTGAGCCACGACCTGAGCTGACATCAAGAGTGGAACGCGTTTTAGATTCTGTGTCTCCCTCTCTCTCTGCTCCTCCCCCGCTCATTCTCTGTCTCTCTCTGTTTCAAAAATAAACAAAAAGTATAAAAAACTTTTTTTAAAAAGAGTGGAATGCTTAGCTAACTGAGCCACCCGGGCACCCCTGAATCACAATTTGAACTCTGGGCCTGAGAAGCCCACAGAGATTAATCTCTTCAAGAGATTAAATACAAATTCCTGGGGAAATCCAAGTAGCACAAGATTAACTGGTATCAATCGGTCATCTGGGTGAGTTGAAAAAGAGATTCAAAGGAGGGCAGCTGCTAGGCTGAAATAACTCTTGCATTGATCTGCTGATTAATTTCTTGCTATAAATCCAAGCCTGCCATACACAAAGTCCATGCCTGCTTGCCTAGGTCATACTAGAAGAAATGCAATAACGTAATCCACATATTCTTTTCCTCCTCTCCCGGCTTCTCTTTGTTCCAGGCGTCAGAGAGCCAGGGCTGCTCGCAGTTAAAGGATGAGCTGCAAAGCTTAAGTTTCATTATGTAAAACTTTTAAAAGTGCTTAATTTTAGAAACACAGGATGCAAAATTGGATACGTACCATGACTGTGTTAAAAACAAGACAATAGGCCCAAAATGGAGTTGCTTTATCCTAAGCCCTGTGTCACCCAGACTTAATTATACTTTCAGCCTTCCCAGAAATAGAGTCTTAAACAAGCCGATCAGGAACCTCCTGATCAGCACCAGTTAGGTCATCTGCCAGATACCTATTCCCTATAGGGAAAGTAAACTTTAAACAACCAATCCGGATTTTTGTTTTGTCTTGTTTTGTTTTGTTTTGTTTTGTTTTGTTTGCCTCGTATAACTTCCTTGTTCCTGTTCTCCTCTGCCTGCACAAGCCTTTCTTTTCTTCCCGGCTCCTTTCTATTAACTAGATGGGTTGCTGGCTGAGGCATGAATTGTTGAATAAAACCAGTAAGATTTAAAATTTTCTCAGTTGAATTGTGCTTTTTAACAGTTGCAAACTTTTAAAAGGATGTGTAATTTTGGGAGGTGAGGGACAGAAAGAAATAAGAAAAAATGAACATAGTCCTCTTAGACTGATGGAATTGTGGTGATCCTTGCCTCCATTTCCAGGATTTTCTGTGATCTTGCATTATTAGTTGGTACAGTGGGTCCATAAGGTACGGTAGCCACCATGAGTAGAGAGAGCTCTGTATTTAGCAGTGGGGGTATAGTCCCTGCCTGCTCAAAGAACAACCATCTGGCAGAGAAGTCAATTCAACAAAAAGTTACAATGAAAACTGACAAGCAGTGTGAAGGGAGAAGTCCAGTCATGGTAGGAACACACACCGGGAGGAACTGACCTGGGTAAAGAACATGGAGAAGCCTTCTTGGAAGAAGTGAAGAAGGCAGACGAGACTTTAGGCCCACAGGGTGAGGAGAGAGGTGAGCATCTTTGTAAATGAAAGAGGTAGCAAACTGGTGCGGAGGCCCAAAGCTAGAAGCTGGGGGATGGCAAGGACTGAGGGAAGCAGAGAGCACGGAGCACCGTGATAGAAGTGATGAGAAAGAGACGGAGGCGAAGCCATTCAGGGCCAGGGGAGCCCCAGGACTGCACGGAACTTTATCTGGAAGGCATGGGAAGCTGTGGAAGGGTTCTAAGGGCAGAGCCCTCACCGCATGGTGAATAGATCTTTACACCACGGCCAATAGCATGGAGATTGGTTGGCAGGCGGTAAGCCAGGAGAACAGAGACCAGCGGGAAGTGGTGCTGTATCTGTAGGAAAATGATGCTGGTCTGGATGAGGGGCAGTTGGGATGAAGAGAAGTGGCTGTTTGGGAAGTCAGATCAGCTTGTGGTGACCTGGATGGGAGAGGAGGGGGGAGGAAGGTGGTAAATTATTCCTGCAAAAGGCGTGGGCAGTTGGGGGAGCTGGCCCCTGAGCACCAAACAAAGGCAAAATGAGGAGATTAGGATGAGCAGCCAGAAAAATGAAAGACAGGAGACTGTGGTGCTTCCCAAGCTAAAGGAAACAGCATTTTGGGAAGTAAGGACTGGGTATAGGTAGAATAAGGAAAGGGCTGAGATACTTTGCAAGGGAGTGTGTAAGTGAGACACTCATTTTTCAGAGTGAGGTGCTAAATACCTATATTGTGCTTGCAAAGGAGGTGTCTGGAAATTTGATTTTTTTAGACCATTAGCTCACCAACCCTATCCAAGAGGTTTAAAGAGGCTGAGGGGGACAGGGTTTGAAGAGCCATCTGCATGCTACAAGCAGAGTGGAGTGGGGGAGAAAAGGAAGTATTTTCCCTTTACTCAGATCAAGTGAGAGGAGCTTCAGTGGGACCGCCTGAGAGCTTGGGATGTGTCCCTTGCAGCTTATAGGGTACAGAGAACTTGGTTACATGCCTGGGGCATCTAAAGTGGGAAGTGTTTGTTAGGAACATCCTGGTCTGTGAGCAGAGACAGGAGAGTGACTGTGTTTGACATTTCATGTTTCTAGGATTTGTAAGAACCAAGGACTGGTGAGTGCTTCCCTGAGCCACATATGGGCCATAGCAGAAAGGCTGCTGGGTTTCTTAAGCCCCACCCAGGACAGCCTCGAAGAGAGGGGAGGTGGGAGGGTGGGGGATTCTAAGTGACCAGCCATTTGTCCATTCAAGAGAGCCTTGCCATGAAGATTGCAAAGAATCCATAGGGTGCCCTAAGAGAGAGCCAGATTGAAATACCTGTTGCATCCAGAGAAGAACAGCGGTAATCCATCATTTCCAGCTAAGGAAGCTCTTTCCTGACCCTTACCTCTGCTTTGTCCACTTCAATCTGCCAGGCATCAGAAACTGCAACTCTGAAGGCTGGGAGTGGGGAAGGGGGAGTCAGAAATTTTCAGCAGATAAGAGCAGCCAACCACGGCTTCCTTAGCCAAGCAAGCTTCATTCCTAGACCTTCCCTGAGCACAGAGAGGAGAGAAGATTTAACCTTATGTAAAAGTTGAACTGGGCATTTTAATATTGGAAATTAAGTTATTTGTGAAACTCAGAAGGGTCAGAGGGCTTCTTATTATTTAAGAATGGTCAGGAAAAAACATGGACCTAGCCTAGATTCATCCAAAGGCTCTAGAAAAACTAGCCCCGGGGAAGCAGTTTTGAAGGGGAAGTACACTCTCAGAGGAAGGGGAGATGAGTTACATCCCTGTGTGATTAACACAGATCTTCCCCAAAGCAGTTGCAGTGGGGTAATGGAGGCAGAAGCCAGGCTGCAGGAGACCAGACTGAGTTAGAAGGAACTGAGAATGTGTACCCAGCAAACAAAGACGCATTTTCAAGAAGTACGTCTATAAACAGCAGGAGAGAGAGAGAAGGCAGAGCTGGAAGATTATGCAGAAGAGACAGAGGCTTGTTTTAATAAATGGGAGACATGAGAGTATGGATAAAAGCTGGTGGAAAGCCAGAAGAGAGGATGCTGATCAGCACGTGGTCTCTGAACCACAGGGGCAGGAGGAAACGGGGGTGGGGGTGGGGGGGTGGGGGGGCGGAGACACAGTTTCATCTTTAGACGGGACATGTGGAAGCTTCTTCCATTAGAATAGAAAGGAGAGGGAAATGGAAGGCATTGAGACAGACAGAAAGCTAGAGGAATTTTCATCTGACTGCTTCCCCGTATCTTCTGTTAAATAGGAAGTGAAGGGAAAACTGAGGGTTGAACGTTTTGAGAAGAATGGAGAAGGTCCGAAACAGCCATCTCAGGGAAGAGGAGAGACACTTAGTTTGTGAGGCCATGTTGGATGGCCTGGCTGTGCGGAGGGTCCAGCTGTGGCTGGAAAACATTTGAGTGAATATTCATCTGGATTGTCTGCTGGAGCCTCAGGAAAGACCCAAAGGCAGCAACTTTTGCTGTGAAGTCCCTGGAGTTCCAGAAATGTCTGAGTGAAGATGGAACAACGTGGCAATCACTTGGATTCAGCACAATTGCTGGTTCTGAGAGGCTTTGGGAGCTTCTGTCCCACTGGGATATGCATCACCTTCTCTATTGTTTCTGGATTTTTTAAGTTACTTTTTTTTTTAATAAATGGATGGTGTTTGCCAAGGAGACTTACAGCTTGAGCCTGTGAAAAATATGTGAGAGATCTATCACCTGGTATTATGACTGATGTTTATGCACTTTTTGCCCACCCCGGGGAGGGGGGGGATGGCTGTCCCCAGTCTTGTTTTTCGGTCAGTGACAAAGAAATGTAGGGAAATAGTGACACACGAGCCACCGCTGTTTTGCAATCTTCCGACAGATTAATGTATTGAAGCCAAATAAGGCCTGTAGTGGGGCGGGGATGAAGGCACATGAAATGAGAAATAGAGAAGAATGAACGTCACTCCATTTTCCCAACTCACAATTTCAGACACCATTCTGGTATACACAAATCTTCCTAGAAAATACGGCAGCATATTTAAAAATGGCATTGTACAGAAAGATATGAGTCATCTATGTTGTTCTCCATGGCATCTATATCATCTAGTGTGGGTTTTGGTACAGAGTAGATGCTTGAGAATCAATTGTCTAATGAAAGAATGAATGGTGCACCAGGGTGGAGGGCTGACCTACTCATCTCTCGGCACCTGCCTCTCTTCTGCTATATGCATGTGCACTCATGGAAAGCTGCTTATCTCCTCTAAATATGTGTGGGAATTTGCACAGTGGAGAAAAAGTAGCATTCTGGCTCGAGAGAATTTTTTAGTCTGCTGACAGTGAAACCAGATGGATATGGAGCTGAGGCATGGATTCAGTGCAATTCTATGTGTACAGTGAGGCAGGCAGAAGACCCAAGCGCCCCCAGCCCCACCCCGCTACAGGCCTTATTTGGCCTCAAAAGATTATTTTGGCAGAAGATTGCAAAACAGCAGTGGCTTGTGCCTCATTGGCTAGTTCCATACATTTCTTTGTCATTGACCTTCTGAAAGACAAGACTGCGCAGTAGTCACCGTCATTGGTCTATACAAGTGGATTATGATGGTGAGCAGCTAATGGGAATCTACTGGTGCAGTGACGGCCACCAGTAAGTGGGAATGAAGAATTCTCCCTGCAAGAAAGTACAGCCCTTACTAGTTGGATAGCCTTGGTGAACAAATGAGATGATTTATCCTGTGCTTTGAGGCTGTTCCTGTCTTTGCTGGCATTCTTGGAGTGCAACTTCTGAAAGATTTTTTAAAACTTTACTTCCTTTTATTTTAAGTGGATTCCATAGCCAACACTAATTGTCATCTAAGCTCAAATGCTTGAAAAGTTCATCACCTTGCCTGTCTGTGATGAGGATTTTTTTTAAATTAACTTGTTCGTGTTTTCATTTTACACCAATGGTCAAAAATAAAATGGTAAGCCCTCCTCTAATCTTCCGACATAAGAAAAAGAAAGCAAATGAACTTTGGTCCATACTAATGTGTGAATTACAATTGAAGGCAATGAAAGATTGGATTTCATAAGCATATTAGTACCCAAAGAATCCTGGATAATGTCTGGGCTTGCCAGTAGATCTTGTACCCTGCTACTTTTGAGAGTGGTGCCTGGGAAGAAGTTTTCAGGGTTTGCTCCACGGGGTGATTTGCATGTCAACTGGGTTAAATTGGAACTGTGTTTACCAAGCTCCCTTCCCTGTATAATTCCAGGCTACTGTTGTCCCCCCAAATTTTTTGGCATGAGATTTACAAGGCTGAAGAGAAGAAGCACAATGATCTTCTGAGTCATTGTGATTAAATGTGGTGACAGATAGAGAGGTGCTGGAAGATTCCAGTTCCGTCTTGCTGTCCTCAGCATCATATTCTACTCTTCTTTCAACTCCTGACCCTGCTGATCAACAGCAGCCCCAGGGTCCAGGCCCATTACCAGATGCTTGGCAGTGGAGGTATAAAGTGTCAGGGGCCTCCCATGAACTTTCTTTGTGAGGAGGGGGTCTGACCCCAGTGGGAATGGATTATTAATTACTAGATGTTTCCTGTTGGGAGAGGCACTACACACTGGAGTCGGAGATACCACATACCAATCTCAGTTCCACAAGTATCAGCTGACTGATCTTGGACAAGATATTAAACCTCTCAAGCCCCATTTTCTGTACTTGTGAAATGGGACCGAAAACATTAGCTACCACATAGCTCACATTGTGAGGTTCAAATGGCATATTTCATGTAAGGCACTTAGCCTGGTAAATAGCAAATGCTCAGTAAATGTTAACGTTACTGAAAGTGCTGAATGTCTGAAGGGGAGCCAAGTAATAGAACCTAGAATATATGTAGAGAAGCACATGATTGAGTGGAGGTGTTTTATGATATAGAGAGAGCTGAGGTTGGAGAGACAAACAGGAATAAGCAGCAATAGGCAAGATGGAAGGAGTAGGCAGTTCAGGATAGAAGCTATGAACACTGAGGATCTAGACCTAGGGGCCAGGGGTTCTGAATGGGCATCAATCACTTTACCCAAGGTCCCTCTTTCTGGATGGGTAGGTCAGGTCTCCCTAGGTTCACTGTGTGGAAAGCTGCAGTGTTAAGTCTGAAGGACTTCCTGGATTGCTCTGCTGGTGCACACCTCTTACCCTGCCTCAGATATTGAAGTTGGCTTTTGTGGCACTGCAAGAAACCCAAGATAGCCTGAACGCAGCTTTGTTCCCTCCGGGAGTGTCACAGCAGCCATGGTGGGAGAAGGAGGAGTTATGCCATACAGAACATAACACCCCAACCTCAGGAAGAAGAGCTGAGATCCAGGGAGAATGGGTGTTTGGTGTAATAGGAGATGATAGCTAGGTGGGCAACAGTTCATAACCCACATGTCTTCAAAGAAACCCAGGAACTTGCCCAGATTGAAGAATAAATAAGCCCAGACTCCCCTCCTCCTGAACAAACCAAACAATCGTGTTCAACTGGGGCATTGCCCATGGGCAACTAGAAACCTTCAAGGGAATGGAAAACAATCTGCAGACCCCACAGAATCAGGAAATATGATTGGAGAGAAGTATGGGTGTGCAACTTTAGAGAAGTCTCTGGAGACACCTACCAGCTGGCTTTGGCTCTCTGAAAGTTTTCATGGAAAGACAGGTTTGATATCAATGAGTGGAAATTATGGGAAGATAGTTTGTCTTAACATATTCCTGTCATTAATAATAATTGAAAATAATGGTCAGCATTTATCGAGCACTTCCTATGTTCTAGGCATTGTTTTCTAGCAATCTACATATGTTATCTTGTTAAAATCTTACAATATCCTTATAAAGGACTGAGGCACACAGAAGTTAAATAATCTGCCTATGTTTATAGAATTTGACATAATGGAGCTAGGACTCAGAACCAGGAAGTCTGTCTCCAGATCCTATGCTCCAAACGACTGCACTCTGATTCACAATGGAGGAAATTCCTGCATCCAGCAGGATTTGGGGCTCCATTAAGTCTGAGCTTTGTTCCAACTCAGATTCCTTGAGGCCCTTCCAGGGCTAGGGTGGTTGGTATTCAATGCAGTTCAACAAACATTTATGGAACACTGACCACTCACCAGGCTCTGGGCTGGGTAGTAGAGGTACCAAGATATACAAGATAAGATAGTCCCATAATAGCCGTGCAGACAGCTGTTGTCCACAAGGATAGAATCATAACCTTCTCTCTAAGAGTTGGCAAATTTGTTGAAAAGGCAATTTTTAGTTTTGAAATTCCCATCCCAGCTCCTTTTGTCACTCTCTCCTTCCTTTCCCAGTGTCAACCAGCAACACTGCACAATTGTCTCACTGTTGAAAAGGTTCTTGACAGTGTTTGGTGCAAAGAAGGCTGAGGGGTGAGTGAGGGTACATATAAACCAGACAGATCTGGTTTAAAGGCTCAGTTCAACCACTGCTAAGTGAGATCAACCATGTGTTTAAGACAAAGCAATAAAAGATATTAGGTCACCTTCCATACCCACCAGTTCATGACTTATTCTCCCCCATTTAACCTAAAACTGTCAGATCTGGACATGGAAATAAAATAGGAATTGCATAATCTGTGGAACCTTTTATTTTCACTCCATAACATTGTTTATGAAACAAAAGAAGAGAAATACATTTTTGAAGGAGGAAGTAATATTTTTTCTTTTTACTAAAGCTAAAGTAGCAATAAGACATTTGTGATTGTCCCATTACCATACATAACAGTTATGAACTCTTATTTTATGTCCAGCAGCATTCATGAGCTTTACCTGTATTAGTTCATTAAATCTTTATCACAATCATCTGGGGTCAGTGTCCTTAAATCTCCATTTTACAGATGAGGAAATTAGACAAAGAGAAATTAAACAACTTGTCCAAAATCACACAACCAGTAAACGGGAGAGGCAGAATTTGAACACCAATAGGTTAGCCCTTGGACAACATGATTCTGTTGTTTCTACAACTGCAATTAAAAATGAGGCTGATGTGGTACCAGGACAGCTCAGTCGGTTAAGTGTCTGACTCTTGATTTCTGCTCAGGTCATAATCTTATGGTTGTGAGATGGAGCCCACAGCAGGATTTACAATGAGCCGTGGAGACTGCTTAAGATCCTCTTTCTCCTCCTATGCCCCTTCCCTGTTCGCGCTCTCGAACTCTCTCAAAAAAACAAAAAGGCAGAAAAAAAAAAAAAGAGGCAGTGACAAGGTAAGAAATTAGCTTGAAAATAACAATAGTCAGTGAGCATGTTCACCAATTAGGAGCCTGTCCTTGCCAATTCCTGCCACTCCCAAGAGGCCATAGAAAAGATCCTTCCTCAAACGAGCAGTGGCTCTTGTTGTCACTGAAGTGAGGCTTGCAGAGCAGGGCTAGAATCAAAGGAGTCTATGGAACTGCATTCCTTCTGCAGGCTTTACAGAGAAGCTGGTCCTTGCTTTTCCAACTTTAAAGGGAACACCCATTCCTTAGGTGTTCCCATCCTGTGGGATGCCTGAGTGGCTCAATTTGTTAAGTGTCCAATTTTGGCTCATGTCATGATCTCATGGATTGTGAGTTTGAGCCCCGAATCAGGCTCTGCACTGACAGTGCAAATCCTGCTTAGGATCCTCTCTCTCTCTTTCTCTCTCTCTCAAAAGTAAACAAACATTAAGGACCCTTGTGATTACACTGGCTCACTTAGACAATCAGGATAGTCTTCCCATCTCCAGATCCTTAATTAGATCTACAAAGTCCCTTTTGCCATAGCAGTCACAGGTTTTGGAGACTAGGCCATGCTTGTCTTTGGGAAACTATTTTTCTACTTACCACAAATACCAACTGCTAGTGACTGGTACTGTCTTCACAGCTAGTGGGATTGCAAAATGGTACCATCATTTCAGAAAACATACATACAAAGGATGGAACACAAACGCAACTTTATCACGATCACAAACAGGAAACAATCCAAATGCCCACCCACTAGGTGAACAGATAAAAAAGAAGCCGTGGTATATCCAACAATGGAATACTACTCAGTTAAAAACAAAACAAAACAAAACAAAACAAAACAATGGGCACATGCAACAACATGGATGTTTTATAGAAATTATACCTCAGGGCACCTGGGTGACTCAGTCTGTTAAGATCCAACTTCGGCTCAGGTCATGATTTCGGTTTGTGAGTTCGAGCCCCATATAGGGCTCTCTGCTATCAGCAAGGAGCCTACTTCAGATCCTGTCACCCTCTCTCTGCCTCTCCCCTAGTCACATGCACATGCTAGCTTGCTCTCTCCCTCTCTCTCTCTCAAAAATAAATGAGCATTTTAAAAAATTATACCTTACTAGAGTTCATTAATTCTTTTTTCCCAGGAAAAATATATAGCCTCCTGAGGAGACTAAATTGCTTTCAGAAAGCAGAATATTTAAGCATTTTTGTCTACGGCAGATCCTGGTTGTCATCATGTTGTTTACATGTTGGAAGGATGGCTGAAATTAACCCAAGAGGGTTGCCTGAAATTAACCCAAGAGGGCAGTGGGGAGTGGGGGGCGCTAACTTATTTGAAAGGCTGTAGAAAGATCCCATTCTACGCTCTCTCCCTAACTTGTGTTTGTCTCACCCAAGCCCCTTGGAGCCTTTGTGAGTAAACAGAATGATTCCAGAGGAACAGGCTGCAGGCACCACCAAATTCCTCATTTACAGAGGAGACTTGAATGAAATGAATTCTTCTTTTATAAGAAGAATATTTGGAGAAGGAAGCAAGAATGTGGCATTCATTCAGTCGATCACACATTTAACATCCATTTAAACACTGTGGAGCAGTTTCTAAGCCAAGTCATTGTGCTGGTACCGGGGTACATAAGACAGATACAGGTCCTCTCAAAGTCTCATGTCCTAAGGATTACTGTTTATCACACATTCCCTGTTGTTGGCCAGCTTCTACCTCCCAGTCTGGCCCATTCATCACAGCTAGACACAGCCAGCTCTGCCCCTGCGATGACCCTCCAGATGCTACTTCCCCATGGGTATAGGATGGTAGGGGTCCCTGTGGAGTTGTCAAACAATCTGTCGGGAAAGAGCAAGTCTCCCTTTCCTTTCCTTCCCCCTCCTTTTCAGTGAACTCTCAGGAATGGTGAAATAATGGGCTGGGATCAGCCCCCAGGGCCCCTTAATAAATTGTTTCTACATACCCCTTCTTGCATTTTAATGGAAAGAAAATGGGTGTGGTAGATCTCTTGCACAATGTCAACAATGAACTGAGTTTAATTCTGTAAGATTCTAAATTCTAAATCATAAATAATGGTATGGGAACAAAGAGATCTGAGCCAAAAAGATATGAACAGCCAGCTCCTAAAAGTAAAAAATTCTGATGTGCACACAAACAATAACAAATGTGTAATTAGCAGTCCAGATCCTGGGAGGCTACATTTTCTGGAAAAGGAAGAAGTCCTGGAAAGGGAGGGCTTGGCCAGAGGCTCAGACTGACATGAATCATCTGCACAAAGCCTGGCACATAGTAGGTACACTCTATATGTGGTTTGCAGGTGTCCTAGTTGGTGACATATAATAGTTAAACAGGGTACACAATGTCCCATCATTCTGCACGGTGCCAGGTGTAGAGTAGACAATTAGAATTTTATGAATGTATGAACAAAGTATATTGTGGGGACCCTTGCTTCATATAAATGGAGGAGTGAGAAGGCACCACATGATCGAGTCTGATTAAACAAACTCTCCCTCCAGCCAAACATGGTTTTACCAAAATGTACAAATGCATTGAACTTTTATTGCATTCAAAGCACTATGTTATGGTAAGGACAACAGTAAGGAGTAGTATCTGCCTTCCAGAAGCTACTTTCCATTTTGTGCATGTATGGGTCCTTGTGGAGGGGGACACATACAAATGGAATAGGCATATGAAAGAATAAATGGGATCCTAGAGGAAGAAGACCCTTGAAGAATTTAGAATGCTTCTTAGAAGAAATGGAATTGAGCTGAACTTAAAGGAGGAAGTAAGGAAAATATTCCAAGAAAAGAGAATCTGAGAGCAAAAGTAGAAAGGACCAGCAGACCAGGTAAGAGACCCATTAACTGTCTGTCTTCACTCTGAAGCACTGAGTGCTCCAGTGGCCAGGAAAGCAGAACTGGTTTAAGACCTTCATAAATTCTAAGAATAGAAATTTTATTATAGCACTCCCCTGTGCAACTTGAGATTTTAAAAACACTAAATTACAAAATAAGGCCAAGGAAGCCCAACAAAGTTCTGACTTTATCCATTTAGGATAGTTTTAAACTTAAATACCCAATTCTTTAAAAAAAAAAAAAAATTGTTCCAGAAGCTGTGGTTTGGGGTATTCGTTGGGATAGGAGAAGCTCTACTGCAGGGAAAATAGACTCAGGGGATCAGTCCGCATGCATTTGATTGGGGCAGCACCCTCAGGCAACTCTTCTACAAAAGGCCACTCCAGATTCAAGGTTTTTTGCAAGCGTAGCTCTATTGTGCACTAGAGCCTCCTTGGAATCCTCTCTGATCTTTCACATTTGCCATTTAATCAGCAGAAAGAGAGATTATGGCTTAGTGTATAAGAGGTTAGAAGCCAAACCCAGATGGGGTGCACATCACATCCACCCTACACTTCATGAACCACGCTGGTCTCACAGTCACCTACATGATCACTGTAGAGAGACTGAAGACTGTAGGGAAGCACATGGGCATCCATTTCCTACTGCTGCTATAACAAATCCCCACAAACCTAGTGGTTTCTAACAACAGAAATCTATTATCTTACAGTTTCATAGGCTAAAAGCCCAATTTGGGTCTCACTAAGCTATAAAGTCAAGTTCAGGGGCACCTGGGTGGATCAGTCCGTTAAGCGTCCGACTTCACCTTACGTCATGATCTCATGGTTCCTGGGTTCGAGCCCCGTGTCAGGCTCTGTGCCGACAGCTAGCTCAGAGCCTGGAGCCTGTTTCAGATTCTGTATCACCCTCTCTCTCTGACCCTCCCCTGCTCACTCTCTCTCTCTCTCTCTCTCTCTCAGACACAAATAGAACATTAAAAAAAATTTTTTTAATAAAAAGTCAAGTTCACCAGGACTGCATTCCTTCCAGAGGCACCAGGGAGACTGCTTCCTTGCCTTTCCCGCTCCTAAATGCTGCCCATATCCCTTGACTTGTGGTCCCTCCCTCCATCTTGAAAGCCAGCAACACTGCATCTCTTATAAAGGTTGGCACTTAACCTACTGATACCATTTTGATTCTAAGAGCCAAAGGTTATGTTTTTTATTTTGTTATTGCATTACATCTTCATATTTTCATTTTCCCCCTGCATTTCTAGAGTTGGACTACCCGTGGTGCTTAGTTGAACTTCATATGGTTCCCTAAATTTGTTTACAATTTATCACCCCACATTTCAGCCCCATGCCCCAAGCACAAAAGATCAGGCAGACATACTTAGGAGAAGGGAGCCAAAGTTTGTCAGGAGAGGAGTGAGTAAGTTCCCCCCCGCGTTTTTTGGGGAAGCAACAACTAAGCGACCTCCAGACCTGAGTAGGCTTTTAGTTTGTTGATGAATCACATGCAGTGAAAATATACACAGCAAAAACTCTACAACAAAACAGATACCTATTAGTAACCAGAACAGTACCCATTATGTGGTCTCTGAGTTGATGACCTAAACAAATGTACGCTTAGGATGTAGTTGAGCCATACATCATAAAATAAAAATGTATTACTCTTTAAAAAAAAAAAAAAACAAAAGGCAGAAAACGTCTAGGTGGAGTAATTTGGTGTAACTGCCATATCTGAAGCACTATGTCTTCAACTCCAAATATGGGTGTGACAAAATCTGGCTGATTTTCAAGAGGAACTATTGAACAATCCTCAATACATAATTTAATTAAGAAAAATACAAAACATCTGTTTGATCTAATAGGTAATGCAGACAAAACCTAGGTACTCTTTTTTATTTAAAAAATTTCTTTTTATTTTTTATTTCTAGGAGAGAGAGAGAGACAGCGTGAGCAGGGGAGGGTCAGAGAGAGAGGGAGTCACAGACTAAAACAGGTTCCAGGCTCTGAGCTGGCAGTCAGTACAGAGCCTGACGCGGGGCTCGAACCCACGAACCGCGAGATCATGACCTAAGCGAAAGTCGGATGCTTAACCGACTAAGCCACCCAGGCGCCCCTAAAAAAATTCTTTTTAACGTTTATTCATTTTTGACAGACAGAGAGACAGACAGAGCATGAGCAGGGGAGGGGAAGAGAGAGGGAGGCACTGATTAGAGAGAGGGTTCCAAGCTCTGAGTTGTCAGCACAGCCCAACGTGGGGCTCAAACTCACAAATGGTGAGATCATGACCTGAACTGAAGTCAGACTCTTAGCCAACTGAGGCACCTAGGTGCCCCTAAACCCAGGTATTCTTTAATAAACTTTAAGTTCAAGGTCAGTATTAAATCTGCAAAAGCAGTAGAGCTCCCCCATATAGCAGCTCTTCACCATAATGCTCTGTGTGACTGCCCAGGGCCCAAAGTAGAAGAATCTTTGAGCACTGAATGTGAAGAAAGATACATCTTGCTGTAATGAGTAAATAAAGTAATTTTTGTGTATGTTCAATATTTCTTTTTCCACCAAAAGCTTTTGTTGAATCAGTGAGGCCATTTAAGGAAACATAGTATGAGTAGCAAATTACTTGTGACCCCTCTCTCAGCACTGATTGCAACACGCCATGAACAAGAAGTATTTGCCCACAGCCTGCCTGGGTCATTTCCATGTGGAACGTTTCATTACTCCATGGGCCCTCAATCTGTGGTTTGCTAGAGTCATCTTGCACTGTGTGCATTGCATTATGCGCATTTTTTCCCAACTCTATTCAGTCACATCTCATTGGTAATTTAAAATGGCCACAGTGAGGGACGCCTGGGTGGCTCAGTCAGTTAAGCATCTGACTTCAGCTCAAGTCATGATCTCACGACTTGTGGGTTCAAGCCCCACATCTGGCCCTGTGCTCAGAGCCTGGGGCCTGCTTCAAGTTTTGTGTCTCCCTCTCTCTCTGCCCGTCTCCTTCTCCCACTCATACTCTCTCTTTCTGCCTCAAAAATAAATAAACATTTAAAAAAATTGTTTTAAATAAAATGGCCACAGTGATTTACAACAGCAAAAAAAAAAAAGGCAAATGCTACAAATGAGGGCTTCATGTTTTATTATTTACCCCTGAAAGCCGGTTGTTAAGCATTTACCAGTGCATATTGCTGTTCCACACTGACTTCAAATTTGTCTTCAGGATATATCTGGGGCAATCATTATTCTAAAATACTGTCTGATACTATTGTTTCAGTGAGACTCAGGATCAAGAGATATAAATGTCCCATGATTTCTAGCAGTCCCATCAACAAAAAACGATTTAATTTCTACCTATTATGTTAAAAAAATGCTTTTCTTGGTTATTGTCTGCTTTCTTTGCTAGAATATAAGGACAGGAATCTTCTTCCTTGTATCAATTGATGTATCTGAGGAATGGAACAACACTTGATAGGTACTCAATAAGTATTTGTTGAATAAATGAATAAGATTTGACTGAAGGCACCGTCTTCCAAGTAGGTGAGTAGGTGATTCCCAAGGCTTTGTCAGTCATAAGTATTGCAAATTTTCTGTGGGAAGAGTTCAACTGCTCCCAATAACTCCTTCTGTATTCTCATGGTAATTTTATTTTTAAAAATTTTAACATATAGTGTTTTACTAATTTCAGGTATACAATATACTGATTCAACACTTCCATACATCACCCAGTCAGGGCAAGTGCCCTCCTTCATCCTCATCATCTATTTCACCCAGCCCATCGAAGCCCCCCCACCCCAACTCTCTCTCTCTCTCTTCCCCTCCTTGCTCATTTGTCTTGTTTTTATTTATTTATTTAGTTAGTTAGTTATTTAGTTAGTTTGCTTTGAGAGAGAGAGAGAGGGAGCACATAGGCAGAGAAGAGGCAGGGAGAGAGGGAAAGTGAGAATCTCAAGCAGACTCCACACCCAGTGTAGAGCCAGATTCTGGGCTCGATCTCACAAACTGTGAGATCATGACCTGAGCCTAAATCAAGAGTTAGACACTTAACTAATTGAGCCACCAAGGCACCCCATCTTGTTTTTTAAAGTCCACCTATCTCATAGTAATTTTAAAAATGCCAATATTATATTCCAATATTACCTGTATTATATTAGTATCTCTTTCATGACATCCATGTGTGACTCTTCTTTCACTATTATAGTAGCTCCCAAAATCAGAGTCAATGTTTCTGTTTTGCTTTAATGTTTATTTCCCTTTTGAAAGTAATATTTCCTTTCTTCTTGTTATTTATTCTCATAAGTATGTCACATGGAAGATAAGTCTTTGCCTATGCACAGTGCAAGCTCATGTGTAGCAGGTGTGAGGTATGAGCCAAGACCCCATGTCTCACCCCCTTGTATCCTCATCCCTGGCCAGAGAGCAGGCTCAACATTTTTATTGAAAGAACAGTGCTGGGGTGCCTGGGTGGCTCAGTCAGGTAAGGATTTGACTTCAGCTCAGGTCATGATCTCATGGTCCATGAGTTCAAGCCCCATGTCGGGCTCTGGGCTGACATCTCAGAGCCTGGAGCCTGCTTTGGATTCTGTGTCTCCTCATCTCTCTGTCGTATCCTGCTCACTCTCTATCTCTTTCTCCTTCAAAAATAAATAGAGAGAAAGAGAGAGAGAAAGAAAGAGAGAAAAGTGCTGACTTTGCCTTTGAAAACACTGGAGAGACTTCAAATCTCAAAGGAAGAAATGCTGGATTTTCTCCTGAAACGTTGCACAGTCTCTGCTTCCCACAGTAGCCAGTAATCTTGGTCTTTGCCCAAATCACCTGTCAAAGCAAATCTTTCTTGAAGAGGCTTAAGAGGGAGGCCAACCCAAGACTTGACTTTAACAGAAGCTGTATGCTTGAGTGAGGCTGACCATGTCCTTGGTCCTGGCTGTCCCATCTTATGACTCAGAACTAACCTGAACTCCTCTGATGTAACCAGCTTTAAGAAGTTCTGCCTAATCAATTGACAAATCTTTTCCAGGACATCCTGAGACACCCAGGAAACATATAAATGGCATATTGACAACATAGTGTTTAAAAGAAATAGCTTTTCTTAAGTGTTACTGTCACCTCTTGCAGAGGTGATCCTTGAAACATGGACCTTGGGAAAAACATGCTTGAAGCTGAATTTGTCTGCTTACTGGGGCATTATATGTTTAGTTTGCTAAAGCCTTCAAGCTGCTGGCATAGACACAAGTGCCACTATATTGCAGCCACTATGAAACAAACAGAAAGCTACAAAAGCTTTCTGATTTTGGTCAGCACACCCTAAACTGATTTTCTGTGGAAGCTCTCTTGGGACCCAGGGTTGCATAAAACTCAATGGGAGAAAACAGCTCAACTCCATCTAAACTGTCTTTACCTAATATAGGATTCTGCAATCTTTGAACTTCCCAACTGTTGCTTGCAGAATCAGTCTACCATGCAGATGCTTCATGGAATGCTGTTTTTATTGGGGCAGCTGCTCTAGGGGTAGTTGGAGACCAGAGAGTTGTATTTTCCAGAACCCACTGTCTTCGGCTTTGGTGCCAATTGGCCAAGGCACCAGGCAACATTTTCACAGTCAATCAAGGTCCAAGCTGTTCATATTGGTAGAATGTAGAGAGATGTATTATGTTTTCAGGCCTGTGTTGTATATTAGGGGGCCCAGGATCCCTGTCCCAGAGGGCAAAGGGAATAATGCTGCCTCCTAGTGGGAGTGAAAAGGAAAAGAAACAGCTGAATTGACTGTTTTAGAATAGTCTGGAGGAATTGCAGAGGATCTGAGACCCAAATAAACATACAGACTCTATTCCTTCCTGCCATTTAAGAATCTGACTCTATGCAGTACAAAAGATCGCTTTCTAAAAATCTACATGGCCTCTCTTGGTAGTCCATTAGAACTCACCAAGCAACGTATTTTTACAACTTTCTGTGGGCTCAACCATGGGTCTAGACTCATAGACGACACCAGAGAAATATCAGACAGGATTTTTGCCCTTACAAAATGTATGTGTAATTTAGTAGGAGAGACAGGCTTATACCTTAAAGAAGTTAGGAATAAATGAGTCTTTTATCTGTGTGGCTCAGTTTTTACGTTGACAGCCTAATCTTCCTCTGGCTCTCTCTGTCTGCTTTTGGTATTCAGAGATCTCCATAGTCTGGTTTCTCACTCAAACTCTACCTAGCACATTTCTCTCTTATATTCTATGTTTCAGCCACTTTTGGAGCTGGCTTAAGAGGGCCCCCTCAGGGAGCCAACCTCTAACATATCACTAGAAATCTAGCAAGGCATGGAGAACAGAATTGTCAGAATCCCTCAGGGAGGGGACATTATGTGAGGTCCTGTGACAAACTGCTAAGGGTGGGGAGTGATATCCCCCAGGGCCATGCTTCAGTAACAGTACAAGATTTCTAAATTGCTTTCTAAAGAGAGAATGTCCATCTCACTACAGACTGAGTCAGAGGCCAATGAATTGACTTGTTTGGGACAATTGAGAAGAGCAATCACATACTGCCATCAGAGGGCTCCTGGCTTCTCTCTACACAAAATTAAAGGAAGCCAACTAAAATGATGATGATGATGATGATGATGATGATGATGATGATGATGATGATAATGGAAACCAATTAAAAGGGACACCTAATTATTAGTGAGCTGAGAGGGGCTGTTTGTGAGCTACTCAACTACTTATAGCTCTCAGGACTTCCCGTATTATCCTGTCTCTGTGTTTTGACAGTTTTGCCTGGAACCATCCTAGGATATTCTGCATGAATTTAATTTGAAAACTCAACAAAAGCCACTGCCTCCTCCAGAAACTCTTCCTTGACTCTACAGTGCATGCGGGATGTCCTGGTCTGTATTAGATACCCAACATTTGTGCTCCCACACCTCTTGATGTTCATCTCTTATCACGACACTGTGTTATAAATACCTATTAGGTGTCTGAACCCCTCACTAGAGCTATAACCTCCTTCATAGGTGTGCGCTGCATCTCATTTTCCTGTGTTCCCCAGCATCTCTACTAGCTCCTGGCCATTTCAAGTATTAGCATTCTTTTTGTAAGACTAGGGAAAAGAGAAATTACTGAGTAGGCCTAAGTAGTTGGTTACATAGCAAAAGACTTGGGTTGGGTCCTGATCAATAACAGGTAAGTAGAATTTAAAAGGACAGGGGACTATCTTCCTGCCAGTAGAGGGATTCTGTGCATGAGTATGTTAAGCAAACAGTAAAGGACACAAGCCCAACTGTGATAGGCAAAATGTTTTTCCATATATCTAAAAACATCTAACAAAGTCCATTTCCTTTTTCTTAGTCCATATATATATATGTGCAGGGGAAGGGGGATGGACGGTGCAGATCTGTGGTATAAATTTGTATGCAAATTTGTATACACATATATACATGTGGTGTAAATATATATATTTACACATATATACATATGTATTTATACATATATATACAGTGTAAATTTGCAATTTAATTGTAAGCAGATAGAACTTTTGGTTGCCATTCTAACTATGAAATGAAATCTTAGAAGACATAGGAATTCAGAGGAAATGGTCCCTTCCATTACATCCCTCTCCTCCAACTCCCCCCACAAGCTTCCTAAACAGAGAGATAGTGCTCAGGGGACATGTATAGCATGAAATTGAAATAGCTACAGGTTAACCAGAATAACTGGGCTCTTAATCTCTTTCCCTTTCCCACCCATAGGCCTTAGCTTCCTATTGGTGATCTGTTCCTTGAGCACCAGGTGAATATTAGTTTGCAGACAATGCGGGGGTTTACTTTAGAGTGTTCAGGGCTGTTATCTGGTTAAGTGGATGGAGAATGGAAAGTATTGAGCAATATTTCCTTTACTGGGTTTGGACACGATTATTCTGAAACAGAAAGATATCAGATAACGCCACTAAGCCAAACTATAGTTTTCTGTTTCCTGGGAAAGAATGAAATAATAAATGTGACATTGCTGAGAGATTTTTGTCTGGGAGAACACCTTTTAGACCATGTTTCCAGACAGATACTCTGAAATGGCTTCACCCGTATCTTCAGTGCTGAGCAGGCATGTTGAGAAAGCCAACCCTAAGGTCCACAAGAAACTCAATAATCAAAACCACTGTCAGTTAAATGGATAATAGACTAAATGCAAAAGCTAATACTATAAAACTTCTTTTATAACTCAAGTTCTAGTTAGTTAACATACATGGTAAAATTGGTTTCAGGTATACAATTTAGTGATTCTTCACTTACATAGAACATAAAACTTCTAAAAGAAAACATGGGAGAAGATCTTTGTGATCTTACATTAGCTGAAGATTTCTTAGATTCAACACAAAAAGGATAGACCATAAAAGGAAAAATTGATGAACTGGTCAACAAAATTTAAAAATTGCTCTTTGACAAAAATGTTAATTGCATTGATTAATTAATTCTAAATATTTAATAAATGTCTATTATGTGCCAATACCTTTCTTAGTGCTGAATTATGTCAATGAATTAAACTCCCTTTATAATACTGAACTATTGTAGGAAAATGCACATTTCAGAAAATTTTTCAACAAAGACAAACACAAAGCAGAGAAAATTTCATTAACCAGAAAATCTTTACGATATTTTTCAAGTTTGCCATTTAAATGCATGGGTAGGATCCAATACCAAAAAATGATGGGAAAACCCTGAGAAATAAGAATGTGTAGGCCATTTGGAATTTGTTTAATCTTGTCCCATTTGAATTAGAATCCTGAGGATTTGGAAGTGAGATGAAGGATATTAGAGCTTTCCAGGGTGGTCTGAAGACACATTTCATTCTGTATTGTTTACTGTACTGTGAGACTTTAGGCAATCCCAGATTTAAAGATTAAGTCCTTCTACCAGCTTTAAGATCTCAGACTCTGATGCACATGCCTAACATGTAGAGTTATTTTAAGGACTGTTGAGGTAATAATTGTGAAGTGCAGAAGTATGTCTCAGTAGAAACTCAGTAGTTGATGATGGTAATGGTGATAGTGATGATGATGACGATGATGATGATAGAATCCAGTCAGCTTCCAAAAGCTGACCAGGACTAAGCACCTCACTTGATATTTTTAAGAAATGTGTCTCCTCCCCCATGATAGCCTTAGGGTTTCTGGGAAGAATGGGGTCACTTCCCTTCCGCCTCCAATCCATTGCGCATGACAGGTGTCCCTAACCAACCTACTGTAACACTCTTCAGTTAGCCTGGACTGGGCTTCAAACCTCTCTTTAGGCAGACACATACAAGCATTTAGAATTAATGCTGAAGATCAAATATATCTACCATTCCTGATTTAAGGATTCAGCAGATAGCCCCAACAGACCAGGAAGAATGACTATAAATGTATTTTTCTATAAAGGTAAAGGCCCAAGTCAGGCCTAAAGAGGGATGACCAGAGGTTCTAGAAGCTTAGCCACACTATAGCACATGTTTATTTCCTAAATAATCAGTTACTGATTAATTTGTTTTTTATTTAGTTAAATTATGCTCTCCTGCTTGTTCTATGTTTGGAAATAAACTATTAATCACTTACTCAACTCCTGGGATTTGCTGAAAGTAGGTTTTTGACTTTTCAGATCCTAGAGCCACACATCCCCATCCCACTTTGTCATTAGAGATATTGTTCCTTAGGTTAAGAGACCCTTGGGCTCTATCTGAACAGCAAATAGCTCCATGAGGCAGAAAACAAGCAAGCTTGTAAAGTCAATGGTCTGGTGATGTGACTCAGCTAATGGCAATGACACTCAAAGGGGCAGAACCACCCCTAAGGCATGATTCTCACCTTGGCCATTTAACACAATCAAGTTTTGTTTGTTTGTTTGTTTGTTTGTTTTAAACTCTTATAACCATAGAGTGGCCCTGACCAATTACATCAGAGATGGTGCAGAAGCTGTCCAAGTGTCAGTGTTTGAACTAAGCTCCTCAGGTAATTTTAATGCAGAGCCAAGGTTGAGAACTTGTCCTAAGGTGTTTTGGAAATTTGCAAGATACTCCTGGTAGCCAGATAACTGGGATGGAGGTTGTACTGGTATTTTCTTGGCAGAAATGTGGGTTAGATGTTTTTGTAAGGTCTTATAGTGCCTAGGATGTTTCCCCCAATGAAAAATTGCCCTACCTTTTGAATATCTTACTGGATACTGATATAGTTGAAAAAATTATGGATTGAACTTAATTCCATCATACCTATAAACAAAGTATTCTTTTATGTTTTAAATTAATATACATTGAATTTTCCCAGAATGTAATCAATATAGAAGTCAAGGTAGGGGCCCCTGAGGGGCTCCGTCGGTTAAGCATCTGACTGCATCTCAGGTCATGATTTCTCGGTCAGTGAGTTTGAGCACCGTGTCAGGCTCTGTGCTGACAGCCCTGAGCCTAGAGCCTGCTTCAGATTCTGTGTCTCCCTCTCCCTGCCCCTCCCCTGCTCACACTCTGTCTGTCTGTCTCTCTCTCAAAAATAAATAAACATTAAATAAATAAATAAATAAAAGTTTAAAATAAATCAGTAAATCAGGGTAGAATTGTACTTGATTCTGTTTAAAGCTTTACTAGGACTTGGTTACCCTGATAATCACATTACCAACGTCAGTGCTACTTGTGGTATTTGAGTAATTAGCATTGGTAGCTGATGTGATTGTCATTGTGATTCAATATATAAGTACAAGCAGGGGCGCCTGGGTGGTAGTTAAGCGTCTGACTTTCACTTAGGTCATGATCTCGCGGTCTGTGGGTTCGAGCCCCGCGTCGGGCTCTGTGCTGACTGCCAGCTCAGAGCCTGGAGCCTGTTTCAGAGTCTGTATCTCCCTCTCTCTCTGACCCTCCCCTGCTCACGCTGTCTCTCTCTCTCTCTCTCTCTCTCTCTCTCCTAGAAATAAATAAAAATATTTTTAAAAAAAGAAAGAAACAATATATAGGTACAAGCATCTGATGATCACATTATACTTTACATATTGCAATATATACTACTTTATTATAATATACATTCATGGCATGTCTCTTTCCGCTGAAACATTGATTTTTAAATAGTGTGCCTTGCATATAATTTGTAAATTTCATTTTGAGATGATAAATACAGTCTTATAAAATATTCCTTATAAAAAAGACTTTAGGGGCGCCTGGGTGGCTTAGTCGGTTAAGCGTCCAACTTTCGCTTAGATCATGATCTCGCGGTTCGTGGGTTCGAGCCCCGCGTCGGGCTCTGTGCTGACTGCCAGCTCAGAGCCTGGAGCCTGTTTCTGAGTCTGTGACTCCCTCTCTCTCTGACCCTCCCCTGCTCACGCTGTCTCTCTCTCTCTCCTAGAAATAAATAAAACATAAAAAAAAAAAAGACTTTAGGGTTGATTTGGGTTGAGAACTCATAAGCTAGGGATTCCCTTTGTGATCTACTGTAAGGTAGTCTCAGTTTGCCTCTCTGTATATTGAGCATGGCCATCCCAGCAAGCTTAGCAATAGGGATATGTGTAACTGTGAGCAAGTTACTTAATGTCTATAAAGCTTCAGTTTCCTCATCCCTCAAAATGGTAGTTACCTCATAAATCTGTCAGAATACTTAAATGAGATCTACCTTGAAAAGCACTTAGCAATGTTTCTGGCATGCAGGAAGCACTGTTTTGATGAGAAGGAGGATGAGGATGATGGTGATGATGACAAATTAAGTAGTACGATTCAGAAAGAGACCAAAGACTCTTTAATCTCTTCCTCAGTCAAGTATGTCACCGCTCCACCCTGCTTCTTTTTTCAAGGTAGAATGCTGTCAAGAAAAAGTATCCAGGACTGTAAATCCTGGATGGGACACCTTGCATAATCTCTGCTTCTTCATTCTGGTAGTTGTTTTGAGCACTATCCATAGAAAGAAATTGAAGATATATATATGTATGTATCTTTTATGTACATATGGCTAACAACAGTTACAGGTTTTATCATGACGTCACTATTTCAGGAGCTCAGAGACTTTGCACCTAGAGATATGTGACTATCATGGGACACTCTTAGGGTCTTTAAAAATGAACTCAGGCACCACCTTTTCCAGTATGTTTGTTTATTTATTCCACCTTCTTTTCACCTCATTTATCACCAATGTCTTTCATCCCTCTCTCCACAATATAAAAAACTTGCAAGAGAATTTCCTACTCTTTGGAAAAATTTAAATGAAATGTTCTGTTCTATCATAGGAGCAGAAGGGCTTAAACTCTTCTTTAGGGGCTAGTCCGTCATCTTAAAGCCAGGATCATAGCATTCCCTCCCAGCTTTCTCCCCAACCGTAATGAACTCCATTAGTCCATTAATGAGACTCCATTTCCCCTCATTTGGTAAGGACACTACCTTCGTCACTGTCTGAGTCCATCCAGTCTATACCATTCAGACACTTGAGTTCTATAAGCATAACAAGCCAGGGGTCTCTGTCCAGAGACAGTCCTCTGTATAATATAATCCTCACTGTCAGGACCCTGAGTAATATGATAGGACATGTGGGCAGGGGTCCATAGCTATTTGTGGATTTTCAGGTGAAGAAATGCTGCAGAGGTAACATAGCCACTCCATACTTTGGGTTAGGATGATTCACAAAGCATTCCTGATAGAGGAGACTCCATCCCAATGTTAAGGATCCTCTGAAATGAAGATTACACAATCAAATTTAGTATTAGAATTTCTTCTTACTTATGGAGAGGTAGCATTTATTGAGTACTTACTAAGAGCCAGAAATAGTAGTAAGTCTTTTACATTCATTGTCTTTTTTTTTTTTAATTTTTATTTATTTTTGAGACAGAGAGAGACAGAGCATGAGCAGGGGAGGGTCAGAGAGAGAGGGAGACACAGAATCTGAAACAGGCTCCAGGCTCTAAGCTGGCAGTCAGCACAGAGCCCGACGCGGGGCTCGAACCCACGAACCGCGAGATCATGACCTTAGCCGCCAGTTGGACGCTTAACCGACTGAGCCACCCAGGCGCCCCTTATATTCATTGTCTTAACTCTCATGAAAGCCCCTTGAGTTAGGAACCAAAACAATCCGTTATCCAGGTGAGAAAATTGAAGTTCAGAGGGGTTAAGTTCCTTGACCAAGCATGTGACAGAGTCTCTATACAACGCTAGTATGTCTTGCTCCAAGGTTCAGGGTATTAGCTGCCATGCTGTAGGCTATTACTGCTGACCTGGGCATGCTGCACAGGCTAGACATGGTACAGTTTACACCTGCTCCTTTGTATTTGCTTCTGGCATATCCACTAGTGTTACTCAAAACCTTGTGTTTTACCAGAGCCCCAGACTAATAAGGGCAGCACTGTCCAGTGGAAATATAACATGAACCACAAATGTGAACCACACTTGTAATTTTAGTTTTACTAGACGTCACATTTTTTTTATTCTTTTTTAGTTTTTTTCTTTTTTTGTAGTTTATTCATTTTTGAGACAGAGAGAGACAGAGCACCAGTGGGGGAGGGGCAGAGAGAGAGGGAGACACAGAATCTGAAACAGGCTCCAGGCTCTGAGCTGCCAGCACAGAGCTCGATGTGGGGCTCAAACCCATGGACTGCAAGAACATGACCTGAGCTGAAGTTGAATGCCCAACCGACTGAGCCACCCAGGTGCCCCTAGATGTCACATTTTGTAAAGTAAAAAGAAATGGGTAAAAGTAATGTTCATAATATATTTTCTGTAACCCAATATATCTAAAATGTTACAATTTCGACATGAAGTCAATATAAAAATCATTAGTGAAATAATTTATACTTCCTTTTGTACGAGGCCCTGGTAATATGGTATTTAGGGCACATCTCAGTCCAGACTGCCCACATTTCAATTGTTTAATAGCCACAAGTGGCTAGGAGATGCCAAAATGGCAGCTAGACACATAGACACAGATCTAGATACATAGATTCCAACTCTCTTAATAATCTAGAGGGCTCTTCAGATGGTAAAGAGAGCATAGGCAAGATGAAGACCGTGTGTCTAGTTATTTGCTAGACATACTCTAAGAAAAACATGGAAAGAATAAACTCCACAATTGCCATCTATAACTAGTGTTTGACTTAGTTGTCCGAGAGTTTCATAAGAGCCGTGTGATGGAATCTACATCATTGTATTATATAAATCTAACCAGGAAGCTCCAGGTCCCTCAGCAGAAGTGTGGTCCATGAAGCCAGCTCTCCAAGGACATCTACTAGCGCCACCATAATTGCTTGGTCCTCCTTCTCGACACATCTACTCCCACACCTGCCTCAGCTTGAAAGGCCAGGGAATGAGCCAGGCCTAAGCAGCATGGGACAGGCTATGTCCTTCTCACATTGATTTTGACATCTAGAGAGCAATGAGAAACATCAAAGTTCTCCTTCCCCCTGTCTCATGGAGAATTCTCTGCTTCAGTTGTCTACAAACTTTTGCATACACCCAGAAGGTTTGTTGAAACAGATTGTTGTGCCTGACCCCAAGAGTTTCTGATTCAGTAGATCTGGGTTAGAACCAGAGAATGTGCATTTCCAAGTTCCCAGGTGAGGCTGATGCTGTAGGGAAGGGACCACATTAAAGCCAGAGCTCAATGCTAAAAATTAACCTATCACTTAAAATCAAGAACAGGAAATCTAGGAAAAGGCATAAACACTTTTCTTGATCTTAAGGAGACAAATATGACTTTTATATAATTGATGTGTTTGGCTATTTCTCCACTGCTTCCCATTATTTCCTCTAGTCCAGAACGAGATGGAGTGATCATGATGAGGGGAGAAAAGACTGATGGGAAGAAATAAAGAAGCAGGAAGGCTGGAAGGAAATAGGAAGATGCAATAAGACTGATCACCTGGCATTCAGGATAGTGGAGAATCACTGAAATCTGTACTCAGGAAGGAAAAGGACAGCAAAGCCACCCCCAGAGCCCTCGACTGGGACAGATACACAGACTAGAAGCAAGTACACCAAAGTCACAAAGTCATCTCATACAGAGGTTATTTTCCTCTTTGCTTCTCATTTTTTATTTTATTTTATTTATTTTAATTCTTTTTTTAGTGTTTATTTAATTTAGAGAGAGTGACCGAGACAGAGGCAGAGTGCGAGCTTAGGGAGGGGCAGAGAGAAAGGTAGACACAGAATCTGAAGCAGGTTCCAGGCTCTGGGTTGTCAGCACAGAGCCCAATGCAGGGCTCGAACTCATGGACCACAAGATCATGACCTGAGCCAAAGTCGGCCGCTCAACTGACTGAGCCACCCAGGCGCCCCTCCTCTTTGCTTTTTAAGAGGGGAAACTGGCTGAACTATGCATGACAGCAGGCAGCAGCAAACACATGAAGTCTTGGATACCCCTTTGTGCACGCTTATTCATCTCTAACCTCTCCAGGCACCTAGATTTTAAAAGGAGAAGCAGTAAGACTTGCTGAGTTGGAAGCAGCTGAGAATTTGGAATGCATCTCTGGAGATCACACTGAGCCTTAGAACTTCCAAGAAAACTCCGTGGGAGGCGAGGAAAAACAGCGCAATGACATGACGCCTTGTAGGGCCTGTCTCAGCCTTGCTGATTTGCCCAGAGATTGCATTCCAGCTGCACTGCAGTGACCCAATGTTCCAGTAAACAAGGAGGGGATGGGATGGACAGACCAGACAGATCTCAGATCAAGCTACCCTGAAGCTTTTAAAATAGAACACAGGGGGCCAGCTGGATGGGGCTGGGGGTGGGGAGTTTCCTTTGTGCATTTCCTGGATCAGGGAGGCACACCCACACCATTCACCACACTGCATGTATACACATCCTCACTTCTGGTGGGGTTTGAACAAATATCAAAAACTCAGAGGGTCTAGTCTGCAAGAGTCAGAAACTGGTGACCTCCTTTAGGGCACCTCCCAGGAACTCCGGAACTGGACAGTGTGCAAAGGGAACACTGACTCAGGCCAAGGCAGGCCACTGACTAATGGAGTCGACTCTCTAAGCAATACCTCTGCCTTCCAGAAAAACAAATGGAACTGTAGCAGACAAACACAGTCATTCCGTTCATTTCCCCCATTTGGTGCCATGGCATAAAGCAACTGACCGATGATCCTGTGATTCCTCAGGCTTAGTCTACACTCCCTGTCTCATCCCCACACACACTTATTTGCTCCAGTCTCTACTTCCATTTCAGAGCCAGCAGGTGGGCCTAAGTAGTACACAGAGGGGCTTAATTAAAAAGAATGCCCTGGCTCACAGAGCAATGTTCTGGAAGTTCTTTCCTTGAATGTCTTCAGCCTGGGGGAATCTGGGGCTCTGTAGCCCTAATACCAAATACAGTTTCCCTTTCCCATCACATCAATGTGTGAATGATACTCCATATGACTAGGTGACTGATGAATTTATGATCCACACTGGGACATCTCTGAGAATTAAATGGGCACTACTGAAAACAATTCAGGGACAAGGCTGTTAACCAGGACACCTGGCCACCCACAGGACTGGTGAGTCCCTTTCTCATCCAACAAGTCACTCCCATCCTTTCACAGGCCTGCCCTGCTTCACAAGTGACTTTTTTTTTTTTTTTTGGTACAACTGATTTGTCCTTTCCCCTTATTGGTTTGGGGCTATTATTTTTTTATTATCTTAAATAAGAGTCATCTGCAAGCAATCATTGCATCTCTATTTTGAAGTGGTGAAAGGCAAGTTTCAAAAATTCCCCATGCAAAAAGCTGTTTGATCCCATTATTGAAATTCTTTTTTTTTTTTAACAACAGACGATTCTTTTTTTTTTTTTTTAATTTTTTAAAATTTATTTCTAGGAGAGAGAGAGACAGCGTGAGCAGCGGAGGGTCAGAGAGACAGGGAGACACAGACTCCGAAATAGGCTCCAGGCTCTGAGCTGGCAGTCAGCACAGAGCCCGACGCGGGGCTCGAACCCACGAACCCTGAGATCATGACCTAAGTGAAAGTCGGACGCTTAACCGACTAAGCCACCCAGGCGCCCCCCATTATTGAAATTCTTAAGTGGTGTGCTCCAGCAGTCTCAATTCCAGAGCCCTCCTTCATTCCGAATTTTAGTGCCCAGTTGAGTATTGTCAGCTTTTACTCACCAAATGGTCATGCCCCAATTTTTGGACAAGCAAAACAGCATGAGAGATGATGATGATTGCTTGTATGCTCATGGCAGGAAAAAAGCCTTTCTCACACTATTTCCTAAATAATAATGATAACTGAACCTGCCTCCTGTCTCTCTATGTGCTTAAAGCACCAGGCACATGGTTTCTAATGTTTACAGCCATCCTGTGAGGTTCCAGTCATTCCCATTTTACTGACTGGGGCTATAGGTTGAGGCCAGAAAGGAGAAGTAGCCGAGTATTTGAATCCAGATCTACCTGGCTCTAAAGTCCATACCTGCACCCCACCAGGCCATGCACCTGCTTTGGAAAACCTGACTTGCTCTCCATCCTCAGAGGCTCTAGAACCTTTAGACTATCTAAATGTTAGCCTTCATCCTGTGCCCAGGCCCTTTCTCATAATTGGCTGCTCCTTCTCAGTCACCTGACCAGCTTAGAGTAACCCATAACGGACCCTTGCTTACTCTTCAGAAACCCATTTTTCTTTTCCACTGATTGTCCTTTTCCATTTTGGCTGGTGTTATTTCATACTCCTACAAGCCTTACCAACTACACGTTAAGACTCAGGCAGCCCCAGAAAAGCACTGGACATGGTAGGGCTTGAGCCAGGGGTCTGGCAATTTTGGCTGAAGTTGAAAGAGGTCAGAAAAGCATGGACCCAGTAATAAGATGAGATAAAGAAAGCAATGAGATAAAGGCTTAGTGACTTAGGGTCTAAGTGGCTCCATGAGCAACACTGGGCACCAAGCCAGGCTCTCCCAAGCTAAGTTCCTACCAGGGCAGCATTCTGTGCCTGGAAGTAAGAAGCATGTCTGTTAAGAGTTGGAAGCAAGGTTGGGAAGACTAGGGTGGTGCTTTAATTACTCCTTTCTTATCCCAACTGACTGACTTCTGGATCATTCTGCCAGGTGTGCATGTTTCTCTTGTCCTAAGGGACCATTCCACACAGAGCTTTTCCTTCTTCCTCCTTTCTTGCTTCCCCCAAACATAGTATGGTGGACACATGAGCATGGGCTTGGAAATTGGACACCCCTAGGTTTGCTTCTTTTTGGCTGTGTGACTTTGGTCATGTTTCTAACTTCTCTGATCCTCAGTCTACCCATCTATGGAATGGGGATAGTAAGAATTCATAGATTTATTAAAATAAGTAAAGCTGTAATTCCCCTTGGATGTGGTAGACACTTGATAAATAGTAATTGTTGATATTATTCTTGTTGCTGTCGCTTCAGGTTGGTATAAGTCCTTCCTCCAGAATCAGCTAGGCCAAGAGCTATAGGAACAGAGAGAATATTAGAGACAGAGGGACTTTGGCATTCATCCAAACCTACTTCTTCATTTGGGAAGGAACCTGAGGTTCAGAGGACATTAATTGGCTTGTTGAAGGTTATATGCCTGACTTGTTTCAACCTTCAAAACAGGAAGTTCCTTAGTTGCAGCAGCAGAAAGAGCTTTGGCTTTGGAGTCAGCCATATGCAAATTTGAATTCCACTGGCCAGCATGGAGGAGACCTTAGTTACTCAACCTCCTTCTGCTTTATTTCCTCATCTGAAGCACTGGGAGAGAAGAGTTAGTCTCCCAGGAGGGTGGAGACAACTTAACGGGATAATATACATCATGTACCCAGCAGGCACCAATGACTTGGTTTCCCCTTACATCATTAGAACATTCCAAGTCCTCAGGGCGCCTAGGTGATTCAGTCAGTTAAGTATCTAACTTTGGTTCAGGTCATGATCTCATTGCTTGTGGGTTTGAGCCCATTGTCGCGCTCTGTCCTGACAGCTCAGAGCCTGGATCCTGTTTTGGATTCTGTGTCTCCCTCTCTCTGACCTTCCCTCCACCCCCCTCTCAAAAATAAACAAACATTAGAAAAAATTGTTTTAAAGAATACTTCAAGGTTAGTTAGAACAAGGCAGGCCAGTCAAAGGAACTACTTGGAGGTTAAAAACACAATGGGCTTTACCTGAAAGATAAAATAGAGACATTTAGGAATAACCGTTGCTTTTCGATGCCCAAATGTCAACTTCACAGTGGAATTTGACATATTTAATTCTGTTGAGGCCAAGAGCAGATGGGGAAGATTCTCTGTGGACAGACCTCGAACTCCAAAGTGAGAGTGAGGGAGGAGAGCTGGCGGAGAGGGGGCGTAATCAGGGAAGATGATCCTGAGGGTTTTATACTGAACTTCTAGATGCTCTTCCAAAACAATTTTGAAAGCACTCTGGTTTCTAGACACAAATTGTATTTTGAACTGGCAACACAAACCAGGAGGCAGCTTTCAGATGCAGTGGTTTTGAAATAAGAAGCATAGACCAGTTTTGCAATGAAAAGTGAGGTCCGAGATGGGTTTGTTCCAAGATGAATATAGACAAGGACACTGAGACGCTCCATAGCAAGTCAGCCAATGATCCAATTACAGGTTTTGAAATGGACCCAGGGGCAGAATTTAGAAACCTAAAATGGAAAGGCAGAGGAGGAGCAATTTGCAAATAGACAAATGACTGACTTCGAAAAAGTCCTCTAGGGAGAAGGCGGTTTGGAAATGACTGTTTAGGCGTTTTCTAACTACCCCTTGCAAATTATAATGGACTTTCCTAGGAATTATTAGGGTGAGGTTAATTGGGGTCTAAGAAGGAACTATGATATATTGTGCTTGCAATTCACCCAGATGACTGGGTGACCTGTAGAATGGAAAGCAACAAGAAGTACCATCTGCAGAAGCAAAGTATGTGGTCTTATTTAACAAACAAACAAAAACAACAGAGAAATTTGTTCTGAAGTATGAAATTCTTAAGTACTAGGCCTATGTTTTTGTCACCACATATTCCTAGTTCCTGGCAAAAGGTATGCACTCAAAAAATATTTCATCAATGAATTAGTGGCTTGGACTGCCTTATAAAAGAGTGAGTTCCCCAGCATTGGAGGTATTCATGTGGTAGTCCTTTGGCAGCAAGGAACTGGGTGTCCAGCATAGCACAGTCACTCTCTAAGATCATTGGTTCTGATCTGAACATTGGTGTCCTCACATTGACAAAAGGGAAACAAATGAGAGCCATGGTGCTGTCCCAGTAGGAAGACTAGCAATTCTAGCCCTCCGTTTTCTCATCTACTCTGTCGTCTAAAATCCTTCTTCAGATAAGATTAACTTTACACTCTCACTACTACATGAACACAGTCCTCTCCAGAGCATTCTACCTGTCTGTCCTTCTCCGATCCTCTATGACTGAGGCCACTCGCTGAGCACAAACTTATTCTCTCCTCTTCCTGGACGAACAGTCCACATCTTCCAGTGCCACTCCAGTGAGATGTGGCCATAATAGAATGTGAGCAGGGATGACGTATGTGTGTCACTTCCAGGCAGGCCAATAAATGCTTCCCACTTGGCAGTCTCTCATGCTCTTCCAGTCTGCCAGATGGGTGCTGATGCCCAGGGCAGTTCTGGAAGCCCTAAGTTGAAGACGGCAGAGCCTATGGCTACCTGGATTCCTCCAACCCTCCCTTTAACTTATTAGCCAGTTAGATAAGATAGAAATTTCTATTGTTTTAAACTGTTACAGCCACTTAACATATGTAATTCAGATGTTCACCTTGCTTTGTCTTCCTCTCCTTTGTTCTTTCTCTGGTTTTTATTTTCTGAAGTGACAAAGGACTCAGAGAGAGCCATGAGGTCATGACCATGGTCAGGAGAGATTTGTGGGTAGAGAGAAATGCGTCAAGTGGCTTTAGTCTCTTTCTTCTCCCTGAGATGTTTGTCTTTATTTATTTTTTCAATTTATTAAAAAAATTTTTTTCCAGTGGTTTAACTAGATTTGATTTATTTATTTTTCTTAAATAGTTTGTTGTGAGCAAGTGACATAGTTTATAAATACCCAGTGCTCATCCCAACAAGTGCCCTCCCCCATGCTCATCACCCTCCTTCCCCTCTCTCCCACCCCCATCAGCCCTCCGTTTTTTCTCAGCATTCAAGAGTCTCTCATGGTTTGCCTCCCTCCCTCTCCCCAACTATTTTCCCCCTTCTTGTCCCTCATGGTCCTCCGTTAAGTTCCTCCTAATCCACCTACATGTGCAAACATATGGTATCTGTCCTCTGCCTGGCTTATTTTGCTCAACATAACATCCTCTAGTTCCATCCATGTTGCTACACATGGCCAGATTTCATTCTTTCTCATTGCCATGTAGTATTCCATTGTATAAATATACCACATCTTCTTGATCCATTCACCAGTTGAAGGACATTTAGGTTCTTTCCATGTTTTGGCTATTGTTCAGAGTGCGGCTATGAACGTTGGGGTACATGTGCCCCTATGCATCAGCATTCCTGTATCCTTGGGTAAATTCCTAGCAGTGCTACTGCTGGGTCATAAGGGAGTTCTATTGTTAATATTTTGAGGAACCTCCATACTGTTTTCCAGAGGGGCTGCACCAGCTTACATTCCCACCAACAGTGTAGGAGGGTGCCCATTTCTCCACATCCTCGCCATATCTAGAATCTCTGATTTGTTCATTTTAGGCACTCTGACCAGTGTGAGTGGTATCTCAGTGTGGTTTTGATTTGTATTTCCCTGATGATAAAGGATACTGAGCATCATTTCATGTGTCAAAGTAATCTTCACATTCAATGCAATCCCAATCAAAGTTGCACCAGTATTCTCTCAGAACTAGAACAAACTATCCTAAAATTCGTATGGAACCACAAAAGACCCCGAATAGCCAAAGTAATACTGAAAAATAAAACCAAAACGGGAGGGATCACCATCCCACACTTTAGCCTCTACTACAAAGCTGTCATCATCAAGACAGTATGGTATTGGCACAAAAACAGACACATAGACTGATGGAATAGAATAGAGAACTCAGAATTGGGTCCACAAATGTCTGGCCAACTAATCTTTGACAAAGCGGGAAAGAGTATCCAATGAAAAAAAGACAGCTACTTTAACAGATGGTGCTGGGAGAACTGGACAGCAACATGCAGAGGAATGAAACTAGATCATTTTCTCACACCATACACCAAAATAAACTCAAAATGGATAAAGGACCTGAATTCCTTCCTGTGCTGTCCTTCCTTCCTGATGAAAGGAAACCATCAAAGCCCTAGAAGAGAAAGCAGGAAAAAACCTCCTTGACCTCAACCACAGCAATTTCTTACCTGACACATCCCCAAAGGCAAGGGAATCAAGAGCAACAATGAACTACTGGGGCCTCATCAAGATAAAAAGCTTCTGCATGGCAAAGGAAACAATAAAACTAATAGGTAACTGACAGAATGGGAAAAGATAGTTGCAAATGACATATCAGATAAAGCGCTAGTATTCAAAATCTATAAGGAACTTATCAAACTCCACATCCGAAAAAACGAATAATCCAGTGAAGAAATGGGCAGAAGACATAAACAGATACTTCTCCAAAGAGGACATCCAGATGACCAACAGACACATGAGAAGTTTATCTTTAAATGTCCCTACTCCTAATGCAGACAAATGTGAGTAAGGTAGCCAGGTCCAAAACATTGAAACAGATGAGCAATTGGGGTAAGCATCAGACCCTCTGTTCCCTGCTACAAGCTTCACTTGTTATCTTCCAGATTTCCTTGGGCACCATCTCCCCCCACCTTTCCCACAATTGGATAAAGCGAGGAAGGAAGGCAGGAACACCCTCTTTGGGCTACAGTCATGAGTGAGACTAAAGGCCTTGCTCTTCTGACTTCTTGCATCCCTCTCTCTTTAGTGAATCACCAGCAATAGCACACACAGAAATGGTAATGTGAGGAATCTCAGATTAGAACCTATAGGCCAGGAAGCAAATTATAGGTGTATGTCTTCATCGGAGTGCAGCTTTGGCCACTTTAATATTCCCTCAGCCTTATTTAGAGAGTTTTTGATTCTGAATCCTCTCTGCTAAATGGCTAGAGTTCTTTGTTTCCCAGCACAGTGTTCTTCCTTGTCCTGCCTCCTAAGTCTACAGAAGGTCCTATAGAGTCTGTTTTCTCTTCCTGTGTTAACCATACCATTCCCTTCCATGCCAAGTCAAACACCCTGCCTTCCCCTCAAATGATGATTGTTTGCCTTGCATCTCAGCCAAGTTCTAAAATAGGCAGACTCTTAATAATCTTGATTCCATTTTAAGTACTGATTTTCTGCTCTACAATTTTTGGACATCTTCCTAATTAATCCTTCTTGGGAAGCCCCCTCTAGCAGAGGCTGTTATATTTCACATAGTATGTGTTCTCTTCTTATTCCTTATCAATAGGAGTCCCGCAACCACCTAGAATAAAAACTGCATTTGATAGATCCCCTTAAAGATAGGTGTGTCCGGGAGACTAAGTTCCACCAATGGAGTGTAAGCAGATGGCCAGCCACCATCTTGGTTCATGAAATTACCTTGGAAATGGAAGCCATGCTGGGCAGAGCAAAGAGATAGAAGGAGCTTGGTACCCCATTCTAGCCATGCATGGCCAGTCTTTAGACTTTAGCCTGAGAGAAAAACAATCTTGAAATTAATTTAAGCCACCATTATTTATGGTTTTCTGTCATCCACAGCCAAATTAATTCAACTACTTTAGCCTCTGATATTAAGTTAACTTTCCTTTCCCTCTTCTCTTTTAGAATCATATTGCATTAAAAGAGAAAGGATGTTAATTATTATCTCATCTGGGACCTTCACTTCATAATGAGGAAACTGAGGACCCCAGAGAGAGCAAATGACTGGGGTAAAGCAGGCCTGAACTTGATGCTTGAACTCATACTTGGATCTCATACTTGAACTCCTATCTACACGTCTTTCACTATCCAAGGGAGAAGGTATTTGGCCACAGCTGGCCTGCACAACATAGTAAAGGGAATCTGGAAAGGAAAGAGTGTTTGCTGTAACTTTCGTCTCAAAGTGATTGTAAAGAGCCAACTTCCTAAAACAAAACCTTTGTGTACACATCAGTACATGTGTGTGTATGTGTGTGAAGCACAATGCTCAGTGGAGCAATCACAGTTATGGGAACTAATGTCACAACACTATAAATCTTCCTCCTTTCTGTAAATATTGACTGAATTCCTGTCACCTGGGCATTCGGCACTGAGCAAAACAAACAAGCCTCTGACCTGGAAATTGCCAACCACTGGTAACCTATAATTACTCAAATAAATGCCATAATTAAAAATTATGGTAAATGCTACAAAGAAAAAGTGCAGACACTATGAGAGAGTATACCTAGAGTCTTACTGTGAATGGGAGGAAGTTAGAAAGCAATATTTAACCTCAGACTTAGAGGGCAAGAAAGAATTATCTGGATGTCAAGGATTCTGGTCAGCTGGAAGAGCTAGGGTAAAGTCCTCTGGAGAGAAATAAGAAGAGAGAGTCTAGTATACCAAGAATATGGTAAGCAAAGTGGATGGCCAGAGAGGGAGGCAGTGCCAGATCACACAACCATAAGTGATCATGTTGAAGACTTTAGATTCCACCTAAGAGTCATGGGATAACAGGAGATTTTTGAGTACAGAGTAACCTGATGAGCTTTCTATTGTAAAAACTCCCCAAGACAAGATTTTTCTGAGAGGGGCCCCCAACTAATGCAATCAGGAAATCAATCAAAACATTCTTTGAAAGTCTTTAATGAGTCTAGTTAATGTGAAGAATTAATCCCTCCTATTCTCTGGTTGTAGCCTAAGCCATAGAGGCATTTATTGTAGATCCCTGGATAAGACTGCAAATTCTGCATTCTAACTCCACTGCCAAAATAAGCAAGGCAGGAAGAGTTTCTAGAAATATCAAGCCACAGTTTGAAGAGGATAGCCCAAGTGCACATGCAGGCAGCATGGTTTTATTACACTAACCAGGAAAAGGAGCTAAACATCAACCACAACAAAACAACAGTAATTGTCCTTGGAGAGAGGTTCTAAGACTTAACTGGTTAATATCCATTAACTTCATATGGTAAATGAATCATACAGTTCCTAAGAGTTTATTTCTGGCTAATTCATTCCAGTGGCCAATGAGAGAGCCACATTATTTGGAACTAGATGCTCTATCCTAGTCTTAGGAAGTTTCATTCTGACTATGATGATCTGACTTGAAATAGTCATGCTGGTGGAATTTTGGAGTTTCTGTTAAGCACAAATTCTAGTGGGTCGCTTGTATCTGGAAGAAGTGTGGCCTCTTTCTATGTAAGAATATTGGTAGGTTCCTCTATTGTGGTAACAAGCATTTACCTTCCCACCCATTATCTGGTTTCCAAAATAGTTATTATGTTAATTAGCAGGATAGAACACCTTCCTAAAAGTCTAACCTCAAACACCAACTGCTATAAAAAACCTAGCCTCATTATCAAATTTATTAAATTTCTGGTTAAGAGATTCTACAGGGAGTGAAATCTATCCATACTTCTCAATGCTTTTAAAATCCCAAAGAACTTCTTTTACTATATTTATGCTTCAGCATAGTTTTTTTCTTTTGCTTTTATCAAAAAAGTGAAAATTTTCACTTCTTTATTGACTGTGAAGTTGATATGGAGAACTTTGTATCACTTAATACCTCCTCTTAGATAAAAAGAATAATTGCATGTCAATCTTTTCCCTTTCTCTTCCTTTCTTCCTTTTCGTTTCTTTTTTCTACTTCTTTCTTTCACTCTTCATCTGTTCAGAAGTCCCGGTCAAGTTTTATATTCAATTTTAGCCACTGACTTAACTCTTAGGGTGGTTGGAAATTGGGTTTCTACTTCTTAATTCTCTGTCCCTATTTAAATATCCTTAATTTGGTAACCTGAATATTTCCGTTTTGTCAAAAAGATGTCATTTTGTAAAAAGGAGAATATATATGAATCCAAGTAAATCTGTTTTTCTTATGTCCCCAAGTACTATTCTGCTTTGAATGGCAAGTCGTGAGGACAGACCACCAGTGGAAAGCTAGCATGAAAGGTTTGGTCATCACTGTGAAATTAGGAGAGCCACTTCTTATGAAATTGCTCTGAATAAAGCAGGCAGTGTTCTCCCTACTCAACAGATTTATCCTCAGGCAGTCACTGCTGGGAAGAGGAGGCATATTTTATGGATTCTACTACCTGCTGGCCTCTAGCTAATAAGCTTGAGTAAGTCCCCACAGTTTCCTGGAACTCGCTTTCCTCATCTGTAGAAAAAAAGTTGGACTAAGATACACCAAGTCTGCTTTCAGCTCTAACACCTTGTGGTTCACTAGCTTCATTCTACAAAAGGCATAGAAGTGTGGTTCTTGCCCCCAAGTTTATAGTCTTTGAAGGAGATAAACTATAAACCATGTCCCATTTGTGAAAAATCACATACATACAAGTAGATCTGCACATTGGATGTCTAATTTTGCCAATATGATACCTGGCTTGTTAAGTTTGGTGAAAGAGAACTATGCCATTTTAAAGGTGAAGAAGTTAAAGAGAATTCTGGGAAGTATCATCCACACATACATTAAACTTCTGGAAACTGAATTTTATAAAATAAACAGAAAAGAGAGAATAATCCGGTGGTCAATGACTCCAAAAGGCATGACATCTAAAGGGGCTTGGAAGATTAGAAAAAATGTTTTTATTCACCCACTCTATTGTGAATGAGTGCCCCAACATGCTGAAAATAATCCATGGAAATTAGCGATTTAGCCATTCAGGACACTCAGACTTTAAAAGGATGAATGCAAAAGATGGAAGAAAAGATCCCAAAAGACCAATGTCAGAAAAAGCAGAGACATGCAAAAAGCCTAAGAACAGTAAAGGTTTTTGTTTTAGTTGTGTTCAGAACAGGAAGAACAAGAAAAGTCAGGGCTAACTGCTTGAGGCAGCTGGTGTAATATTACAAACAGGACTAAAGATCTGGAAGTCAACACAGGATCATTAAAAACAAGTCTCATCAAACTCTCCTTTTCTTTTTTGATGAGATTACCAAACAGGTAGTGTAATATAGTTTGATTTGAGCAAAACATTTTACCAAAGATCTCATCATGTTCTCATGAGCAAAATGGGGAAAACCAAGTAGCTTCCTAACTCGCTGAGCAACTGAGCCCAAGAGACTTAGTGGACTATGTTACTCTGAAGACCAGGTATGCCTCAGCATTCTGTCCTTTTCAACACTTGAATAGGAAATATGATCTAAGTGTGCATGTTATTATATTCACAGATGACCTGAAAGTGGGAGGGATGAATGATATGTATATATTAAATGGCAGACTCAAGTGGAAGAAATATCTGGCAGGCTGAGGGTGGATGGCAGCAAAGTGGATGTATATCTATGTCAACACCTTGCTTTCAAAACTTATTGGAATTCGTACAAGATGTGAGAGGTTTGAATTTATACAGTATTCACTTGAAAAGGATCAGGAAATAAGGAATGGACAAGAACGGAGGCTTCCAAAGGCCTGCCATTTTTGTCTATCATCATAGAAACACGGTGTTCAAATTAAGGCAGAAAGTCTTTTCACTGTATCTGTAGCATACATTCCATATTTGGAGTCATCTTTTTCTCTTTTTTAAAAAATTTTATTTCTTTAAATTCAAGTTAGTTAACATACAGTGTAGTATTGGTTTCCAGAGTAGAACCCAGTGATTCATCACTTACATATAACATCTAGTGCTCATCCCAACAAGTGCACTCCTTAATGCCCATCACCCATTTAGCCCATCCCCCCACCCACCTCCTGTCCAGCAGCCCTCACTTTGTTCTCTGTATTGAAAAGTCTCTTATGATTTGCTTCCCTCTTTGTTTTTACCTTATTTTTTCTTCCCTTCCCCTATGTTCATCTATTTTGTTTCTTAAATTCCACATGTGAGTGAAATCATGTGATATGTGTCTTTCTCTGACAGACTTGTTTTGCTTAGCACAATGCCCTCTAGTTCCATCCACGTTGTTGCGAATGGCAAGATTTCATTCTTTTTTATTGCTGAGTAGTATCCCTGGAGTAATTTTTTTAATTCAAAGAACCAAATTACAAAAGAATCTTTAATAAATAAAAGGTATTGTTGATAGTGAAGGTCAACCATGGTATCTTGGGATCAGAAAACATAACAAGAACATCATAAAAAAATGGTGAAAGAAATGGAAATAATTAGCTTTGAAAAAAAAGAAGCCTGTGGGAACTCTGATGGTGAAAAAGCTCAGCTCATTGGAGAGCTGCTTATGCACTCATTCTGTCATATTGTCCTGTGTAGAGTCTCTGTAGTATTTTTTGCCATCTGAAATCACCTTGTGTCTTTATTATCTATTTTCCTTTCATATAATATAAGAGTCACAAGACAAGGGGCCTTGCCTGACTGTTCAGTATTTCATCTGCAGCACCTAGAACAGTGCCTGATACATAGTAGACATGAAGAGAAAGGATGGAATTATGTCTACGGAACTTACAGAGGCTCCTTCGTGTCTGGTGGGTGGGTACAAACAGTCCCCTCTGGGGACTACCTGGCAGCAGGGGATATAGAAAGGGACCGTTCTTTAGATGGGGTTTGGGGATAAAACCCCCAAACACCCTGCTATATGCAGATGGACTTGTAGCTTGAGCCAAAGGCTTCCTCTGACCACTGCTGAGACATTCATCATGTCTGGACACGTCCAGAGAAATGGTGGGAAAGGTTGGCTAGAAATCAAATTTGCACAAAGACTAAAAAGCCTGCTGTGAAAAGAAAACAAACTGAAAACCTCAAACTGTGCTCCCTGGCAAACTCAACCTATCTGGGCAAGTCTGGCAATTTGTGGGAGTCATCGGTCAGAAGTGTACTTGCTGGTGAAGGAGTGGAGAAACTGGATCACTCCTACATCACTGGTGAGAATGTACAATGGTATAGCCCCTCTAGAAAACTATTTGCCAATTTCTCATAATACTACACTTGTGGCTCCAATACAACCTAGCAATTGTACCTCTAGACATCTGTCCCAGACGAATGAGAACTTATATTCATACAAAACCCTATAAAACAGCAGTTTTATTTGTAATAATCAAAAACTAGAAACAACCCAGATATCCTTTAGCAAGTCCATGGTTAAATAAACTGTGGTACATCCATATCATGGAAGATACTCAGCCCTAAAAAGGAATGAACTCTTGATAAAGAAAACAACTTCAGTGAATGTGCAGATAATCAGGGAATTATATTGAGTAAAAAAGTCCATTCCAAAAAGTCACACACTGTATGACTCAACTTCTAGAATATTCTTGAAATGACAAGATTATAAAAATGCAGAACAAATTCGTGGTTGCCAGGGATCATCGATGGGGGCGGTTAGAAAGGAGGTGGAGGTCGTTATAAAAGGGTCATGTGAGGGATTCTTGAGTGATGGACTTGGGATATTCTTCATCCTGGCAGTGGCCGTGTCAATTTCCTGGCTGTGACATTGTCCTGTAGTTTTGCATCATGGAGGAAACTATGTCAGTGGTACCCAGATCTCTATGACTTCTTACAGCTGCACAGTAATCTACAATCATCTCAGAATAAAAATGTAATTAAAAAAAAAGTTTCACTCGTACACCAAGAATATAGGATGGACGTTGTGGGAGGTAAGTGGGAAGGGAGATAAGCCTCCCCAGAAAGAACTCATTTAGATAAAAGAACGAACCTGACGCCACAACCCTAACCTTCCAGAATGTAAGATCCAAGAGGGCAGGAATTATGACCGCTTTGTTTGTCACTGGATTGATAGGACCTGCAACAACACAGCCTGACATATCATCAGAGGCTAAGAAAAGGGCTCCTCTCTATCCAAATAAGAGTACTTAGATATTGACAAATGATAGGCTATCAAATCTGCTTGATCCTTCAGTTCTGAACAACAAAGCATTTATCCAAAAATGCACTTGACTCCGTGTGTTCCCTGCGTTCAGACTGACTGACAGACAGGCTAGTAACGAAGTCCTCGTAGTGCAGATATTAAATGGAATTGAGGAGAGCTTCAAGCTGTTCAACGCATCTCTCCCAGGGCCACCCCGGATACATAAAAATGACATAGTATTAATTTCTGCATCACATGACAATCATAATGACACTGCTTTAGGAGCCTCTGACAAAGCATAACTCCACAAAGAGGGAGCCACTGAACCCTACTCCCCACCAAATATCCGTGACAGCCTGTGGTCTTAAAATGAACACTGACAGAAACTGCCAGGCTTGGGAGCTGCAGGGAGAGTCAGTTGCAGAGAGGCGATGGTAGTGTTGGTGAGGCCCGGGCCACGGCCCAGGGTGGTGTGGCCTTCAGAAGGCCCAGCAAAACTGGGCAATCACCAGAAGCGAAACTTTTGTGAGTGTCCTTGTTCTTAAACACATGTGAGAAGCCCTTTAGGGATTCCCAGAACTAATCAAGGCAGCATTTTCAGAAGACTAAACTCCTGCATACACAGAGAGGGACCGGAATCAAGTAACGTGGACTACAAAATTTAAAAAATATGGGTGTAACCTTATATCACACTGGTCCTGATTTTCACCAGGGAGCTGGATTTGGGATCAGAAGACCTCATCCCCAAGCTTCAGGTTTATTTTCTTAAACTTGCATAATAATGTCTGCTCTGCCTACTTTACAAGGCCACTATATGATATACTATATATATAAGGAAGCTTTTTAAATCGTCAAGTCGTATATCCGTGCAATCTGTGATATTATTTTGAGAGTGCTTCCTCATCTCCACGGTAACTTCCTTCCTTTTATCTCATCTTCTAGAAACTGCCCAATTCCTAAGCCTCCTTTTTGTCCTCCCTATACAACACCACGGTACTTCAGGTCCTGTGAGACCTAGGCTATTTAAGGTGTGCATCTGTGGTGGTCTCTGCCTCTCTGAC
Organism: Proteles cristata cristata; assembly: GCA_017311185.1. Lineage (NCBI taxonomy): Eukaryota > Metazoa > Chordata > Mammalia > Carnivora > Hyaenidae > Proteles > Proteles cristata. Next base: position 194,827 of record JAESUZ010002428.1, on the reverse strand, counting down.
ATCATCTACAAGTTGTCCCGGGACCAGAGTCTCCTGCAATTCCTTGCACTTCTCCCATCCAAGTACTAACCAGGCCCGACCCTGCTTAGCTTCCGAGATCAGACGAGATCGGGCACGTTCAGGGTGGAATAGCCATAGACCCTTGCACTTCTGCCTAGAGCTCTGCTGAGGGTGTGCTCAAGGGCTGTTGGGCTAAATGAGGAGGGAGAGGAGCCAGTTACCCAGGGGCTAGGAATTAGAAAATGTGCTCCAGATTAGGTCCCTAATTGCCCAATGAATATAATTTTACAAGACCCATAACCTAGAAATTAAGGGGAGGGAGTAAATCCTGGAAACGAGAGGCTGAGAGCCAAGAAATCAGAGTCCCTACATCCACCTCCCACCCACTCAACCGCATCCTGCTTTCACCTCTTCCGGGACTGGTGCGCCAGGTGCGGCTTGTGCTTCTCGCCCCAGCATCCAGCGGAGAGAACAGAGCCAGCTTCTCACTCCTGTTTGAGGTGAGCAGGGTCTATAAGCGGCTGCTGCTTCATTCATCCATCCATCCATTCATTCACTGAGCATCTGCAATGTGCTAGGCGACAGGGGTGCAGCCCTGACTCAGGCAAGCTTTCTGACCTGGAGGCACTCTCAACAGAGTTAACAGAGTTAACTCTCAACTCCGCTAAGGCACGGAAGTCTCATGAGAACACAGAAAGAGCCATGCTGAAGATGAGTGCACACCTCTGCCCCGGGCCGCCGGAATCTTCAGCTCAGTGAGCTCCTCAAACTTCCCTCAGCAATGAGTCCCACAAAGGAATCTGCATGTTCCATGACTTAGCTGGACAAAAGGGCGGATAGTCGCCTTTGCAAACATGCAGATTTGGGGCCTCTAAATTATGATTACTTGTGAAATAAGCCACTGGGTCTTTGAGGCAGGGTCCCCCAACATGTCCAGGACTAGGAGGTCACCACCTCTTGCCAAGGTGGAAAGCAGACGCCATCTTGGGTTTCCAAGCCCTGCGCAGAATTAGACATTGTTCTCTTCTGGGATCCTACAGCCTGGGCCCCACAGCTCTTCCCAGGATTTTCCCCACTGCAAGTCACCATCCTCACTGCACTCTGAGCTTCCCCAGAGAAAGAACAGTATGGTGTAGTAAGTAGGCACCTGGCCACCAGTGGCAGAAAGATCTCAATTCCTGCCTTGATTAGGCCTCTTACAGACTGTGTGGTTTTCCTGGAAAGATGGAATTACTTAACATCTGTAAAAACCTGAACTTATGGTATAACCAATAAGTGATGGCTGCTATTACTTTAACTTTATATGCAAGTAATAATAATTGCATCCATCAGGATTCAATGCAAGAAACAGGATTCAATTCAATATGTCTTACTCATATTAAGCAGGAAGGTATTTAATCAAGGAATAAGAGGCTTACAAAGTTAGTGAAATAGCTGAAGGAGCAGGCTCTAGGCTGGGGCTCCAGAAATGGCTCCCAAAACAATATAGAAATGACCCACTGGGGGAGTGAGCATCTCTGGGGCACCTCTGGAGCCCTGCTGGAATAAGAAACTGAGGCCGACTGACCCCTGACTGCCAGTACCCCAGAAGCTAGAAATGGACTCCAGAGCACCATTGCACAGAAACTTCACATCTGCACAACTTTGCTTGCCAGCAAAAATGGCGAAAAGGGGAATAGGTTCTGTCTTCCACTTCTTAGGCTGAATTCATCTACGTGGTGCATGACCACCTGCATCTGGAAACCAAAATGCAAAAACATCTGGAGAACATGGTGCTCAGCTTTCTGACCTCCTTGCCCAGGAGACTGAGATGAAGGCTGAGGGAGCCAATCCACGCAGCAGCTAACATGTATGGACTGTCAACGTTCCAGGTTCTGCATGCCAGGCCTCGGAGCAATCCAGGGGGACCAGTACTTATTTCACAGAACCTTTAGGAAGTTCCTTGTCCTGGGTCACAGAGTGAGAGGTGAAGATGGGAGGTGAATGGGTTCTTACCCACTGTGTTACACGGCTCGCCATCCTGTCCTCCAAGTGTAACCCAGTTCCTGGCCTCGCCTACTCAGCACATGCTAGAGGAGTTAGTTCACCGCGGGTTTAAACAGAACATGAAACCAGAGTGCTGTGGCCCAGTGTCTTCACCTTCTGGGTATGATCCAAGTCAGAGGACCAGAGACCAACAAAGAGGGACATGGAGGAGGTGTGCTCACTTGTGTGGGGGGAGGCAGAGCTGTGTGTGCAAGTCCAGCAGAGCACTGGGGCCAGAATACTGGGGAAAGGCTATTCAGTGTATATCACCCCTTCCTGCTTCTGGAAGAGGATCGAAGGCTATTGAAATGGACCTGGCTACCAAGAATGATGAACTGATTCACCCAAGAAATGTTTTCTCCTGCAACACTTTTTTTTTTTTTTTTTTACCGGAGAATGAAAATATGATCTTGGAGAAAATACACATCCCATGAAGTCAAGCACTCTGGTGCCTGCGATAGCGGTTTCCTGAGTGTCCTGTATCTGCTGATAACTGCAGACACTCGTCCTCTGCAGAAGTAGTGGGCAGACCACACAGTCAGGCACGGTGACTGCACAGGCTTGTAAACACCTTCCATGGGGATCACGTCCCCTGCTCCCAGTCCAACCCCAGTCCGTGTGGGAGCTCTGTTTCCTGGCAGAGAGGCTAAGGCCCAGGATCCAGAGCTACAGGGCTGTGGCCACCACACAGGGGTGAACACACACACCCACACACATGCCACACACATAGATACAGAGAGACACATACACACCACACATCCCACACACACACACATACACACACCACACACACATACACACGCAGAGACACAAACATACATTCTACGCATCTCACACACATATACACAGAGACACACATAGAGAAACAAACACACCATAAATATACATATATATTTATATACAAATGTACCCACACACGCTCACACATACATAAGCAAATATAAGCACATGTATAAACACAAATATACATATGTGTAAACATGTAAATGTACATAAAGCAGATGCATACCACACAAATATCAGAGACATCTACATATACCGCACATACACACACACACAACACATATTCCACACACAAACATAAATATACCTACCACAGATATATACACATACACACAAATATACACCCGATACCACACACATAAATGTGCATCACATGCACACACACACACACCACACAACTCTTACAACACATACACCCTGCACATGCACAAACATACACAGTACACACATATACCACATACATATACAGGTGTGTGAATAGATGCTACTTCAAAAAGTGCCTCGTTGGGGCGCCTGGGTGGCTTAGTCGGTTAAGCGTCCGACTTTCACTTAGGTCATGATCTCGCGGTTTGTGGGTTCGAGCCCCGCGTCGGGCTCTGTGCTGACTGCCAGCTCAGAGCCTGGAGCCTATTTCAGTCTGTGACTCCCTCTCTCTCTGACCCTCCCCTGCTCACACTGTCTCTCTCTCTCTCTCCTAGATATAAATAAAAACCTTAAAAAAGAAAAAGTGCCTCGCTATAGTACAGCCATATCATAAAAGGTCTAAAACAAATATTAGGTGGACTAAGAGTATAGGAGGTATGTATCAAAAATGGAAAAAGCAGCAAAATGGTATATACACAAGGATAAAATCTGTCGAAATACACACACAATATTTAGAGGGATAGGAAGATAATATAAGCAATACACACAACTAGTAATAACCTTTGGATCATTTTCTGTGAATGCATTTTTTCCAGTGACTGTTCTTTAGCCCTGACACACTCACTGTGTGGTCACTGATTTGTTTCCACAGGGAGCATCTGCTAGGCCTCTAGTTCACCCCCTTCCATGCTGAATGCCCCTGCTGGAGGGGCAGTGCCCCTGCACCGCAGTGTCTGACTGATGACAGGGGTTGCCACCCGCTCCCTCCTGTCCTCCAAGCCCCCTCCCTGCCCCAGCCACGAAAGCTGCAGTGTTCATGCCTGGAGGATTACAGGGAGGTGCAGGGATTTGGTGCTGATCTTAGTGAGAAGCCAGCTGCCCAGAACCGGATGTCTTCCAGAGCTGACAGTTTACCCCTGTGTGACTAGGGGGCGCTCAGGCCCAGGAATTGAAAATGTCAGAAGATCGCCCAGGGTATTCGTGAAACCCAGTAGGGAAGGGCTGGAAATCAAAGCTCAGGGACCGGCAGGTGAAAATGATGGCTGGGCATTGGGTGTTATATGGAAACCAAGTTAACAATAAACTATTTGTAAAAAATAAAAATCAAATAAATAAAAATATAAATCAGAAAAAAAAAGAAAGAAAATGATGGCTGGGGATTGTTGAGGAAGAGAGGGTTGGCTAGTTGTGACTAAGTCTCCAAGTCCATCATCTCACTGAAATTCAAATCTAAAAGGAACCATACAGTCTATCAGGTAGAATCCCTGCATTTCCCAGATACAGAATCCAAGGCCAGCAGAATAAAGTAATACGTTTAAAGTCGCAACTAATTAGAAGCAACTCTTGTCATAGCACATGTAGCAACAGCTACCAATTGCCCGTCTCCTGTTCCACAGTGTCGTTTTACTGATTCAGTGTATGGACTGAGACATTATCCTGGATAGGAGATTTTATTAGAGCAGCTAATCAATTAAACACACTTTCTTCAAGACTTTCCATTTTATTAGACGAATATAGAAGAATGTTATAAAAAGCACAAGTCAGTTGCTTAATCAAGTGTGTCCTGTTTTAATAGAGTTGAAAATGCAAACAGCCAAATTCAAAAATAAACTAAAGTACGATTGCTTCATTATGAACTGTATCACTTAGCTAATAGTCTTTTTTCTCTTTTCTAGCACAAAGCCCCCACTACATATCTCAACACTGAAGTTCTCAGGGAAGAAAAGGGTGTGAGTCAAGAAAAATGGTGATGAATTTATGTGTAGTTTTACTTTGTTTATAAAATGGTAAGAAATGAGGAAAATGTATGGATTACCAATGAGAGCCAGAGGTCTAGTCCTGCATTAGCCACTAATCCTGAGGCTTTATATGAATCTCTTAACCTTTGTGAACTCCAAGTCCCCTCTACAGATTAACAGGCTGGAACCAGATGACCTCCATGGGTTCTTCTAAGGCCACAAAGCAGAGTAGAAGTGATGTCCGACATAAGACACCAACTAGAGCTGGCTCATCTCCATCTTGAGCTTGCTGAGCTAGTCACTTAGCTTCGCTGGGCTGCAGTTCCTCCAGAGTGTAAAGTGCATACTGCTCTCCACTGTGCAGGGCAATTTGAATGTTAAATGAGATAATACACACCTGGCACCTAGACATTGTCTGCCACATCAGAAGTGCTCAGTAATTTTCGTTGTATCACCTCTACCTTTGCCATCCTGCCACTTGACAACCATATTAATTTTATAAGGAATTTATGGCCATCATCTGGCTTAGGACAATGTCTTGGGAATGCAGTACTGAAGGATTTGACCCTGTGCTTCCACACAACACCATTGGCTATCTGTGTAACAGGGACAGAAGCCAGGACAGATGGATGAAAAGGGCCCTGCACCCACTCAGTGCCATAGCTGGCACCTTTTTGGAGTAGATTTTGCCCCCCCTCCCTACCCCCCTGGGGTTTGGCTTTATTTTGTTTTGCCTTCTCTTCATCGAGTTTTGTTCATTTGCTCATTACAGATAGCTTCTTTTTTTTTTTTTTTTGAGATTCACTTTTTCACCTGCCTCTCCCTTCACTCATGCTATTATTTCCTGCTTAGATCATTTCCCCAGCCTCCCCTCCCCTTCATCTGGCTAATCCTTCAGGGCTCAGCTTTCCTCATGGAAATTTTTGTGACCCATCACCAACCCTGCTATTTGCTTTCATAGCACCCTGTTCTCCTTCCTAACGCTTACCACAATTACAGTTACATAATTTATTTTTGTCCTATTAGTCTGTCCAGGCCAGAAGCTCCAAAAAAGCAGCAACCTTTTCTATTTGGTTCCCCGATATCTCCCTAACGCTATAGTGCTCACAACGTAGTAGGGGTTCCATGAACATGTATGTGTTGAATGAATGGATGGATAAATGTATGAACTAACTAGCTCATTTGTACAAGTCCTGTCCCTCTGCTCATTCCATTACTGGGATTCATCTTTAATTCTTCCTTTTGCAGGATTTCTCTACAGCTTCTACTCTTAGAAAAGGAATTGATTTGGGAATACAACAGCAACAACAACTAGAAAGTCTCTGATAGATCCTAGAGAAATTTAATCTCACTCAGACTGTGGCTTAAACACACATCCACCACACCCTCTGTGTCCTCTGGCAGGGCATTTAAATCTCCTCTGGGATGCCCACGTGATTATCAAGAGAAGCAGAATGGCTTGAGTGATCTTATTGATAACAGAGCTCATTTTAGATTCCATTCTGACTTCCAATTTTTCCAGCCCAAGCATTCACTCACTACTAAAGATCCTGGGTTCACTGTCTTGGGCCCCCATTTTGCCTCTGGGATTTCCTACCCTCATTGGCCCCCAGGTAATCAAATGACCATGTGAGCAAGTACGAACTCTTTAAAAGGTACGAACTCTTTAAAAGGAAGATGTGTGGGGCGCCTGGGTGGCTTAGTCGGTTAAGCGTCCGACTTTCACTCGGGTCATGATCTCGCAGTTCGTGGGTTCGAGCCCCGCATCAAGCTCTGTGCTGACTGCCAGCTCAGAGCCTGGAGCCTCTTTCAGAGTCTGTGACTCCCTCTCTCTCTGACCCTCCCCTGCTCACGCTGTCTCTCTCTCTCTCCTAGAAATAAATAAAACATTAAAAAAAAATTTTAAAGGAAGATGTGTGTTTAAGTTGAATGGATGTTTTCTCCTGGAAAGCAACCTTGAGGAGAGAGTGGAGAATGAGGGCAGAAGTGTGGGCTTCTCCTACGTGGTGCCTCACACCACCATTCTCATTTTTCTCTTTTTGTTTTTCTCTTTAATGGAATAGCAACATGGAGGCCTCTCTGCTAAATGATAAGTAGTTTTCCTCTCCTGGTCCAGTCTGGCTAAGGATTGGGTTGAACAACCACAGGCAGCTAGGGGGGAAATATTTCCACAATAGTTTTCTGGAGCTCTGCTTTGTTTGGGTCAGCCTTCAGGCTTCCTGACAATATAGCTTTGTTCTCATTTCCTCCTGATACCTGATCCAGCCCTACATGATTGTACTGGGCAGTAGTGAGTGCCCGTTCTCCAACTCCCAGAGGTAAATTGTCATTATGAAGACAACAATAGCCCAAGCTTAGGTGTAGAGGGTATATATTCAAGGATGCTGTGTTTAATTTCCCTATTTCCATGAATAGTCTTCAAGATGAATGGTTTAAGACTCCTGCAACTTCCTGCTTCATCTCTTTTTTTTTTTTTTCTTTAAATAGCACATCAGAGGGGCTTATGAGTGCTCGGTCGGTTAACCATCTGACTTTTGATTTTGGATCAGGTTATGATCTTGCAGTCATGAGATGGAGCCCCACATTGGGCTCTATGCTGATTGTAGAGACTCTTTGGGTCTCTCTCTCTCTCTCTCTCTCTCTCTCTCATTCTCTCTCTCATCTCTTTTTTTTTTTTCTTTAAATAGCACATCAGAGGGGCTTATGAGTGCTCGGTCAGTTAACGATCTGACTTTTGATTTTGGATCAGGTTATGATCTTGCAGTCATGAGATGGAGCCCCACATTGGGCTCTATGCTGATTGTAGAGACACTTTGGGATTCTCTCTCTCTCTCTCTCTCTCTCTCTCTCTCTCATTCTCTCTCTCAGTCCCTCTCCTCCTTTCATGCTTGCTCTCTCTCTTCAGAAAACATAAAAAGAAGTATTGGGGCACCTGGTGCTCAGTGCGTGAAGTATCTGACTCTGAATTTCAGCTCTGGTCATTGATCTCACAGTCATGAGATAGAGCCCTGCCTCAGGCTCTATCTGGGCATGGAGGCTCCTCGGGTTTTTTTTTTTTTCTCTCTCTCTCCCTCTACCCTTCCCGACTTACGCTCTGTCCCTCTGTCTAAAAAAGGAAATAGGATAAAATAAAGTAAAATGAAATAAAATAAAATAATAAAATAAAATAAAATAAATAGCATATCAGGGTCTCCCATTTCAGCTTAAAGAGTTACCCATGTCAAGGATTCAGACCTGCCTGCCTGGATATGACGGAAAGGTTGGCAAAAGTCACCCTGGAAGGGATATATGTGCAGGAGTGGGGGTGGGTACCCAGGTCCCAGCCGACCACTCGCTTGGCCCCAGGGTAAGAGAAGCTGCAAGCTCAAGCTTCCACAGCAGTTTTCAAAGCTAGGAGAGATGTAAAAAGCATAATTCCAATGTCAGAGAAACAAACGGTAACAGAAAGTGGGAAGCGGGAACATGCTGTCTGCTTCTGTGCTAATCCTGTGGTGTTTCAGGCATACTGAAGTCTCCTGAGACTGTAACCGCTCATTGGTCTGCGTGGCTTTGGGGACAAAGGGCAGCACCAGATCGGACACTGGCACGGTCAGGAGGGGGCTAGCAGCTGTGGTGGCGAGAAGTCCTCAAGTGGCTTCTTAGGCAGTTAATGTCTAGAAGGGTACTTGCCGGAAGAGGAAGCACGTGGCCAAGTGAGCATGTGCAAGAGATCCCTGAGATTCCCAGAAATAAATGTGGGAGAAGAGACTTCACAGAGGGGACTAGGGGAGGAGTTGGTGAAACTCCTGGCAATGACTCTTGTTGATATAACCAAGTGGACCCACAGTCAGTGTCAGTCCGGGGAAAGCACAGGTTCCGATAGAATTACACATGCAGGGCTGGGTAGGAGCTTAAAGATTATCTAGTCAAGTCCCTTGTGACACAGGTGAGAGAATGAGGCCTGGAGATGTTAGACCACTGGCCCTGGTTTCACAGCCAGTTAACAGCATAGTCAGGTAGGACCTCCTTTTCTCAAGTGTCAGCCCATGACAGGTGATAGACTCCTGACATTCTTCAAATATTTGGAAGGCATTGAGGGTTTCTGCTGTCTATGGAAAGGAAGTGTCTTGGTGCCTATTACTTTGAGAAAGGTCCAGGATGCCTTAAGTCACACACAACTTGCAGCGGGGAGGTTTATGTAGGAGGACACTTGGGAAGGCCCTGCAGATGCTTGAAGGTGATACTTCAATTGTGGCTTCATGAGACCACAGGAGAAACAATAGCCTCCTAGAAATAGACCATTAGCTGGATCTCACGTTGTTCAGTCCATTCACCTAACCACCCATGTCTGTGTGGTCAGATGCTTTTCTTATTCAATACTAGATCCACCCACAGGGTCTCGATCCAGCCACTAGGGCAATATGACACTTTTTTTCTTTTTTACATCAGTGAGGTTTTTTTGGTTTTTGTTTGTTTTTAACCAAAATTCTCTCTGCTGCTGCTGTTTCAGCTCATTTACCCTTAATTTGTCCTAAGCCAATGTGAAGCGAAGTTTTTATATTTTGTTTTATATTCCTCCATGAAATCTGGCCAATCCTTAGTCTACCCAAAGGGAAACAGCCCAACTCTTTTATCCACTGGCTTTTAGGAAGCTAGGACCAAGGTAGTCTTTTGTTATGGAATGTTCTAGAAACTCACAAGAGAATCCAATCTTCCATACCTTTACTATAGTAATGCTAAATTTAGTCCACCCTAGGGCACTCAGGTGGTATCTTCTGACTTAGCAAAGGTGCATACTACTTTGCTGCATAATTTAAAATTTACTTTTAAAAATGTACACACACACCTTTAACTTAAAAACATACATACACTAAGTAAACAGTAAAAGGATAGTTCTAAGGAAAATTTTTGGATGAGGAAATTTTGATATAGAATAAACAAATGTTCACCTGAGCCCATTTCAGGATCCTACAGTCACCCCCCATCTACCTTGTAGCATTCCTGTGAATGGGCCCAAAGACCCTGGATACATTCATTCTCTTTCTTTTCCTCAACTTCCCTGATCCCACTTATTCACCCTTTCCCCCCATCTCCCTTCTCAGGTTGCTTTCACAAAGCCCATAAGAAAATGAGAGCTTATCTCTGACTTATTTCTGGTGACTGTCTCCATCATGGATTCACATGAAGGCCTATATCTGCACTCTGTTGTAAGAGGCCTTCCTGACCCTGTGGGAGAGACTCTTTGAAGTCATCATTTCATTCTCCAGGGAGCCAGTGGAGTTAAGAAGAGAATAAACCTTTACCCAGTTTCTCATTGAGCTCCATCCCCGATCCAGAGTGGCCTGTGACACTCTCGGATCTGCTCACACACAAAACACTCTCTTGGGCCTGTCTATTTACATTCCTGGGCTCCTGCCTCATCTTCCTATAAAAAGAGTCAATATGAAGAATGTCTACTTCTTCACCCTAAAACCCTCATTGAGAAAGCTTGCTCTAAAGGAAGTACCAGACACTAACTGCTAAAATACACAGGGTAAGATGAAGCCAGCAAAATGGAACTCAGTAGAGTTTGGGAAAGTTCCCAGAGATTAAAAAACAGAACACACTTTGATAAAAACCTCTTATAAAAGGACAGAGTTTCAAATTTTGTGATGAAGGCAGATGGGCTGTTATTACCCACAGCAAGTTGTAAGCATCCTTACAATCACCCCATGTCCTTAAAAGAGAGGTGCCATTGGCATCACGGTCTAGCATAGTTATATCCTTGACCAAGTTTCATGAGGCTAACAGGACTCCATGGACAAGACTTTTTGGCCATTTGCTGCTCTGTGCTAACCTAATGAGACAGCTCATGGCGTGGGAGAGCAATAGATTTATGGATCTTTGACCTCTGACCTCCCACCCTGATCCTGAAGAACTGAGGGTTGGTCCTATACTCAGCTGTTTTGATCAAAGATGTATTGCCTAGGAATGAGCGGATGTCATGGCTCCCTGGAGGAAGAAGTCCCCAGTTGTTAGAGGAAAAAATTTTCACGTGCCAGAATAAGGGACCCAAAAGATATGGAAGAAGCACCATGACAGGGATAATGATACTTTTCTTCTCCCATCTGGGAAGAAAAAAAAGTGAACATCTCTGGAAGGTTTTTGCAGATCTTACATTTATTTAGCTTTTTAACCTAATTTTTTCAACATATTTTCACTGGTATTCCTCCATGAAGTCTTTTTTATCTTCCAACTGAATGAAATTACAGCTCTGAGAATCTGGGGTAGTTTAGAATGCTTTCCTACATCTGCCTTCCCCACCAGAATGGAAACTTCCTTATAGCTCTCGCCAGAGAGCTTAGCCATTAGAAAGTGAGCAGTGGACTGTAAGAACGCATTATTTATGAAACATCCCTGGGGACAACGACACAGGCCTTCCTCATCGCATGCCCCTTCCTTTCTGCACTCCAACTTTTGACCAGTGTTGACATCAATCCTATGATCTGTAGAGTGGAGACCACTGAGGTTGTGTGGGAAGAGAGGCTCAGATGAACAAGAGACATGCATGACAAAGCTTCAAGAAAACTATCCAGAAAGAAGCATGCAGGGAAGAAAACCCAGTGAAGGTCATCTGAAACTGTTTGGCATTTCTCAGATTTGAGAGGCATGGGGTAAAGGCCTAGAACCATAAGACTTCTTAACCAATCCATCCTAGGTTTCAGGTTACATGACTTACCCTTTTTCCAGAGGCTGCTCTGTCTCCTTGAGTACATCTCCTACTGGACGGAGGACCAGGGGTTCATGTCCTTACCTATGTGTTCAAGGTTAACAAATTGGTCTGTATCACTGTCATTAACACTATCGACTCTATAGCTACCGCCATGGTGTTCACCCACACATGTCTAGGGTGTTATAGTGAACAGTGTTTTCATATTCATTCTCTCATCGCATACCTACCACAATCTCCGTAAGATAGTTCTGTTGGGAACATGAGTGCTGAAATCATTGGCTTTTCCTTGGGCCTTGGAGTGGGGATTTCATAGTATGAGAGTAGAGACTGGTACAGAAAAAGTATTGGTGGGTAATGTAGGTAAGACAAACCCTTTGCAATAATTTTGTCTTTCAGGGCCATTTTTCTGGGGTACCTATTTGACACTTCTCTTGGGTTTTTTGTGGAGTTTTGTTTTGTTTTGTTTTGTTTTGTTCTGTTTTTGCTATGGAGATAGGATGATAACCAAAAGTAAGAACTTTAGTAACGAACATTTTTAATAAAAAAGAGTAATTTCCCAAATTGGCCTTTTATAAAATAAGACTAAGTCTTCACCAGTCAAGTCGCACAAGAAATGATAATCATGTAATAATAATAATCAGAGTGAATAACGATGAGACTATATATAAATGTTCAGCTCTTTATAAAGTGCTTTTATCTGATGTCGCCTCACAATTGCCTTTCAAGTTATTAAAATAATCACTATTGTCTCCATTTTACAGATGAACAAGGATCTCAGTTAAATAACTCACTAACGCCATGTCTGCAACAGGACAAAGGTCCAAGTCGAGCAGCTTCTGGACTAATGCTTACCCCCCTACCGGGCTGCCACTACTGTAGTTTTCCACCCACAGCCTAGGGTGTCTCAGAAACCCTCTGGGACAGTGGCAACAGAACAGCAGACTTGTTTTGTTCTTTTAATAACTGGCACTCCCAATGGAAAATTTACCCTCCCATTGTCAGAAATATTGTAAAACAATAACCTTACATAGTATCACCTCATTAATCATAATCAATTCAGTATCACTGCTTGGAATGTAGATATTATATAATATTGTGTTTTGAAAGGTTCTCGGGGTCTTTTGTTGAATATAGGGATTCAAGGTTTGTTACTAAAAATAGGCCTTACTCTTTACCTGATTTCTGTAGACTTCTTTTTTTTTTTTTAATGTTTATCTTTGAGAGGGGATGGGGGAGGAGGGGCAGACAGAGGGAGACACAGAACCTGAAGCAAGTTCTGAGCTGTTGGCATGGAGCCCGAGGCGGGCTCAAAATCCATGAACCCAAACGGCAGCGAGATCAGGGCCTGAGCCGAAGTTGGACACAACGGACTGAGCCACCCAGGTGCCCCTGTAGAGCAATTTGAGACGATTCTTTTAAGCCCCCCTCCTGTATGTATGTTCTCCTGTGAGGATAAAAATTACCTAGTACTAGGTCAAGTTCTAGTTCAGAGGTCCCCATTCAGGCTCCACATTAAACTTTCCGGAAGCGTTCGTAAAAAGGCAGATACCTTGCTCCCTCCCCAGAATGACTGAATCGGAGTTTCAGGAAATACAGCCGAGGTGTTTATATACTTTTAAAACTCCCCAAGTGTTTCTTATCAAAAGTAAGGGTTGAAAACCACAGATAACAGTTTTACTTTTATTATCTTAACTAGTATTACTAGGATGGTCATCACTATTCTTACATGTGAATGTGCCACTTTAACTTTGTTGAAATTTTTGGCCAACAAGGGCATTATCCTCTGGATCTCAGCCAGTTTTGACTTCTGTTTTCTTGATTCCTTGGGGATTTTGAAAAAGCTACAGAGTCAGAAGAGAAAAAGTGACAAGGCTTCTTTAAGCTAGTCTTTCTTTCTATGATAAAGAAATACTCTTGTTATTTAATAAGTTTCTTGAAAGTTCTCAGCATAGTTTTTCATCCTCTCCTGATTATGGATAAACTGTGAAATATTTATCTTATGTCACCAATTAAGTGGCTAATTGAGGACTCTTCTCCTCTTCTCCCCCAAAACTTGACCAAATTGCTAAAAATGAGAATTAAGTGTATTGCCACATATGCCTAGGTATGTTTACATTAGGTTTGTATTATCATTAGCCAGTCCTGCTATAGAAAATCACATGGCCTTGTGCAGGCTTCGAAGTCTGTGGCAGGAGGGGCCATAACCCAGATCCGGGGATAAAGTTTCAGGAGCTATTTGGTTTTGACACGTTCTCTACATGTGCTCTGTGCTGGCATCCTGGACCATCAACTTCCCCAAAGGACAGAGTGGCCTCCTAAACCTATAAGAGACCCTCTGAGCTGAGTTGGGGAGCCCAGAGAGAAGCCAGGTCAATCCTGGGACAGACACAGCCTCCCCCAAGGGAAAGAAAATAGAATCGCATTCCCTTACTCAGAAGGCTGGGTCAGACATCAGAGATTGTACCTGTGAAAATTATACTCCAACATGTGAGTCCATATATATTCTAACCTCAGACCACATCTCGTGTCACACTGTGTGGATGGCCTTGTGCACTTCTCAAAGCTCTGCTCATTAGCAGAATCTTCTCTTGCCTCTTCTTTCTCAGTGCCAGGCCTGAGGACTATAGTTCAAGTGTCATCAACATTCAACTTGCACACATGCCAAGCCGATCCATCCATAAAGCATGCTTGTGCTTTTGACCCTCCTTTAGCTTGTTGTGAAGAACACGCCTACAGCCATGCATGCTGGCTGAGCGAGGGGCATTGATGCAACAGGGGTCTGAGTTCTCTGCTCTGCAGCCTGTATGTGGCTTCTAGTCCTTCTTGTGCTCATTCCCAGATGTACCACTTCGATTCTATAATGAATTATTGCTGAACCCACCTGCCCTTATTTCTTGATGGGTATGACAGGGTCCAGCTCAAGGTGAGCAACTCTGGACTCATGGTCACATGGTATCACATGTTCAGACATTCTGTTTCCAGTGCGATGCAGATGTGACAGAGCCTGGGCTGACCTGGTGGGGAGCTCTGGAGTGAGCGTCACCTATCACGGGGACCCTGCAGTGGGCTGAAATGCTGGGCCTTCATACTGTCCACAGGACTCAGTTGCCCTTGAGAAGGGCGTGACTAGGTGAGGCAGCTCCTGGCCACCGAGGCAAGTCTGGAGAAGCGGGTGTGAGAGGCTGTCTTCTGATCCCACCGCACACCCTCAACTGGTCCCTTCCTTGATGGGGGTTTGGGAGATGCACCTCCATGACCACCACTCCTTCACATTGTAAAGTGAAGATGGTCAAGTCAGGCCAATTTACCATGTCTACTCCAAAGAATCACATCAGATAAGGCAGGTGGGAGAATTATACAATGCCAACATTATTAAGTGGAAAAAGTGTTACTTCGGATGTTACTTGGAAATTATTGGCCATGAGCAGGGACTTGAAGTGATTATTCTGACGTCTTCATGATTATAGTATTACTTAGAAGAGGTTTTTCCATAAAACAGAAAAAAAAAAGCAACTTTTCATAACAACCCTAAGGTTAATCGATGTGGATTAGAAAATATCTGTCTGGGGTCTCTGGGTGGCTCGGTTGGTTAAGTGTACAACTCCAGCCCAGGTCACGATCTCACAGTTCATGAGTTCAAGCCCCATGTCAAGCTCATGCTGGCAGCTCAGAGCCTGTGACAGCTCAGAGCCTGGAGCCTGCTTTGGATTCTGTGTCTCCCTTTCTCTCTGCTTCTCTCTCTCTGAAAAATAAACAAACATTAAAAAATTTTTTTTAATAAAAGAAAATATCTGTTCAGCTTGAAAGCAATGTGTGTAGCAAGTTTTCTTGTGTGTTGTTATGTTTTTGATGGTGGTGGCAGAGAGGCACTATTTAGCATTTGCCCAGGACCGGTAATGATAAAAACTCTGCATCCCCTGCCCCTGCCTCGCAGAAGTGAAGGAGCCCCTCTTAAATAAATGGGTTACACCAAGGTTTTAAAAACAGATTTTTAAAATACATCTTTAATTTTAAAGAAATTCTCACTGTTAGAGATTGATTGTAGGTTGAGAAAGAGTGGGCAGAGAATGCCAAGGTGGCTCAGTCAGTTAAGCATCAGACTTTGGCTCAGATCATGATCTCACGGTTCATGGATTTGAGCCCCTTGTCAGGCTCTGTGCTGATAGCTCAGAGCCTGGAGCCTGCTTTGGATTCTGTGTCTCCCTGTCTCTTTGCCTCTCCCCAACTTGCACTCTCTCTCTCTCTCAAAAAGAAATAAACGTTGAAAAAAATGTTTAAAGAAAAAGAGTGGGCAGGTGCTTCAAATCACCAAGGTACCTGTAATCAGTGAGGAGAAGGGAGGAGGAAATCCATTCAAAGTAATATCTGAGCTTCCTTTAGAAAGACGAATTGTTGGGGCGCCTGGGTGACTTAGTCGGTTAAGCCTCCGACTTTCGCTTAGGTCATGATGTCGCGGTTTGTGGGTTCGAGCCCCGCGTCGGGCTCTGTGCTGACTGCCAGCTCAGAGCCTGGAGCCTGTTTTGGTCTGTGACTCCCTCTCTCTGACCCTCCCCTGCTCACGCCGTCTCTCTCTCTCTCCTAGAAATTTAAAAAAAAAAAAAAAAAAAATTAAAAAAAAATTAAAAAAAAAAGAAAGACGAATTGTTTTGATCATACACATCTTTGATTGCATTTTAAAATTCAGTTATTTAATATCTTCCATCCAAATTATCAGCAACATAAGCATGCTCTCAGCTCGGGCACATGCATGTGGAAGACCTTGTTAACATGCCCAGGAGGCAAGTCTGGTGATAATCCTCAACCCAATGTCGAGGGCCCCAGTCTTAGTGTTGTGACTGGCAGGTCCCATTCTGGGCTGTACCCCACCAAGCCTCTGGCAGTACCAGGCTCTGCTCTTCATGGTTGCAGCCTCAGGAAGAGTTTTCTTTCAGGCAAGACAAGTGGCAGAGGGTTTTTGGAATCCCAGGCTCTGACGAGTGATGGTTGGTCAAAGGCCCATACATATCTGGTCTCTGGCCTTATTTTAGGCTGCTTCTCATTTTTCCTCCAAATTAGACTGAGCTGCCAGTCTTTCTTGAAGAAGGCATTCACTGGGTTCATTAGATGCTATTTCTACTGTAGGGGCTGTGCCTGGCCCAGCGCTTTTGGTGTATGTAAAACAGAACCAAACCATCCTAGAATTTCCAGCTCTCAAGGTGTGTCCTGGGAGATCAAAGCCGAAAACAAAAAGAGAGGGTTCTGTCGTTGGATGTGTGCCTGGTAGATTTAGACAGGTCAGAGCATTCGGCTGGGGGCCAGTCTTTCTATGTTGGCTTTAACACAGAGCTTTCAGCAAACCCTGGCAGTAAAGCCCAGCCATTTCTAAGAATGGAGCTCACTGTGTCAGGAAGTGCTTGCCAAAGAGGTGGCAGAGAAAGTTTCTTTCTCTCATTCTGTCTTCCTTTCTTTCTCTCATTCTCTCTCTCTTTCTTTCTTCCCTCCCTCTCTCCCTTCCCCTCCTCCTTCTTTCCTTCCTTCACCTCAGAGCTCACAATGTGTGTGATCTGTTGTAAAGCATACAAGGGCAATCACAGGACCCCATCCTGAGTCTTCCAGGGAAGTCAGCTCTGGTCTATGACCCAGACTTTTCCCATTCCCTTAGAACTAGCAGCTACCCTGTTGCCTCACAAACAGACCACTATCCCTCCCCTTTCACGTGACCTCCCCAGGACTCCATAGCAACATCTTACCATGAGCCAGCACACTACTGCGCTTGCAGAGAAAGCCTTGCCTGATGCCTTTCACCGCCAGGATTAACTGTGGGGTTCCCTGGCTACTGGCAGCTGTTAGAATAAGAAGTATCTCAACATACAACACCATGGCCACAGGCTGTGGCTGGAGTCTAACAGTTGCGACCTGTGATCATTTTGTCAGTTATGAGTGAACCTCAAACAGTTGAGAATTGCGACTTCATTCCAATTACCTCCCCCAGTAACTTGGATGCTTCTCTTTCCCTCATGAGACTGCAGAAGAAGACTGGCAAGTGTTCAAGAACAGACCGTCTCATGAGATTTCCTGTACTTCCTGCTGCTGTCGCTGCTGCCGCCCAGGTCACGTGTCCCCCAGAAAGCCTTTCTCATGACAGGTCAGCACTTCTGCTGCCAGTTGTGGCAGAAGCCAGATGTGAGGAGAGACATGAAAAAACAACATAATGAAAAGGAAATATACCTTACTTTTTTTTTTTTTTGGAGGGGAGGGGAGGGTGTAGGGGAAAGAGGTGATAACTTGATAAATGGACATGTAGGCTCACATAAAGTTGGCAAGGAAGGCTCACAGCAGGTTGAAATGGCCTATGCCATTGTGGAATTAGCCATGTGGGTGTGTAGCTCCTTGCTCCGACATTTAAATGGTAGGGTACTGCACCTATCAAGACCTAATATGCAAGTTCTTTCCCTGCTTCCAGCTAGCCCCACCCTCCTGGAGATCCTGGACAGTTCATAGAGCATGATTATCTTTTATTCAAGAGGGAATCACCAAGTTCAGGGCAATAGGGAACACTGACAGGCTTGTGATCACCCCAGGCAGATGACCCCAATTGTCTCAGAGGGAGAAGATGCTTGTAATGTCCAATGGTGTATCTTAATCCCAGGAAAGTGCCTGGAACCTAACAGGAACTCAATAAATATGTATGGAGAAAGGGAATGTAGACAGTTTTGGCTCAGGTTAACATGAGACTTCAAGAAAAGATAGTTATTTTAAAATAAAACAGGTATGCTACTTTATTGCCTGTAGAATAATCTCTGGCCTTCCTCTGTGTTCACTGTCCTTGAGGTAGTGAATATCTTATACCCCATCTGCAATCACACACCCACTCTAAGTGGATTTTTTTTTTTAAGATGATAGTTTGGATAGGGAAAACCAAGGTGGTACCTGTTTGCACCCTATGGTAAGGTCTCTGGCCCATGTAACTTCTCAAAACCTCTAGTTTTTATTCATCCAAGGTCTAGAAATTTTACTTTTGTTATGAAAATAGCAAGGAAGACAGTCTGCCTAGTGCATATGAAAACATGTAAAGAACCATGACAGACAAGACTAGAAAAAGCATCTGGAATAACTTTGGGAAGAACTATGAATGGGGGTAGAGGAGTCTGAGGTCAACGTGTTTGAGTTTAACTCAGCAGATATGGGGAGTCACAGAAGGTTTTTGAGTAAGGGGTTCTTCTAGGAAGAATTTGGCGTGGAGGCAGTTGAGGCCAGAGATGGAGAAAACCATTAATCAGTGATGCCAATAGGCTTGGGGAACATTAATGAAACATGGAGTAAGGCAATGCCTGTAGGCAAGGAAAGCAGGATCCAGATTCAAGGGAAAGAACAGATAGAACTTAATCATCAGTGGAGTTAAGGAAGGGAACACCGAGGATGAACTGAGATTGAAGAACTGAGATTGACACCTAGGAAGGTGGTGGAAACCACAAACATGGGCCACGGAAAGATCAAGAAGAGGAAACAATCTGAAGAGCCTCATCCTTGCCTTCTGTTCCTGTTCCGCCCCTCTGGGCAGCCATCTTGAGGCCAGCAGCCTGGGAGGTCCAGACTCTCAGAAGAGTAAGGCCTCTCTGTGTAAGAGGCTGGAATGTTTTACTCTCCTCTTGAGCACAGTGCTTCAAGGAATTTCTTATACAACAGACCACTTCGATCATGCCTTCTGATTCCTTAACTTCCTTAGGAAAAACCATCAAGAAACAAGTTTTCTCAGTCAATTGCCAAATGCTCCCAGTAGTACAGGCTCTGTGTTCCAAGTAGTGAAAACAATCTCCGTATCTGGTATTGGTTAAAGAGCTGTCAGACTTGCAACCATGCATCACAATATTGGGATTATCCTGGTAATCTTGTTACCATTAAAGGTAACAAGATTTTTAAAAGATACAGTCAATCACTATTCATGGGTTCTGTATTGCAAAATTGCCTACTTGCTACAATTTATTTGTAACCCCCAAATCAATACCAAGAACACCATTCTAGGCATTCCCAACACATGCAGAATGGAGAAAACCTGGTGTTGCTGGGCGTACATGTTCCCATCTAAGGGTAAACTAGGGGGACACCTGGGTGGCTCAGCTGGTTGAGCGTCTGACTTTGGCTCAGGTCATGATCTCATGGTTTGTGGGTTCGAGCCCTGCATCAGGCTCTGTGCTGACAGCTTGGAGCCTGGAGCCTGGTTCTTATTAAAAAAATTATTTTTTAAGGGTGAACTAGGCAATACTCTGCCTTCTTGTTTCAACTCCTATACTGCAAGCAAGTGTCCTTTTCATAGTCTATTTAGTGCCATGTTTTTCACATGTTTGTGCATTTTGTCAATGATTTCATTGTTTAAATGGTCTCCATGCATAATGCCAAAGTTCTGTCTGATGTTCCTAAGCACAAGAAGGCTGTGATGTGCCCTACAAAGAAAATACATGTGCTTCATAAGCTTTGTTCAGGCATGAGTTCTAGTGCTGTTAGCTGTGCATTCCACATTAATGACCCACCAATATATACTAAGTAAGATTTTTTTTTAAGCAGAAACACACATAGAACAGGAGTATGTATTGGTTGGTTGATAAAAAAAATAAAAGTTGTAACCAGAGGTTCCTATAACCTAACCCTGTGTCTCCTCTGGGCCATTATTCCATATTCCTCAGTTCAGTGTTTGTGCCTTTATAGAACATAACTACTGCAAACCCTCAGCCACATGTGAAAACCCAAGGAACAGGAAGTCACAGAGAAGCCAGCCTCAAAATTCAGCTGGGTAAGAAAAATCTATGCTGTTTCGAAGATTCCATGAAGAAGATGCCACTACCCCCATATATCCACTCATGTTTATGAATGTACATACTGTACACCCACCTTCATCCACAGATAGATTTGAAGTGACTTACCTGAAATATAACGTAAATGAGGACTAGTTTGCAATACAGTAAAAATTATTAGAGAGAAAGAAAAAGGAGTTTTTCAACATGTTGCCTACAAGATGGTGCCAGGAAAGTAGTTAACACAAAACGTAGGCTTCTATGCACCTTACCAAAGATCACAGATCTGGTCCTAAGTTTGTGAGCAGTGGATGAGAAAGGGAAAGGAGTTTTGATATCCAGTTCATGGGTCCATAAGATGAATATGGCTGAGTACCCCAAGTGTGTTTCTAAGCTTTAGCATTTTCCCCCTCCACCTAGAAACCCTGATGCACAAATCATTTCCAGACCTTCAAACTCAGAAACTAACACACTGGTTTCCTCTTTGTTCCTTGAACAGACCAGGGTCATTCCTTACTCAAGATCTTTGTGCAATGTGTGTGTGTGTGTGTGTGTGTGTGTGTTCCCAGAATGCCCTTTGTTTAAATCATTGCATGTCCAACTTGTTCTTGTCATTCAGGCCTCAGCTCAGAGTGCTATCCTAGAAGGTGCCTAGTTGAAAGCTGTCTCCCTTCTCCGACCTTTTTGGTTTGGTTGTTTTTCTAATGTCTAATCACTGCATGAAAAAATTTTAATTTATTTATTTGATAATTCTCCCATTACTTAAAGTCTATGGTGCAGGGACCTGATTTGTACCTCCTAGGGTAGAGTCCTGCACCTAGGAGGGGTCTCAGTGAATGTTTGTCGAATAACTAAACAGAAAAGACGGCCCCTGAGCAATGTGATGGATATATCCTTAGCAGCACTCCTCCAACAGATACTTTAAGCAGTCTCCAAGGACTCTTAATTAGCATCAGCTCAGCTCAGAGCAGGGGACAGGGTAAGCCATTACAAATACTTCTATCTGTTCGTCTACTCAGTTCTTCTTTGTCTCTGACTGCAATCTCTCTTGCTGCAGCCAAAGACCACCATGCCATCTTCAGTAAATTCAGATAATATTTGGCTGCCACTGTATGCCTAAAAAAATTATTTTTATAGATGGGGAAAATGCCATCAATTTGCATTACTTGGAATTCCAATAAGGGGCTATTGGAATATTTTTGAAAGAAAATATTTATTATTACTAAATAGACATATTGACATAGTTGCTAATACAATAAGTATCTTCTGGATCTATTCAAGTTATTCAAATGAAACATTAGGAATTAACTCATAAGCTATTATGTGTCAATTTGCGTTTGCTAAAGTCACTGACTATGGCATACTCTAGTAAGCCTTAATACCTGTTTCATCAAATCCAAGATGGCACCAACTTTAATATCTCATATCCTTTAAAGAAAAAAAAGACCTGGAAATTATCATTGTAAGACTTTCAGGATGTAGCTCAGAATCTATGAAAAATGGTAAGAGCTAATATTTATTAAAGATTAACTATGATTTAGGCACTGTACTAAGCATTTTTACATAAACAGTCTCTTTTATCCTCTATGAAATACAGGAGGACAGATGCCTTTATGATCCCCTTCTAGAGATGGTGAAGCCAGGACTAGTTACCCCCAATCCACAAAGCTGACACACAGCAGAGAGCCAGAGTGAGCTCACAACTGTCTGACAGGGAGCCTGGGCTCCTAGCTGCTATATTAAAACACCTTCTGTGGTGTTACTTGTTTATTTCTTAGATCAGGCATATGGAACCTTCTAGAGAAGCTATTTGTCCACCAAAAAAGTCAATCAATCAGTCTAGCAGGATATACAAATAACAAACAAACTGATTTAGTTTCTTCCCCTCTAAGATGGAAATTTATAAAGCCCTAAACAAGTGTTGTTGTTGTTGTTTTTAATTAGGAACAGAAGAATATATTCATCCTAGCAGAGGCACTCCAGAAACTACTCTGAGCTGTGGCACTGATTGATTATTGGAGCAATATACTAAGAGAAATAGACCCAGCAAAGCCCAGGACCAATTTGCTCATTGTTCACAGATAGTGCAAATGCACCTTTTAGCCCAAGCTTCTCTGAATATAAACATTCCTTAATGGTGATATTCTCCCCAGGTGAGAAGAAACTATATTTAAAGGCAGCTCAGCATCTCTCATCCTTCTATTGCCCATAAACAGCTGAGGTAGGAATTTTCAATGCATTCCACTAATTTGTGTTTCATAGAAATTAAAGTGGGCTGTTTCTTCCATTGATTCAGAGGTTCCTTGATCAAAGAGGCTTATCAGAATGACCCGGAAACAGTCTATGGCCATACCACCCTGAACGTGCCCCATCTCGCCAGAATGACCTGGAAACTTTCTAAAATGCATATACCTGGGACCCTCCCCAAAACTACTGACTCAGAATTCCTAGAAGAACACATATTTCAAAAATCTCTCTTCTGGATAATTCTGGTGCCAGCTCCAGGTTATAAGATCTGGTAGCAATTTTCATCAGAGCTAAATCCTTAAAGAAAGTGGTGCCATGTAAACCAACTTGACAATAAACTATTTAAGGAAAAAAAAAAAAAGAAAGTGGTGCCTACAGATGGTGCATTGGTTCAAATTTTACTCATGATCTGTGACTGCATCCATTTCTCTACCCACAAAATTTAGAAATTATCAATAAACCGATTGACAGTGGTTCAATATAGTCCCCCAGTATGCTTAAAACTAAACTGTAGTCTGACAACTACTGAGTGCCTGCACTCTCTCTTCTGCTTACTGGCCTGGCTTTCCACTAAAAAGGAAGAATCTGGTAAATACATATACCTGTATCTATGGATATGCAGTAGGATACATAATATTCTTAGCCTGGCAAAATTTAGCTCTAGTCTGCCTTTTCAGCTTTATCCCAGCTGCAGGTTACTAGATGTGTGCACCCCACCCCCCTACATACACACACACTCACAAACACATTTACAAGACTCCATCACTCATTCCTTATAAAGACAGAAAGTCCATAGTGTGACTTATATGACCTGTTCCCCCTCCCATAGCTCCCTGATCTCATCTCCCACTAATTTCCTTCTCCCTCACTTGGCAGCAGCCACATTGGTTGCTTTGCTAATTTCTAGATCATGTCAGGCTTGCTCCTGTCTCAGGACCTTTGCATTCACAGTTCTGTCATTAACACTCTTTCCCAGATAACCACATGGTTGTCTCTCTCTCATTTCCTTCAGCACTTTATTCAGAGTCCCCTTCTAGTGGAGCCTTCCCTGGTTATGTTATCTAAAACATCAACCCCCTACCCTGGCATTTCACGTATTTCTTGTCTGCTTTATCTTTTCTCTGTAGCCCTTATTACTATTTATTTCAGAATGTAGAAAGAGAAAAGACGCCTAAGAAAATGTATGACAAACAACAATGGCAAAACTTACCCCACAGAATTTCACATTCTGACCTATTGCTAACCAGAGAGGATGAATTCTGGCCAAAGTCAGAGTAAGTCTCATAAGAACCAGGAAGAAGGTGACAGAAAGGATACTCATTTATGTGAACAAGGGGGTTTTCTTTCTTTTTTTAATAGTAAATTTTTAACATTTATTCATTTTTGAGAGAGAGTGTAAGCAGGGGAGGGAGAGAGAAAGGGAGACAGAACCCAAAGCTGACTTCAGGCTCTGAGCGGTCAGCACAGGGCTCAAACCCATGGACTGCGAGATCGTGACTTGAGCTAAAGTCGGAGGCCCAACTGACTGAGCCACTCAGGCCCTTGACAAGGGGGTTTTCTACTAGAATGAGAAGACATCCCTAGATAAAAGTACAAAGTCAGATTCCATGAAGGCTACTAGGAGTAGCAAAGAAAGACCATAGGGAAAACTCGCTAAGAAAAGGGCATACGTGATAGAGCTCAGGAGTAAAACCTGAATTTAAGTAACAAAATTAACTGGAAATTTCCATTTCATAAGTAATTCCATTTCCATAAGTAAATGGTGAGTTTCATATTCACAACCTCGGGGTTGGGGGAGGCAAATTAAAGTTCAGAGCAAAAAAAGGGGCGCCTGGGTGGCTTAGTTGGCTAAGCATCCGACTTTCGCTTAGGTCATGATCTCACGGTTCGTGGGTTCGAGCCCCGCGTCGGGCTCTGTGCTGACTGCCAGCTCAGAGCCTGGAGCCTGTTTCAGTCTGTGACTCCCTCTCTCTCTGACCCTCCCCTGCTCACGCTGTCTCTCTCTCTCCTAGAAATAAATAAAACATTAAAAAAAAAAGTTCAGAGAAAAAAGGCCACTTGTCACATGGTCAGAAATTGATTCAACAAAACTGAGCATATGCTATGTGCTAAGTTCTATGGCTAGAATACAGCATTGAATAAAGCAAGTTCATTTCCATGTGAAACTTACAGTACAGATGGGGAGGGAGGGACAAAAAGCAATATACAAATAAATATATCATAAAATGTCAAGTAATGATAGGTGTTATTAAAAACTAGAGCAAACTCTTTGGACAAATGGCTGATTCTAGGATTGGGACAGGAAATATACAAGATAAGCTTAATACATCTTGTATGCCAGAAAGTAAGGAAGTGCTCAAAAACAAAAACAAACACCAAAAAAACCCACACTGATGGGAGTGTGTCAAAGGGATACGAGAGCAAAATGAAATGCTTCCAATGGCCAAAACTGGAATGATTTTAGCAACGAAATAAAGTAGTATTGAATTATAACCCAAGTTGTAAAATAAATATCTGAGTCCATACTGAAATAAGTAAATGACTGAATAATAATAAATGGAGAAGAGACAAATCTCCCATGCAGAATTCCAAATAGTCTATCCAAATGATTCTCCCTCAAGGAAGTGGAACATAATTCTCACCCCTTAAGTGTGGGCTGCACATAGTGATTTCTTTCAAAAAGCAGAAGACAAAACAAGGTACTGTGCATACTTGAGCTGACCTGTCAGAATGACATCTCATTCTGGCACTTCCAATATACTAGCTGTATGACTGTGGGAAAATCACTTACTGATGTAAATTCCTCATCTATAAAATGTAAATCCTACTAGAATTTGCCTCAGATAGTTGTAACAATTAAATGAGTTAATATACATGAAGCACTAATATTCCTTGGCTTACTATAAGTGCTGTATAAGTAAGTCCTTAGTTCTTATTAAATGGAAAACCACTGGAAGCGCTAAGCAGAAAAAGAGTATGAGTTGAGGGGGCAGAGAGAAGGAGACACAGAATATGAAGTAGGCTTCAGGCTCCAAGCTGTAAGTACAGAGCCTGGTGTGGGGCTTAAACTCAGGAACTGTGAGATTATGACCTGAGCCAAAGTCAGATACTTAACCTACTGAACCACCCAGGTGCCTCTCATACTAGTTCTTTAAGGGATCTCTCTATGTCCTCTGGGAAGAATAGATTTGAGGGAGGTGAGAGTAGGTCTGAAAGGTCAGTTAGGAGGCCCAAGGTCAGGGTGGAAACCGTGATGGTAGTTTAAACCAAGGTGGTCCTAGTAGAAGTGATAAGAAATAGCTTCAGGGTAAATTTTGAAAGTAAAATTGACAAGATATACTAATACATTAGAAACAGGGTGTAGGTGAAGCGGAGGAACCGAGTCTCCAAGAATTTTAGTTTGAGTAATTGAATGAGTGGTCATGCTAGGTACTGAGGGGAACCCTGAGGGAATGCTCATGTGGCTGTTTTCTTGTCCAAGGTATTAAGAAATGTGAAGAGAGAAATGTTCTAGTGAAATGCAAAGGTCTCAAAAACTCAACTCTGATAATATAATTACAAACGATAAGGGCAAAAGAAGAAGAAACTTAGATAGTTATAGGGTTATGCTATTTAATGAACTCAGACTTTTAAAGTCAAAAGATAGGTAAAATTGGGGAGCCTGGGTGACTCACTCAATTAAGTGTCCGACACTGACTCCTGAGTTCGGCTCAGGTCGTTACCTCATGGTTCTCCCTCATCTGGCTTTGTGCTAACAGTGGGTAGCCTGTTTGGGATTCTGTCTCCTCTCTCTCTGCCCCTCCCCTGCTTACAATCTCTCTCTCTCAAAAATAAATAAACATTAAAAAATAGATAGAATGGCATAATACTACAACCACACATTGTACCAATGTCAATTTCCTGCTTTTTAAAATTATAGTTAAGAAGAATATAACATGGGGGAAAACTAGAAGGAGGATACTTAAGATCTCTCTGTAGTATCTTTGCAACTTCCTGAGAATCTACCATTATTTCAAAATTAAAAGCTTAAAAAATTTCTTGCATTCAGAAGAAGAAAATAGAGTTTTAGGTAAGTATGAGATACATTGTGAATCCATACCGTGATGTGTCACGGACTATGAGTGTGGAGTTCTCTCTGGTCCCACAAGAGAGTGGACAAAGAATTGAATGCGAGAGAGACTAATGTCCAGAAGGAGACAAGAGCCCTGAACAGCGTTATGTCTCTGTATTTATTGAGCTCACAAGATATTACACGTGGTGAACATGAAGAAAACAAGATCTTACACACATGAATGTGGAGAAAACAATCAGACAGTAATTACTAACTTATGTGTGTGAGAAGCAAAGGGTCTGGGGGCAAGTGGTGTTTGCGATCGAGGTATAGTAGTATATTAGCATCAGATGGAAAGTAATTTCCTGCAGGTGATATAACAAGTTACTCATAATCTCATTACAATACCTCACTATCTAACCTTGGGCATTTTTGCCCCTTGGTGGTGGCTTTCTGCCCTAAGCTTTTTCTAACCCATTTATGTAAGTAAAACCTATTTCCCCACAGTGATGTGGTTGGCATAATGTTGATGAGACTATAATCTAAATATAACATTCCAAAGAGGGACTGTAGAAATACCACTTTGTTTTGCTCAGGTCAATCCATATCTGAAGCGATAAATTCAACTCTGAATGCCACACTTTTAGATTAACAGGGACACTGAATGACAGCTAGACAAAGCACCCAGAACTGGGCAGCCCTGTCATATAAAAAAATAACTGAAGGAGGCAAAGAAATTTAGCCAAGAAAATTGCAGCCTTCCATGAGATACAACAGATGTCTTCACATTCGTGATAGATCATCAGTTGAAAATCAAATTTAGGTGAGTCTTTGACATCCCTTTAGAGGCAATAAACTTTTACTTTCTTTTCACAAAATAAAAGTATTTTTAAAGAGCACTTAGGGAAACCATTTTGGCTGCATTGAAATTTCTCATATTTATTTATAATCAGTTGTAGCTTATTTTTATTTTTTTAACTCCAGTATAGTTACCTACAGTGCTATATTAGTTTCAGGTGAACAATACAGTGATTCAGCAATTCCATATATTACTCAGTGCTCATCACGGTAAGTGTACTCTTAATCCCCTTCACCTACTTCATGCATCCCCACCCACCCTGCCTTTCTAGTAACCATCTGTTTGTCCTCTATAATCAAGAGTCTGAGGCTTTTGGGGGTGCCTGGGTGGCTCAGTTGGTTAAGTGTCCAACTTTGGCTCAGGTCATGATCTTGCAGTTCACGGGTTCGAGCCCCACTTCGGGCTCTGTGCTGACAGCTAACTCAGAGCTTGGCGCCTGTTTCAGATTCTGTGTCTCCCTCTCTCTCTGATGGTCCCCTGCTCGCTCTCGCTCTCTCTCTCTCTCTCTCTCTCTCTATATATATATATATATATATGTATCTATATATATATATCTATATATCTATATATATATATATATATCTCAGAAATAAATAAAATATTTACAAAAAAGAGTCTGAGGTTTTTTGGTTTGTCTCTTTTCTTCCCCCTTTGTTTGGTTTGTTTCTTAAATTACACATATGAATGAAATCATATGGTGGTATTTGTCTTTCTCTTGTTTATTTCACTTAGTATTATATTCTCTAGCTCCACCCATGTTGTTGCAAATAAAAGGATTTCATTCCATTTTATGTCTGTCTGTGTGTGTGTGTGTGTGTACCATATCTTTTTTATCCATTTATTTATTAATGGACCCTTGGGCTACTAATGCTTCCATAATTTGGCTTTTATAAATAATGCTACAATAAACATAGGGATGCACATATTCCTTCAAATTAGTGTTTTCATTCTCTTTGGGTAAAAAAAACAAAAAAACTGATTTTTAAAACAACTGAAGAAGAACAAACCCGGAACATTAAAATGTTCTCCCAACTTAATCTTAACTTTTATTTTGTTTGCTTTGAAAGTGAATCACTAATTTTAAAGAGTCTGCACTTTCTTACCACCACCTTCAATGATCTCCCCTGCAACTGTCTCAAGAGCTATTAAGATAGAAGAACTGTGAGGGGCGGCTGGGTGGCTCAGTCGGTTAAGCGTCTGACTTCAGCTCAGGTCATGATCTCACCGCTCGTGGGTTTGAGCCCCACATCAGGCTCTGTGCTGACAGCTAGCTCAGAGGCTGGAGCCTGTTTTGGCTTCTGTGTCTCCCTCTCTCTCTCTGACCCTGCCCTGCTCACGCTATCTTTCTCAGAAAAAAATGAAAACATTAAAAAAATATATATATATATAAGATCTGTGATTTGGACTTAGGGATCAGGTGTTGGTCAACCTTTCAGATGGGAGCAAGAAGTTTTAAATATTTGCCTTGACTAGCAAGAAAGCATCACAGCACCTTTCCTATTTTTCTAAATGCTCTGTGGATGGAAGGGAAGAGGATTGCAATATTGCAAGGCTAATGTTGCTATCTCTTGATATTAAATTAATATTAATTGCTGCCTCTTAATATTATGATACTACAGTAAACATTACACAAAAATCTAAAAACAAAGAAATTATTTGGCACTTGGCTGTAATAAAAGTCTTCAAATAGTACAATAATAAAACCCACTGTAAAGAATCTTCCAGACACTGACTTCCATACCCTGGTTATGATGGAGTCCTTTATTAAGCAGTCTCACTGAAGTGTGCCTATTCAGTCTACTGAGGGAATTTTCTGTTTCTGACCCAGCAGAAATCCATGTACTGCTTTGGCCAAAAGAGGCAAACAAAATGCTGAACATTACCATGAACCAAAAAAAAAAAAAAAAAGGAGATTTTTATTATATCAAGAAAACCAAACTTTTGGTGTATCTGGACTAGAGAGGGCATAGGGTTCTGGATACTAGCTGTCTGAAAAGACACACACAGGAAAGATGGCTGGAGAAAAGAATGAAGCCAGGGAGGGGATTTGCACACTTAAGATATGCCAAGACTTTTTACCCAAGGGGACAGTGTAAGGGGTTATTATTTGCATTATTTCATGTGAGGTTCACAGAAACCCTATGAAGTGAGATTATATTACTATTCTCATGTTATAGGTGAAGAAACCAGGGCTTGGAGAGGTTAAGTAACTTGCCCAAGGACACCCAACTAAAAAGTGACAGAGGTGGGATTCAACAACAATGATCCATTCTATGACCACTGAACATGAAGCTTCAGCACTGAGTCCATTCTCCCAGTCTTCCTCTGAAGAATCAGGTTTCAGAAAGCTGATGAGACTTCCCCAAAGTTGACTGTGGCAGAACTGAGGCTTGAACTGAGGTCTCCTGACTCCCAGGCCAGGATCTTCCAGCTGGGCCATGGGACCACTCAGTCTGGAAAGCTAAAGGCTGAGCAGGGATATCATCAAACTTTGAAAATCACAAAGGATATGAAGAAAGTAAATAAAATCTTCCAAAATCCAATAGTATAAAAGCACTAGGACAAGGAACCATTCTGGAAACTTGAGGGAGACACATTTAAAACAAGAGGGGGAAGTGCTGTTGTACACATGTGGCAATGAACTTACAGAACTCCTTCCTCCTAGAAAGCAGTAGATGCTGAGAATACGTATCCAAATAAGATGTTAGGTTTTATTTTAATTAAGCTTATTGAACACTCTGTGTTCTAGGTGCTTGTTATGAGCTGAATTATGCCCCCCCACCCCCACCCAAACTTTACATGTTGAAACTCTAACCCTCATGATCGCAGAATGTGACTGCATTTGGAGATAGGGCCTTTAAAGGAGTGATTAGTTCAAAGGAGACCGTTAGGCTGAGCCCTAATCCAGTCTGACTGGTGTCCTTATAAAGAGAGATTAGGACATATGCAAAAACACCACGGGCATGTGTGCACAGAGGAAAGACCTTGTGAGGACAAAGCAAGATGGTGGCCATCTGCAAGCCAGGGAGAGAGATCTCAGAAGGAAAGAACCATGCCAACACCTTAATCTTGTGTTAAGATTAAGAACTGTGAGAAATACATTTCTGTTGTTTAAGACACCTAGTCTGTGGCACTTTGTGTTAGCATCCCCACTAAACCAAGGTAATGCCTTGCAAATATACATTCCCTGATCCTTGTAACAACCTTTGATGTAGAAACTATTATTATCCCCATACTACAAATGAAGAACCTGAGGCTTAGAAAGTTTCAATAATTTCATCCGTGTCACTCACTAGTAAGTGGCAGAGAGGGGATACAATCATGAGTCGAAGAACCCCAGTGGATTATCAAAGAAGTCAGGCCCCTGCCTCTAAACTTAGCAGGCAGACTTCAACAAAGACACATCTCATACACCATTTTGCTTGGTGCTTCTGGACCAGGTAGATGGAAGCCACAAACTAATGTGACAATTTGTGCGGGCTTATAAAATGTTGAGGAAGTCACCTATGAATAACACACAGTGGAAAGATCAGAGCACTGAATTGCACACCAGAATACCCAGGGTCAAATCCAATACCCATAGCTTTTCTAATGCCCAGGTATTCTTGAGCAACTTAATCTCTAAATCTGTTTTCTAATCTATGAAAAAGAAATAATGCCTGCCTACTGCTTTCTGGTGTTGCTTTAATTTCATTAACATTTTATACTCTGCTGCATTAGAGTTCTCTTCAGTATCACTAACACGTTAGCACAGTTTCCTTGCATGTGTTTGGCCCTCAAACACTGCACAATGAATGAAGATGGAAGTTCTCAGCATACTGTGCAAACAGCAGGCACTCCGGCTGATACAAGAAAACATCACTGTACTGCAATTTCTTTTTTTTCAAGCCCTGATGATGGAAAGGAAGCAAAGCCAAGGGCCAAGTCGCTCCAAGGAAGATGGAGTAAGAGAGAGCTGTAGTCTGCTCCTAAGGGATAAGATATAAGCCCTGACCTCATATCTTATATCCCTCACTTTCTCCTCTTCTGTTTCTGAGAGACAGCTGTTTCCATGTCACCTTCATCTGTAATCTACTGCCTTTTCCCAGAATCCTTAAGATTAGCCAATCTGTACAAAGGAGCAGGAAGGAGCTCTATAAATTTGAATGGAAGCCTTTGTCCATGTCCTTTACTGGAGGCCTCCCTAAACCCCTTTCCCAAGAGCCATAATGGGTCCCTAGCAGTAGAGAGTCTACCTTGCCTTCCTGGCCTGCCATTCTATCAGGGGAGGAGGAATGTTACACCCAGGATAAACACTCCCCAAACGTTTTCCCAGTGATTCAGAGGGTGTGGGATGAGCTACTTGCAGTCCAAACATTCTGCCATAAACAACAGCAGAATCATGCATTCACTTATTTGTCTATTCACCAATTCATTCATTCATCAAATGTTTATTGAATGCTTTCCATGTGCCAAGCACTGTTCCAGGTGCTAGGGTTACAGCAGAGACAAACTCTCCCTGACATCATGCAGCTTGCATCATCACTGAGAGGAGGCAATAAGCAAAATAAATACAATATATACAATAAAATTTGTTGGTAACATGTGATATGGAGAAAAAGAAATTAAGAAAGGAGATTAGAAAATGCTGAGATAAAGGCCTAAAGATGGGAGTGTAAGATGAGCAAAAAACTAGACAGAAGAACAGTTCAGGAAGAGGGCCAAGAATGTGCCTGGAATATTCTAGAAAGAGATAGAGGCCAGCAAAGCTGAGGCAGAGTTAACAATGTGACAAGTCACAGAGCTAATAGGAGACCATATTATGGAGAACTCTGTAGGCCACCATACAAACTCTGGCTTCTACTCTGAGTGAAGAGGGGAGTCATTTGGGGCTTTTGAGAAGAGCGAGTGACCTGATCTAAATTAGCTGTGTAGGATCCCTCTGACTGCTGTGTGAAGAATTGAGTAGATGGGTTGGGGGTGGAGGGGAGCACACAGGGGCAAGCAGAGCAGTCAGGAACTGTTGTAATAACTTAGGTAAGCACTAACGATGGCTTGGGGCAGGATAACTCTCTGAGGTGGGGAGAAGTGGTTCTGGGAGGCATTCTGAGGATGCAAACAGGATATGCCATCAGCTCTGTTGTGGGATGTGAGAGTCGGACAGTCAAGGAAGGATGACGCTGCCATTAACTGAGATGAGGAAGACTATGGGACAGCAAGTCTGGGGGATGGAGGACATCAGCCTCTCATCTGAAGGATGCTTAGCTGGAAATGCCTTTTGATATTCGACTGGAGACGAAAAGAGGGCAGGTGGCTACATGAGGCTGGATGCAGGGAGGAGGTGTGTACTAGAGATGGATGTTGGGAATTGTCAGCATCTAGGTGGCACAAACACACAGTCGACTAGATGAAAATGCTGCTGATGAATGTGGATAGAAGAGACGCGGCCCTGACAGATGGGGGCGGGGGCTGGGGAGCAGGGGGAAGCTGCCAGCATTGAACACCAGAGTGAGAGGACTCAGAGAGTAAGATCTCAGGAAAGCTAGGAGAATATGCCTCCTTCTCTGCCAGTCCTGTTCTCTCTCCAGCTCTCATTTTTCTTTTCTACATTCACCCTACTTCTTTCAGGTTTATTCTTGGGTGAACAAAGAAGCTTTCTATCAAAGTGTATGAGCCAGGATAGGTGTTTACCAGGTAAACACTATCTTTCTAATTGTGTGGTTTTTTTTTTAAAGGCACACAGATTGCGGCTCAGTGTGTTGTTACAACACGTGGATCAGCCGGAACATCCAGTTACTCAGCTCTGTGGGTTCTGTGGGCCACCTGCCGAGTAGAGTTAGAGATATTCTCTTTACTGTTGCTGTTGTTATTGTTCAAGAAGGCTTGGCCCTCTCTGCACCCCTCCCTCCTTCTTTCTCCCACTCCCCACCCCCTGATCAGAGAGCAGTGAATGCTCACATCATTTCACTTTGGTCCAGCTGCCAGGCTGGGGAACAGATGTTGTATTGTTAACACAAAGAAGAAAACAAACAGCTCCCCTCCTCTGTGCTCTCCCGCCTCTCCCCTCCATCCCCATTTTAGCCCCCCATGAAAATGGGCAAACAATGTTGGGAGAAGAAAGGATGGGGCTCCAGTGAGTAATGCCATCCTCCCCAGCCAAGGTTGAGCCCTGACCGGAGGTGCACAGAGCGTTCTCCCCAGCCCTGTTTACAGCAGACACGGGGTCAGTCAGCTGAGAGGGCTGGCTCGTGGCTGGTGACATGAGGATGCTCTTACTGAGAGAAGCATTGAGAGGAGGACAATGGCCCTCTTCTGTGTGTGGCCCCAGGAACAAACCTACCTGCATCTTATGGACAGTAGCTATGACCAAAAGACTTAGAGACAATCCTAGGGGTAGAAGGAAATGATGTCTTAGCCAGGGTCTCTTTTTATATGTTTGATTATTTCTTCTTTGAAAGCTTTGTTTTTTAATTTTTTTTTAATGTTTTATTTATTTCTAGGAGAGAGAGAGAGAGAGACAGCGTGAGCAGGGGAGGGTCAGAGAGAGAGGGAGTTACAGACTCTGAAACAGGCTCCAGGCTCTAAGCTGGCAGTCAGCACAGAGCCTGACGCGGGACTTGAACCCACGAACTGTGAGATCATGACCTAAGCGAAAGTCGGACGCTTAACCGACTAAGCCACCCAGGCACCCCTCTTCTTTGAAAGCTTTTAAGAGATGGGGAGGGTAATTTCTCTTCTGAAGACCACAGGTTTAGATTCTTCTGCCTTTTTTGGTTTTTTCATTTCTCATGTAGACCCTTTCCTTAGATGGGGGGATATGGGAGAGTGCAGGGGTGGAGTGAGCATGGGAAGTCTAGTGTGAAGGTGATAAGTGAGCTATACATGGAGATGAGGAGGCCAAGTGAGAAGCAGAGTGCGTAGGACCTTGTCCACCTAGCCTAAGTAGTTGGAGCTTCTCTTGAAGTCATTTGGTGCCAATAGAAAGATTTTAGCAAGGAAGGTGACATACAGGAAGCAGATCTACAGCTCTGTGAAGGATAGATGGGAAGGGAGAGCTAATTAAAGACTGCTATAACAATCCAGGTAGCAGAGAGCAAAAGCTCTAAGATAACATTAGACATGGCTCAGTTGTCATCAATGAGACAAAATCAACAGGGCCTAGGAGCCAATTGGGTATGGGGAGGGAGTAGCTGAGGATAGCCAAAGCCATAGTAAGAATTTAATGGTTCTAAGCCCTGAAAAGGTTATGCCCACCACCATCCCCATGCATCAATCAAAATAAAAGTAATATCTAGCCATAAAATAGGTGTAAGCAATTCCAAAAAGCTTCTGTTTCTGGAATTGCCTGGTTTGATACACTTTCTAAGAACTAAATTCTTTGAAGATAACTTTTTGGCATCCTAATTTTGTTTTCTTGGTGTTTCAAGCATTGTGTTTTTGTGCTTATTGGATAATCTGATACGGGGAGGAAGTTGCAGAATTCATGTGTGGCCCACTAGATGATTGATGAGCCTCTCACAGAGAAGGGGAAGGAGGAAGAGGAGCAGTGGGTGACAGAGTGGGAATGATGAGCTCAGCCTTGGACTTGTGAGTGTGAAGTATCAATGGAGACAGACACTGCCAGAGGGCAGCTGATTAGATGGGTCTGGAGCGGAGATGGTAGAACTGGGTATCATCAGCACTCATGGGTGGAGGGGGTGGGGTGAGAGTCATGGGAGCGGATAAGGTCATTCAGGGTGAATGTGTAGAAGGAGAGGGGAGACGGCCTGCAATGAAGCCTGCAGACAATTGGCATGTTGGAGATGGGGGAGGTAAAGGAGACTGCTGAGGAGTATCCAGGAAGATTGAAGAAAATTCAGGAGAAAGTGGAGCCCCAAAGACTAAGGATCAAAGGAGTTTCAAGAAGAAGGAAATAATTGGGGCACCTGGGTGGATAGGTAGGTTAAGTGTCGACTCTTGATTTCAGCTCAGGTCATGATCTCAGGGTCCTGAGATGGAGCTCCTACACTGGGCTCTGTACTGGGTGTGGAGCCTGCTTGAGATTCTCCCCTTCTCCCCCTGCCCCTCTCCTGCTTGCACTCTCTTTTTCTCTCTCAAAAAACAAAAAAAAAAAAAAAAAAGAGGAGAAAATAAGCAACAACATCCAACACTATAGACCCATTCAAGTCAGATAAGAGGATTGGCAGAGCTAATTACCACCACTCTGCATGTACCATCAAAGAAGTTGCTGGTGGCCTTATTATTGACAGCAAATTCTGGGGAGTCATATATGTGGAAGGATGAGTAAGAAGCAAATGAGAAGAAGAGATAGGGAGCTTACACTATTAGTGTTTGTATAGAATTATAGAACGGAAGGTTGAGAGACGATTTTATGTAGAGAACACATTAGTATCTAATTTATGACTGCCAGGCAAAAGTCCAAGACATACCAGATTTGGGGACAGATGAGGAAACTTTACTATGTAAATAAGTTGTAGGAGATTTCTCTTTGTATCACCTACAGGCTACAGAGAGTCAGCTGAGGCAATAATTTTGCTTGGCTTGGATGCGGTATTCTGGAAAGTTGGACAAGCACTTCTCAGGCATCTATTATGCTTTCTGGTTCAAGTGTGAGCTGCTGTGGGGAATTCAGAAACAAGTTGTTCAAGAAGCTCATCATGTCACAGAGAGAAAGCATGTCAGAGGCTGCAGATCTACAATGTGATACACCCACAGTGTTTGTGCTACAGTGTTTTTGTAAAATTGAACCATCATTTTTTTTAATCATGTAAAAATCTGGATATCTGGCTTCTGTTGAAAAACTGGAAGATCTATGACACTTGACCTGCTTTCCCGACAGAGAGCAATTGACTGGGGCAAAGGTACAGTTGCCCGTTCCTGAGAGTGCCTGTTCTCTTCATCCCTGTCCTTGGAGCGCTCTATTAGCTGACTCGTGGATAAGACTGCATTTACATTTGTGTGTTTGTGACCACACCAGAGGATGATCTAAGTCATAAATTACTACATGCTAAAATCTGTGATGCTGACAGCTGTGCTGCCGGCATTCAGGGACATGGAATTCAATGGTCGAGCATAGCTGCATAGACTTGGTCTTGACACGTAGGTAGAGCTTGGCCTTGACAGGTGGTCGGGTGGATAACTGAATAGATAAAAGGGAGAAAAGAATTTCCCTTGGGTTCAGGGTTGGATTTGAGGCATTTGTATGTCAGGCAATGGCTGGAATTGAAGTAACACAGATCTGGCACTTTTCATTTAAAATCTGAAAACTACTTGTTTTCAGAATAGGGAGAAGACATTTCAGCTTATCTGCAGACAGTGTTATCTATAATTTCTCTATTCCTCCATGACTGTCCTGTTGCAGAGAGATTCCTAGTCAACAGTGGTAATCATATGTAGTGATATTACAAGATGCTGCTCTCTTTAAAGTAAAATACAAAGATCATATAACATCAGAATTTTATATCTATACAAGAGTCTCATTCTTGCTTGGCACAACTGCATCAATACCAATTCCATGCTCAGTCATAATACCCAGGTTATCTTTCTTTTAATCTTTTCCAGCTAAGTGTTTGTGCCCATCTCCAAAGAGGGTGCCCTGTGGGCTCAATGAGCTGAAGTTCCAATCTCATATCCAGTTCTAAGTTTTGGAGAGCATCTGAAATTATCTCAAAGGGGTAACCACTTATTAATCTCTTGGATGATTTCTAAATCCAAGAATGAAACAAATAAAATCTCCCTGAATGAAAGAGGGATCAGCATTCAGCTTTTACCATGCTAATTCTTTGACTCCTGTTTCAAGGACCAGGCCTTTGCACTGCATTTTCTGTCTTCCAAATATGACCAAACGTGTGTGAAAAAGCCCACTTGTCACCAGATGACCCTAAAATGTAATCCTTTCATTATTAAATAAGGACAAATAGGAAACATGAGAATCAAAGAAAACCCTTTCATCATGAAAGATAGAGATAATGACAAACAGTAATAAAACAACCTGAAGGAAACAAAGGCAATTCAGAAAGCAGAAAACTACCATGAATATGTAATTAGTATCCTCAGAGATGTAGAATACAGATTATACACATGAAACAAGAATAAGAGAAAACAACGGGGAACCATGAGAATAAGAAAAGTGCTTTATTGATTAAATTTATTGTGCAGATACGATAATAAACTCAGTGGAAACTGTAAGAAGTTGAAGGAATCTCCCAAAAGGTATAAAAATGTGTGAAGTGATGGATAAGTAGATTAAAAATCAGGGAATCAATGAGGGAGTTATTTTCCAAACAATGATATTCCAGAAAGAAGAGAGAGAGAGAGAAATAATAGAGAAAACATTATAAAAAGATACAAGAAATTGAAGAATACAAAGTTCCAAACTGAAAGGGCTCAGAAAGTGCCCAACATAATGAAGAAAAAGGGACTCACACTGAAGTATACAGTCGTGGAATTTTAACATACTGTGGATAAACAGAAGCTTTTAGGGAGAACAACATGTTACAAAGAAATGAGGAATATTAATAACAGCAGATTTCTGAACACCAGCACTAGAAGTTAGTAGATAAAAAAATTTTTTGAAGGAAAAGAATTTTCATCTGCTCCCAACTAGGAGCCCCAAGTAAATGTGAGCATCGAATACAGACGTTTTTATACAGACAAGATTTTCAAAATATTTATTTCCTATGGACACTTTCTCAGAGAATTCTTAGAGAATGTGCCCCAATGAAACGAGGTATAAATGGGATCTGGGAAATAGGAGATGTAACATAAGAGAAAGATGATGCAAATTCCAGAGATGACTATGAAATGAGGTCTCATGTGGACACGTTTGCTGTGGGTCAGGAGAGCAAGCCAGAGAGGAGCTGGAGGGCAGAGACCCCTGGGGAAAGGTCAACAGGACAAAAAGTGGAGCTGTACATATAGCAGGCTTCAATATTAAAAAATAAATTATCTCCATCCCCCACAGGCACTAGGTTTGACCACATAGAAATCTGTACAGAGAGGATGTTGAATGGTGTAGGGGAATTTAGTCATAGATACAAAAGATAACGAACAAAAAGAGAAGAAAGAGGAGAAAGGGAGTTGGGAGGAGGAAGGATGCAATCATGAATTACTGGAAAAAACACAAAAGGTTAGAATTATAGTCCACTACTTGGCTTAGCATGAGCAAACTTTCGGTGACCATAATAATCTAGACACTGAATATATTTTTAATTCTCTGTTGGAGGAATTGGAAGCATGAGAGGATGGAAAGGCAGTATAAGAAATCTAAAACCTCACCTATGCTACATTTTAAAAAATAATGTCATATTATTAACCGAGTGACAGTAGTAGGAGGATATTATTTAAAAATACGGGTGTTCGTATGACAAGAAGTAACTAAAAGACCGGAATGCAGTTGCCTCTGGGGAGCAAGGTATAGGGGAGGTGGTCAGCAGCTACTGGAATGCTCTGTTGGTGTTTCTAGAACATTCAACTTGTTTCGACTCATGGCTTATGTCACGTTGATAAAAATTTAAATTAATTTACTGTCAGAAATAAGTAGTAGCCCCAAACAGTTTTAGAATAACTATCCGCCTACCAAGGTGAAGACCTAGCAAGAGAACAACTCACTTAGATGTATTGTTTGTGCTTCTGGTATTTTATCAAGTGCTTACAACCTGGGGTTATAGCTCCCTCGTGCACAGTCACCCTTGTAGACCAATGCTTGCCCAGTGAACTTGGGCCACAACTGGTGCTGTGGGTCCATGTTTCAGGGAGAAGGAAAAGTGGATGAGTTCGACAAAAATAAGTGTCTGTGTAAGATGGAGCTATTTTCACCTTCCTCTTCAAGTGTGCTATGTGTACATCTACTAGAACAGAAGTCTGAATTCTGAACAGTATTGAAACCAACAACTAGTTCTCAACCTCAATCAGAGAGGTCTGGACAAAGCTACGGGGCGGGGGGTGGTGGTGGGGGAGACATTTGCCAAGTTGCCAAGATTTGTAGTATCTCCTCATAACAAAAGCTATCACCTTAGTCTGAAAAAAAAAAGGTTTTATCTTTTTTAGGGGCTAGAATACTTTGCACTGATAGGTGAAATCAGACGGGACTTTAGAAATCATCCCGGTCAACTATCTCATGAGACCCAGTGAGGCAAAGGGACATGCCCAAAGCCACCCAACTCACTTGCATCAGAGCCAGATCTGGAATTCTGGATGGAACTCTCTACTGGCTACCACAGAAACTGACCTGTTGCCTTCAGATAGATGAATAGATGTTGATGATAAGCACAAGTTCAGAATCTGAACGCGGCTGTAGTTCTGACACTTGTGATCTGTACACCACTCCAAACTCTCTCGCACAGCAACAACAATGAAAGGAGGGGCTGTAAAATCCAACAGGTCAGAAGTTTACCTCTGCCTGAGCTGCCAACCTTGAGGGTTTAGACAGCCTCCACACTCAACAGTGACATGAGGAGCAGCCACTGCGTCCTGAGGGACTTCCAGACAGGGGTGTCTAGTGGACAAGTAGGTGCTGGGGCTGAGAAGAGACTTCAGAGTCATCACATAGAAGTG
Organism: Proteles cristata cristata; assembly: GCA_017311185.1. Lineage (NCBI taxonomy): Eukaryota > Metazoa > Chordata > Mammalia > Carnivora > Hyaenidae > Proteles > Proteles cristata. Next base: position 154,767 of record JAESUZ010002428.1, on the reverse strand, counting down.
GTGATTGCTGTCATACTGAAGGATGAGATTGCCCCAGGGAGAATGTGAACACTGTTCGGAAGAGAAGATGCCCAGCACAAAATCCTAAGGAACAGCAATCTCAAGACTGGAAGAGTAAAGGACAAGATAAGTGGCTCCTAGAACCTACACCTGCCACCGAATGCTGCCTTATGTTATGTGTTGAAATGAGGCATGAGATCCTCATTGCTTGTTTTCCTCTCGGGTGTTAAAAATGTATTACAAGCATGTGCAGCCAGTGCTTGAAGTAATAGAAGAAAGGAAGGGGAGGATTTACAGTGAGCAAAGGCACTTGAGGTCCGTCCTGGAGAAGCTGGTGGGACTGTTTCTGGACTTCCTGCAGAGAAGGAGGCTGCTGTCCACTCTGCCCCCATCCCAGCACTATTGCCACTAGCATAGGCCCCAGGGGAACCTGGGAAGAAGGAAGGGTCAGTAGAAGGCCACCCACCCTCTGATAGGTGGACTTAGTCCAGATCAGAGCCATGCGGCATAAAGATTGGGTAAACATGCATATTCTCGGCACTGAGGGCAAAGACCGGTGAGACTGGGATTTGACCATAAAGGTTATCATATACGGAAAACAAAGGGAAAAAGGCAATGACATGTACCTTTCACCTTGTTAAGCATATTTCTCATAGAAATGTCATTTTAGGGAAAAAACAGAAATTCCATAAAGGAGAGTGTTGAGTTGGCCTAGAAGGGGTGTTGTTTAATTGTTAGCTTTTGATTGGCCCAAGATCCAGGAGGTTTTATGAGCAAGGAGCTCCTGATCTCCTCCCCCATGTCCTAATTAGACTAGGCCCTCTCTGGAGGCTCCCCTGGCCGGGATTTCATACCCAAAGAGAGTAGAGAGAGCTGGAAAACACTGCAGTGGAGAAGATAGAGCCAAGGCTTTGAAGCTAAGCTGCCTAAATTTGAGCCCTGACTTTAATGACTATTATCACTGTGACCTTGTCAGAGTCATGTAAATTTCAGGATCCTTAGTTTCTTCACGTATAAAATGGGGGTGATACTTACTACAAAGGACTGAATGAGATGGTATTCATAAAAAGGTATGAATAGGTGCTTAATAAGCGCTTCCTCACCTCTTACCTCCTTCTGCTCATCTCACCCTTGAGAGCCACCCTTGAGTGGACAAGATTATACTTCATCTTGGCTTCCTCCAACTCCTTGCAACTTAGAAACATTATCTACATTGACAATGATCTCAGCATTTTCTCGGGACCATCAGTAGATGGGATCCTACTATTATGTCATCAAGTTATGGCATCCTGGACACTGCATGCTCCAATCACTTGGTATGAGCTGACATGCTTTTGTAACTCTCAGCTATTTATCTGGTTCTTTGAAAAAAAACATTACATTTCTATAAGTCGTTAGATGAGTGGAAGTTTGATGTGGTTCATGGTTTCTGTCATCTCAAAATCCCCAGAATGGCTCAAGTGCCTCAGTTAAAGACAACCCTCCCACCCCTACTCCCCTCCAACACTCTGTGATAAAGCTGAGCCATGGCTGCTGGTCAGCATCGGTGAGATTTCCCTCTTTTGTGATTGTGATTCAGCAGCCATGGGTACTTTCTGGTCTCTCTCCCTAGCACATAAGTGGTTCCTCATTTGTACTTTTTTCCATGAAGTTCATGCCCTCAAACACTTCAGACAACCTTGGTATGTTTAGCTTTTCTCGGGGCCCTTTGCTGACTTTGTTCCATGACTGTTGAAGATTTGGTTGTTCTCCCAAAAAGAGTTTCAGGCTGATTCCCCTCACTTGGAAGTCTCATCTGATTCCAGTGACAGCTCTGACACTTGCATAATCAATCATTTGAGTCACCTCAAACTATGATATTTACTTCGAGCATCGACCAGTTTGTGCTCTTGGAAGTTGACATTCTTCATTCCAGCTTCTGACTCCTTGGAACAACTTCCCTACCTTTTCCTTGCCCTGAGCAACCTGTGGCTATTGCTCTAAGCTCTCGTGGCCATTTTCCATTATGGCTAAGAAGGAAATAAGTGACTGGCAACTCATCAAGGCTTCTCAATCCTCTTCTCCAGGAGCAGGGCCACAGGTCCCACTACCAGGATCCAGCAGAGTGAGGTGCACTTAGAAGACTCTCATTTAATGTGTACTAATTTGAATTGTTCTAATTAAGCAGAAGAGTGGCCACAGCCAGGCTGCCTTGGCCAGCAACTAACTGAAAGAGAAATGCACACAAAGGCCATTATGTGTTTAGACATGCTCATTTTCAAGGATCCAGAATAAGGCTCTTGGATCATACAATGCCTTTTATCATTTTAATAATTACTGTCTTCTCCTTAATATAGACTATAGATAAATCAACTAATGAGCATGTATGGATCACCAACTTTGTGCAAGTAGCCATGGACATTTCAGAAGTGAATGACAAAAGGGAGATAAGTGATCTTGGGAATGAGAGCTATCTTAGGAAATGTGAGCAAAACATGAAAAGAATACAGCTTGGCATCTGTCTTCCTGGAGTTCACAGGCTCCACGAGTGTACGCAACTGACCCATATAACATAAAGAGACAAGAACCAAGATAAAAATGTGAAGAAACACAAGGGGGCATTCTGGGAATCTATATGGAGGAGGTAGGTCGTGTTGGACATTGAAGAATGGTAAGGATTTGAAGGGATACAGAGTAAATGAAAGAATTTACCAGGAGAAAAGAACAGTGTGGACACAGGGACCATAGACCAGAGGAAAGAACTGGCAGAAGGTGCATACATGTATATCATTTGAAGGCTGTCTGTAAAGAGGTAGCCTTACTCCAGTGAAAATATGTATGAGGCCAAGAGGAAACAAAAATTAATCTGAGGGTAGTCAGCCCTTGAGGGCTAATCCCTGACCCAATCAACCAAGCAGCTACAGACTCTCCCTACTCCCTAATAGGGCAAGCAGGTGCCAGTGAGGAAGGGGAAATTTTGCCCTTGTTCCTGTTAGGAATCACTAGATATGGCCTGTTTCCAGCCCCATATTCACCCCCACCCCAGGTTATCTGGTCCTACTTCATGGAAAACCAGGCTTAAAAGTGTCTATAGAACCAAAGTAATCTACTCCAGGTCTGTGAGACCATTCATGCGCGTGCCCTGTTGTGAAGGTTTCTAGCAGTGTCTGGGGTGGCAGACACTAATGTGAGGACCCTACCACTTGGACCACCAAAAGCTGTGGCTTCCAGAGACTGTGAATCCAGCTGGGCCCTGGGTAGATAAGAAGAGCATACACTTCTGAGTGGCCATTGTCCTGGCATGTGAGTGGAGCCAATGGCCCAGGTGATGCAGTTGCCATCCTGGTTGACCCACAGAGAAGAAAGTCAGGTCTATTTTAAGAATTTGTTTGACTGGTCACATGGAGAAATCGCTGCTCAGAAACAGATATTTACCAGGAAAGGAAAGCTGCCCGCAAAACAAAAGGTGAGTATACTATCCCCAGTAACTCTTTAAACCAAAGCAAACATCCAGGCAGGCCGTGTTTGTTCTGCATAGTACTTGCTTTCTGCCCTTGGTCACCTGATTCCGAAGGTTCCTGGTTGATGTCCTCCTCAGACTTAAGCTGAGGAAGGGCAGTGGGAATGTCCAAGTTTGGGATCTCTCAAGAGTAAGGGGGTTAGGGGCACACAGCAGCTCTCTTGTCACATGAGGAGACTCTGGTTGTTGTTTTTGTTTCTGTTTTTGTTCTGTATTTTTTTTTTTTTCAGGAAAGTCAAGGAGTTGGGCAAGGCAAAACCTAAAAGAATCTGGAGTCTAAGACCCTTCAACAGAAAAGTGTTCACTCTACTTATAGCTTGGAGTCTGTATGGTTGAGGATGGGAAGGACATCAAATATGGTCTATCGAGACAGAGATTCAAACCATTAAGACAATACCGAAAGCATTAAAATGAACATTGGAGAGACCAAATGTGCTCAGTATGGTGCCTACACAGTCTCTGAGACTTACTACAAACTGTCACAACAGTGTGATCCCAGCTTCTCCATGGGTATCCCCCAAGTCTTCTTTACCTCTGAGCTTCAAAGGTGGGCATGTTACCACACTGAGTCATATCAAGTTAGGAAATCTTTATGTGACCTATCCTATGGAATTTACATTCTGGCTTAGGGCACAATGTGACACATATATCCAGCAGAGAAAATAATACAGGGTAACATATAAATACTAGAGAATAAGTGGCATGAATAAGTGCAGGGGTGTGGGGGGGCGGAGCAGTGTGGTCCAGAGCACACAACAAAAAAGACATTGCTTAAAATGGATATTGAAGTCCCTAGCTTGCCTTCCAGTGCTTTCCAAAATCTGGCTTCAACTTGCCCTTCAGCATTACCTCCCAGGACCCCTCTTCTACAATCCAACTAGACTAGACCCTAAGCTCACCTTGCTCCCTGACTGATTTTTTACCACTTAGCACAACTCTCCTTCCCTCTCTACCACATCAAAGGTTAACCATGCTTGAGCTCTGGCTCACATTTCTCCTGTTCCTTGACACCTTTCCAGCCACCTCCAAACCCTCACCAGCCCTCAGTGACCTTACCCTGCTCTATGTCCATCAGCAGTTTATTTGCAGCACTCATTGACTGGACATTCATTCATTCATCAGTCTCCAACAGTCTTAAGATGGCTCTAGGCTTATCTTCTCAGACTATATACCTAACCTTTGACCTCTTTGCATAAGATCCCCTCAGCTATGTTATTTTCTCTTTTACAGCTTGCATCTTGGACATCTTGCATTACCTAGCACAGGACCTAACGCATAGTAGGTGGTCAATAAATGTATAATAAATGATAGTATAGAAAATATTTTTTAAAGTTTACTTATTTGAGAAAGACAGAGACAGCACGAATTGGGGAGGGGCAGAGAGAAGAGAGAGAGAAAGCAAGCTCCATGCTACCAGCACAGAGCCTGATGCAGGGCTCCAACTCAAGAAACCATGAGGTGATGATCTGAGTGGAAACCAAGAGTCATACGCTCAACCGACCAACCCTCCTAGGCACCCCTAGAAAACTTTTTGATGCACAATTACATTTCCTAATTTATTCCATTTCAGTGGGTAAGAGAAGGGGCTATATTTCATGAGGGTCTGTCAGGTGTAATTGTTCGGTACTTTCTAAACACATATCATTTAAACTTTGCACAGTCTGAGAGCTAAGAATATTATCTTCAATTTACATATCATGAAAATAAGGATCAGAGATGTTAGATAATTTGTTCAAGGTCAGTTAACAATAATGAGATAGGATTGAGATGAAAACTCTGGTGTGCCTGACTCGGAAAAACATGTTCTTTCCACCACGCTATACTGCCTCACCTGACTGTCCCTGGAAAGGTTGCTGACTTTCTTCCTGTGGGTGTTTCAGGTACCCTTGCCCTGACTTTCACTGTGTCACTCTATGTGTGACCCCTCCCTTCAAGGCCCCCGCTGAAGAGTTGCTTTTCCCAGAAAGCATCGTGTGCTCCCAGATTTCCATATAATTCCCTTAGCCTGGAAAATATGTTCTATCTTTTCTACCTGAGAAATCTTGCTTATCCTTGAAGGACCCATCTGACCTGGATACCCCTTCCATGACATTTTTTGTAATCCTACCCTATAATAAAATTGTCCTCACTTTTTTTAAAAGATTTTTTAACACTTATTTATTTTTGAGAGACAGAGTGAGGCAGAGCATGAGCAGGGGAGGGGCAGAGAGAAAGGGAGATAGAAAATCCGAAGCAGTCTCCAGGCTCTGAGCCATTTGTCAGCACAGAGCCCGATGCAGGGCTCAAACTCACAAACTGTGATATCACGACCTGAGCCGAAGTCGGATGCTCAACCGACTGAGCCACCCAGGTGCCCCTTGCCCTCACTTCTGAGTCCACAACCGACCACCTCTTCCACAATTTAGAACTTACTTTATGTGCTTTAAACTCCAGTCAGTCATTTATCTTCCACCTCTTCTCCTAGGCTACAAGCCACCTGAAGGCAGAGGAGGTACCCTCTTCACCTCTATAATTCGGGGCTTTCATGACAGCAGCGTGGTCTCCCAAGAGTCTGATGGTAAAGGCAGGTGACGACACCGAGAGCATTGATTCCATAGCAGCACCAATATCTTCAGTGATTCTGCCCAGGCAATGAGTCATTGGAGACCAATAAAAGCCAAGAGAAAGGATGCTCAAAACAGATTTCCCATGTTTGCCCCCCACACTCAACCCAGGGGTTTCACCTTGAGACAATACAAGTCCCCAGTTTTAATTGATTCAAAAATTACTCGACCTCCCTCTTAATCTGGCCTAAAGTCCAACTTGTTGCCAAGATGGCTATGCCACAGGGAGAGGGTGTTGTAACAGTTTCCTTGGGGTTTAGAGTGCTAAGGAGGGCGCCTGGGTAGCTCAGTCAATTAAGTGTTCGGCTCTTGGTTTCTGCTCAGGTTCATGATCTCATGGTTTCGTGAGTTGGAACTCAATGTCAGCTGTCAATGCAGAGCCTGCTTGGGATTCTCTCTCTCCTCTCTCTCTCTCTCTCTCTGCCCCTGCCCTGCTAGTGTGCACTCTCAGTCTCTCTTTCTCTCTCTCATTCTTGTCCTTACTCTCATTCTCAAAATAAATAAATCAACTAAAAAAAAAAAAAAACCTGTTGAGGCCCTACTAATTAAAAACTCATTGAGGCCCTGCCTTTCCCCTCTACCTCACCTCATCCCCCAGGCAATACATGAATGTTCTTTATGAAATATTGGATACTAAATTCTATTTTCTTTTGAATTGGTGGTTCTTTTGTCTTCTGGTTGGCCAAGCAAGATAGTCGGCCTCTCGGGCAATCAAGGCCTGCTCCTGTTCCTTCCTTTACTAATTTTCCTTTCATTTCTTTCTCCCAGTGGTATCAGTCCCTGCAGAGTCCAGCTGCTGACCCTCAAAATCTGAGAAGCTTGGCCGTCAGAGCCATGCCTTGGGAACCCTCCTGTGCAGCTCGTGTCACGTTTCTCTGGGGTGGGCTCACAGCTGCTGTTGGCTGTCCTTCCCACCTACACCCCATTCTCCTGTCTTGTGCTAGCCTCCAAGAACCCAAAATATTGCCATCATCTGTGCCCATGTTGGGGGCACATAGGCTGTGCCAGGGGCCTTTTGGGCTGTGCTGGCCACTGTCTCCACAGAAAGATACATCTCTTCTGGAATATCTGCCAGATTAAGAGCAACCTAGGGAACCAGGAAAATAAACCATGATGAGGGAGAATAATGTCAGCACTCCCAGGAAAACAGATAAAACTCTTTTGTCCAATCCAGTTTTATTTTGGCAGAGTTCATGTTGAATTGTTTTGGTTGAACATCAAAATATACACCCACATAGTTTTGAGCCATGGTCCCAGCTGTCAGGTAAGTGGTTCACATTCTATAACAGAGGCAGTTCTATGGTCAAAGAGTGGGAGCTTCAAAAGGGGGAATGAGCAGCTGTAAACAATCCCCCTGTGCCCACAATGCCCTGTGCTCCCAGCCTTCCACCCCACCCCAAGCCCACAGATCCCATCTGGAGAGTCTGCCCCTCATAGTAAGGGGTGTTCCATCCACCTGTCTTCCTGATAAACCTTCAGAGGTGGAAGTTTGTATGGGGTGTGTGTGTGTGTGTGTGTGTGTAGTGTTGAGTGGGGACGTTAATGTCACCATAGTAATTTCAAACTAATCCCTGGATAAGAGCACTGTCTTAATCTTGGAAGGCAAATATCTATTCATTAAATGTTGATCACTGCTTTGGATAAATTCTTATCAGGGAAATACTCAAAAAAGAATGGCAATGGGGGAAGAACCCAGGCTATCAAACTGTAGATACCATATATTTTAGGCAGAGATAGAGACAAAAATAGGCATTGAACAAAGAGTAGAAGGAAATACATCAAAATACCAGGAAAAGTTTCCTCCAGGTTGTAGAACTATGGGTGATCTTAACTTCTTTTTTTTTTTTTTTCTGTATGTTTCTGTGCTGTCCAAGATTTTGGGGGTTTTTTTGCTATTGTTGTTTGTTGTTGTTTTGTTTATTATGAAAAAGTGTGACTCTAGTAACCTTGCATGAGAGGAATAAGTTTTTAAATTTGTTTTTCAAATGTAGATCACCTTGCCTCGACTCGGTCTCATCAACCCCAGGTGAAAGCTCACTGACCTGAGCACAAAGGCCTCCAGGTCTTCCTGCTCCATGACTCGGCCCTCTTTCCTGTTACTCAGCACAGTGTCCACCAGAAGCAAGTATCCTTATCTGAGGCCAGACAGTGTGTTGAAAACCACCCAGGAAAGTCTCTGTACGAACCAAGCTCAAGTGAGAGGCCTAGAGGCTACCAATGGCTGCACAGCTTAAACCCCAAACCCCAGCCCACCCCGATCTTGACCTCACTCCAAAAAAATTTATTAGCAAAATGAGAAAAGGAGGAGGTCAGGAGACGGAGGGGAATGAGGCCAAGAAGCCAAGAAGGGGATTTCTAATAAAGAATTGAAACTGCTCTGTCCAAGAGCTGGCACATTTCCAAGGACCTCTAAGGCTGGAAAGAGAAGAGCTTGAACAAAAAACAAGAAGAGGAGCAAGTTTCAAGCCAGCGCAGGGAAACCCCACCGCCTCCCCCAGCCCCAACCTAGTCTACTCATTGTCACCCAGCCTCCGGCCCCCACCCCCACCCCCAACCTAATTCTCAGCTTGTTGTTTCAGGACCTGCAGCCCCTGCAAGAGGAGGTGAGAGTCACACTCCGGTTCTCATAGAGGAACTCGCTTGCAAGGTCAGGGAGGAAGGAGTGGGTGCAGCTGGTGGGTGCAGAGGAGAAAAGTTTGGAGCAGACCTCTCAGAAGTGTGGAGAAGGCATCTGAGCTCACGCAGTCCCATGCCACCCACCCCCATCACACTGCTACAGTGGTCTGACCCTTGAGCAGCCCTCAGTGTTGGGTCCAGAGTGGGTGAGTGTCCAAAAAGGAGAGACTGTGGAAGCAGAGGGGAAGAAAGAATACGCACACAAGTGTGGTGGACGATTCCTATAGGAGGAATTGCCCACATTTGCATTCACCTGGCCGGGCCCTTTCTGGAAGTGACAGTAGGTTGCTATTTGTTCTTTAGATGCTAATACCAAATATATTGCCTGACTGTAGTCTCACACACGCACCCAAGGGGTGTGTGTGTGTGGGTTTGTGTGTGTGTGTTAGTGACGGGAAGCAGTGGGAGGTAGTGGGAAGCAGTGGGGGGAGAAGATTAACTCTGCATTCCTCCAAACTCCTGGGGGAAAGAACTGGATAACAAGTTCAGAAAAGTTATTAAGTCTTGGGGGATTCTGAGCCAATTTTCCCACAGCAGGATATAAACACATCTGTCCTTCAGTCTTCTTCATCTCTAATTATCTTTTGGAAAATTGACCGCTTTGGGATAAAAATGTCTGCATTCTTGAAAAACATAACCTATCACTTATGATTTCCACAGCAATGATACTTTGCCAAAGGAAGCAGCATGGGTTAGTGGTAAGAACATGTACCTCAGAACCCAATAGCCTTCAAAGACCTGGTTCTCACAATTACAAGCTGTGTGACTGGTTTGATCACCCATAAAACAGATGTTCCTATTTCTTCCCTCACAGGATTGTTGTAATTAACAAATGAGGGGTGCCTGGGTAGCTCAGTTGGTTGAGCAACTGACTCTTGGCTTAGGCTCAGGTCATGATCTTGTTGTTCATGAATTTGAGCCCTGCGTTGGGCTCCGTGCTGATAGTGTGGAGTCTAGTTGAGATTCTCTGTCTCTCTATCTCTACCCCTTCCCCTGCTCATACTCGCTCACTCTCTCTCAGAATAAATAAACTTAAAAAAAGAAAAAGAAAAAGAAAGGAAGGAAGGAAGGAAGGAAGGAAGGAAGGAAGGAAGGAAGGAAGGAAGGAAGAAAAATGAAAGAGCACATGTACTAAGCCCGGTACTCAGCAAGCCCTCAGGTAGCTAGGTGCCATGATCATATCATGAGGTTGGCACTCTCCACATGGCTTCACTCCCAGTATAGCTACTCAGGGTAGTATAGTGATGGCCTCAGCACTAGAGCAGGGTGGCAAACTATGGCTTGTGGACCAAATCCTGTCTGACACCTACTTTTATATGGCCAGAGAGCTAAGAACGTTTTTTACATTTTTAAACGGTTGGGGGAAAACATCAACCGAAGAATAATATTTTACAGCATGGGAAAAGTATATGAAATTCACACTTCAATGTCCATACCTTTTTCTGCAACACAGTCATACTCACTCACTCATATACCTTTTATGGCTGTTCATGTGTATGACCAGCAAGGCCTAAAATACTTAGTATCTGCAGAAAAAGTTGGTCAACTGTGCATTAAAGGATCAGTAGTCCAATTCCAGCCCTGTTTCCCACCTCCCAAACAGAGATAATATCTCCCCCTTTCCACCAAAAACATGCTCACCAGCATATACATTTACCATTTGGCTCACTCACCATGATGTTAACACCAGCTGGCCTACACTTTAGAAAGTTTAAGACAGGGATTGGATGTGAAGCATTACTGTTATTTTCTGAGCCAGCACTTGGGGGTGGTGCAATTCCAGTCACCCCTACTGAAAAAAAAAAAACAAAAAACCCTCAATGTGCTCTTTGTTCTCACAGCTCTTGATCTTTCACTCTAGTTACTATTTCTCAGGGCCTGCTGTGTCCATTTGTACTTGCTCAGCTGGGAGAAATATGCGTTGGGCTTTGTCCACACCTTTAATCAGTTTACTGAAATGGAGTCAAAACAAAAGATGGAGGAAGCATTAAAACATGCTTATTATACAACAGGCATTTGGGGGGATTACAAGGAGGAATCAGGAAAGACCCCCCCCCAAGAGAGGAAGACACAACTATTGAGGCAAAGAGTTACAAAACACTGTAGTAACTACTGTGATAGAGGCAGGTGCAAAGCCCGGAAGGAGCAGAGAAAATGGTTTATTCTATTGGGGTATTGAAGACAAGCATCAGGAAAAGTCACAGGGAGGTGATAGCTTTAAAGAGTGGAGAAGAAAAAAAAAAAGAGTGGAGAAGAGTTTGTTAGGTGTGAAGAGAGGGTGAAGCTACGGAGGTACAGGAGAATAGCGAGCACCAAAGCAGAAGTGGCACCAATGGCATGTTCAAGTGGAGAGAGTATCCAGGGCACACCCTTGACAAATAAGCTGGAGCTAGACTGTGGATGGCCCTACAAACAACAGTCAGGGAGTCACACTTTATTCTGGAGGTGATGCAGTGCTTTCAGCAACTTCATAGATTTCCAAGAAGGTAGAGAGCTCATCAGATGTGTGCTTTAAAAGTGATCATTGGTAACTATGAGGAAGAATACACTGGCACAGAGAAATCCTAGGTTGAAAACAAGTCATGGGTGATGATGCAGCAGGAAGAAAGATCTTGGTATAGAGTTAATAGAACCTAATGACGTTGAGCTCTTAGGTTAGGGAGCTCAACTGTGTTGTGATGAATGCCAGAAAAAAGCTGCTGGGTTTGCAAAAAAGACAGTGCTTGATGAGCTGAGCAGGAACAGCTTCAATGGAATAGTAGGAATACAGGCAAATTCTGCTGGCTTCAGGAATTAGTGGATCTGAAGAAGTAAGAGCAAGAAGCATAGAGTGAACATTCAAGAAGTGACATTCCTATAACTCCTCCTCCTCCTTCTCCTCCTTCTCTCCCTTCTGTCTCAAAAATCTATAGTCTGTCCTGGAAAATACCTCCGCTTTCCAATTCACTAACCCTGGGCATGATGTTCTGGAAATAGACCAACTTTTACAATGAACTTTTACAACTCTCCAAGGTGACATTTATCCTTTCACAGAATTTCAAGTGGGCCTTTTGGAAACCCATTATTTGAGGGATACTTGCTCTTGCCTACAAAATCATTTCTAGGTAAAATCAATTAAAAGTATCAAAAAGTCTTACTGTGAGGGTAGGCCCTGCAGGATGGATTCCTATGTCAGTGTGTCTGCCATGAGTCCATAGCAGAAGTCAGCCCTCCTCTCTGCCTAACTTAGTGCGTTGAACCAAGGAAGAAGGGAAATGAAGCTAGCTGTGCTCTTAAGCTTCACTTCTACCATGAAGTTCCCTTTTTCACTTTAGTCTGAGATGAAGAAAGAATACAGAACTTAGGACATTAAGGGACCAGCCCCGTGAAGACTTGACTAGTTCCAGCTCCTCTTCCTTATCCACACATCACACCAGAAAGATAGAGCTGTCCCTATTCCAGTCTGATTTGCTAAGACATCCAGTGGCTTCATATTGCCTAGGATAAAGTTGAGTATCTTTAATAGGGCAAATAGTGCCCTCCACATCTAAAAGCTTCTACAACTCTCCTCAGATTATCCTGTTCAACCCATAGGATTGTTTTTTTTTTCCTTCCAAAGTAATATACAGCTCTCTAGTTTTGTAACTTTGGAATGTGTTAACCCCCTGTCCAAATGGCCTCCATTGTTCCACTTTATCTGGCAACCTTAAACACATCTTAAGTTAGATGTCAGGTGCGCCAAGGAACTCTTTGAAATCCCCTAGGCTAGACTATCCCCTAGGTTAGATCTCTTAGATCAGACTATATGTTGCCTTCCTAGCACTCTTATGCCTATACTTGCTTAAGGTCAGTCTCTCCAACTAGAATATTAAACACTTAGAAAGCTGGTCCAACTTTTCACTGCTCTGATCTTAGCACTGAGCACAAAAACATGTGAATGGTGTGTTCTTTTGTTCATTCATTCACTCATGTATCCATTCAACATGTTATAAGTAGCAGATCACATAATACGTGGAAAAGCTCTTTGAAAAAGCATAACACAAGGTTCAAATATCTGGAACATTTTCTGCAGAAAAATGTAAAGTCAATATAAATACAATCAATACTCTTGAAAAAAAGTCAAAATATTTTACATAGGATAAGGATAGCCTTTATGATCAAAGGACAACACTATTATTATATATACCTCAAACAAGTGTTTATCTTATTGCTTTTATAATGAGAGGATAATATTATTATTACTATGCATGATTTCAGACAATTCTTTATATCTTAGGACTGGAAGGGATCTAGGAGTTCCTCTAATCCTACTCTTCATATTTTCTGGGAATAGATCAAATTTAAATATCCCAGCCCTCATAAATTACTGACATCTTGTAGAAACTCTAATATTTCCTGCAGACAATATCAAAATAATTCAGGTCAATGAGCATTACAATGACTGAGTAAGCTGCATTCTTCAAATACACAAATGTAAACAAAATAATACTCTTTCAACTTCTATTGTCAATGAATGATAAACATTACAACTCAAATACATTATTAACTAACGTTTTTCTCCTTAACTCTTTTTATTGAAGTAAAGTGTACAAGCCTTTGAATGATACTGGTTCTATTTTTACAAATATATACAACCATAAAGCTGCTACCCGGATCAAGCTATACTGTGTTATTTGCACCCTAGAAGCTTCCCTCTGCCCTTTTCTAGTCAACCCCCATCAAAGGCAACCAGTATCCTGACTTCTTTCACCATACAGTAGGTTTTCCTGTTCTTGAACTTCATATGAATACAATCATACAATATGTATTCTTTTATGTCTGGGTGGTTTTGCTCTATATTGTGTGGTGAGATTCACATACGTTTTTGCATGTGATAATAGTTTGGTCTTTTGTCATTACTGAATAGTGTTCCATTGAATATATATGCTACATGCATGTATCCATTCTACTGTTCAAAGACATGCGGATTGTTCCCAATTTTGAACCATGGTGGCTAAAAGTGCTGTGAGCACGTTTGTGTTTTGCTTCACACATCCATACCTTTCTGTTGTGTGTTAGCTTTGGTATGAAATTGTTAAATCACAGGGCAAGCATTTATTTTTATTTTCTATTTTAGAGAGAGAACCAAGGAGAGAGGCAGCTGGAGAGAGAGAGAATCCTAAGCAGGCTCATGCTCAGCATAGAGGCCAATGTGGGGCTGGATCTCATGACCATGGGATCATGAGCTGAGCTGAAATCAAGAGTCTGACTGACACTCAACTGACTGACCCACACAGGTGCCCTGTGGCATATGTTGACTTTAGTAGATATTGCCCAAAAGCTTTCCAGAGTGATTATGATAATTTAGTATGTCAATTTACCCACCCACAAGCAGAGTATGAGAATTCCAGCCACCCCATATCCTCTCTAACATTTGGTAGTGCACATTTTGTTTTATTTATTTATTTATTTATTTGGTATCACATGGTTTTGTTTTATTTATTTATTTATTTATTTGGTATCACATGGTTTTGTTTTATTTATTTATTTATTTATTTATTTATTTATTTATTTATTTATTTTTAGCTATTCTAGTAGAGAAGTACCTCCATACAGTTTTCATTTGTTTTTCTTGATGAGTAATGATATTGGGCATTATTTTCAGGGCTTATTAGCCACCTGGACATTCTCTTTTATAATGTACCTTATAGAAGAAGACCATAAAATAATGTCATGACCTTGGAATAAGCAAAGACTTTTTAAAGAGAACACAAAAAAGACTAACCATAAAGGAGAAGGTTGGTAACATATACATCCTGAAAATTTAAATATTCTGTTCATCAAAGGACACCATAAAAAAAAGAAGAAGAAGAAGAAACAAGCTTTCTGAGTGAGAAAATATATTTGCAATCATAGTCAGAATATTAAAGAACTTTTGGAAACCGTATGAAAAAAGTCCAGATAATTCAGTGCAAAAGTGGGCAAATTCTAGAATTAAACCTTTTTTATTGTAAGGTATTACAAACATTTTAATGTAATATCCCAGGCGCCTGGGTAGCTCAGTCGGCTAAGCGTCTGACTTCGGCTCAGTTCATGATCTCACAGTTTGTGAGTTTAAGCTCCAAGCACTGTGCTGACAGTTTGGAGCCTGTTTCAGATTCTGTGTCTCCCTCTCTCTGCCCCATCCCCACTTGCATTCTGTGTCTTTCTTTCTCTCAAAAATAAACATTTTTTAAAAAATGTTTTCCTGCACTTTCTTTGGTGTAATTATAGTTTTTAATAAAGACAGTCCATCCGATGCGATTTCATTGCTTTATATCTTTGCATGATCTTTTACATAAATAAAATCACAAATCAAGATGTAAACAATTTTTTTGTGCTATAGTTAATTCTATATTGATTTGGAAATATAGTCCAGCTCTCCACCCACCCTGAGCCCTTATCTGATCAATGAACTCCCTACTCTCAGGACCTCCAAATGCTCAACAAAAAAGGAGTGATTGCCCCTTCTGCCTTACAGGCTCAGGTGGATACTCCTGTTCAGATAAAGCTTTCCAAGCCTCCAGGCCCTTAGGGAAAATATACAACTTCAACTTTCTTAATCTCCCCTGGGACTGCCTCAGAAAGTTGCAGTGTCCCCCCAAACTACATACAAACTTCTCTTCTCTCCCTACCACCACCACTAGGACCACATTCTTTGAAAACCTTCAAAGTTATCCCAGAAGTGGACAGAAGAGGCAGTAAAAGCAGGAAGGAATTTCTGCAAGAGCGAGGGAGGTGGACCAGTGGCAAAACTAGGGTAGGTGCCAAAGCTCTCTTCTCTGTAGATATGACATCTTCCTGCAGTCCCTTGGGGGCTGGACCACAGCCCAGGATTGAGGAATCTCTAGAAGTAAATGCAAATATCTTTTTTCCCCCTTTCTTCTCATCATATTCAAATTTTTTTTAAAAAATGTTTTATTTATTTCTAGGAGAGAGAGAGAGACAGTGTGAGCAGGGGAGGGTCAGAGAGAGAGGGAGTCACAGACTGAAACAGGCTCCAGGCTCCGAGCTGGCAGTCAGCACAGAGCCCGACGCGGGGCTCGAACCCACGAACCGCGAGATCATGACCTAAGCGAAAGTCGGACGCTTAACCGACTAAGCCACCCAGGCGCCCCCATATTCAAATTTTTAAAAGAAAGCAAAATGGATTGAGAACCTGAAATGGCAAAGGCAACAATGAAAAACAGGGCAGGGAGAGGCATCTGGATGGCTCAGTCAGTTCAGCCATTGAATCATCTGACCCAGGCTCAGGTCATAATCTCATGGTTTGGGAGTTAGAGCCCCTCATGAGGCTCGTTGCTGTCGCCACAGAGCCCTCTTCAGATCCTCTGTCCTCTCTCTCTCTCTCTCTCTGCCCTTCACTGCTTGTGCTTTCTCTCTCTCAAAAATAAAACAAAAAGAAAAGAAAAGAAAACCAGGGAGAGATATAGACTCAAATATCTGCTAAATGCCCACCAAAGTCCAGGCATTATACTAAATATTGAATACATCACTGCCCGTAAGACATTAAGTCTGGTATGGATGAGCAATAATAATAGAATAATAACAGTGACATTGATGTAGTGCTGACACTATGCTAGCGTAACATTTTAACATTTATTTTAACATGTACCTTGATGTATAATAATATATAAATACAAAAATATATTTTAATATGTACCTACCAGATGTTGTAATATATTCCTAGTATTTTTAATATCTTTAATCTTCATAGCACATTAAAGGGTAGAGATCATTTTCACCCCTTTTATAAATGAGTAAATTGAGGTATCAAGAGATTAAGTAACTTTCCTAAGGTCAAGAGACCCTAATGCAATCAGAGGGGAGTAATAACAAGTGCACAGAGAGGAGTGAATATAAAGAATGCTGGGAGAGCAAAAGCAGGGCCTTCAGCCCAGCCTGGAGAGGTCACCTGAGGCTTCCTAGAGGGGGTGGTATGTGCCTTATCCTGAAGAGTGGGAAGATTTTCAAATGTGGTCATAGTGGTGGTGGTATGGGAGAAGAGGAGTTTGTATATAGCTTGCAGGCGGCGGGGCGGGATCCAACTTTCTGAGACAGTCCCAGGCAGATGAGGACAGAGATTTCAGGCAGGAATGTCAGAACCTGAACAGACACAGAGATGTGGGACAGTAGACCATGCAGGGAGCCTAGTTTCGGGTGGGAGACAGACCCAAAGTGGGTAGGCAGGACCCTCTCCAGGAAGCATTCTGTGTGTCAGCAAAGGAGTGTGAAGAACTGGGCTTGGGGTGCCTGAGTGGCTCAGCTGGCTGAGTATCTGACTCGACTTTGGCTCAGGTCATGATCCCAGGGTCGTGGGATCAAGCCCCACGTTGAGCTCCATGCTGAATGTGGAGCCTGCTTAGGATTCTCTCTCGCGCTCACTCTTGAGCTTTCTCCCTCCACTTGTGCTCTCTCTCTCTCTCTAAAATAAAAAAAAAAGGAAAAAAGAGGAAAGAATTGGGCTTTATCCCTAAGGCAATGAAGGTCTGCAGGAGGATTTTATTAAGTAGAGAAGGGAGGGAAGTCAAATCTGGATGGTGTTAAAAGATGATTTGCAGAGAGAAGGAGAGTGGCAAGGAAAGAGGTTAGGAGGGTATGGGAAGCCAAGGGAAAGAATCATTACGGAAATA
This sequence comes from Proteles cristata cristata, assembly GCA_017311185.1. NCBI lineage: Eukaryota > Metazoa > Chordata > Mammalia > Carnivora > Hyaenidae > Proteles > Proteles cristata. The sequence continues at coordinate 137,359 of JAESUZ010002428.1, read as the reverse complement.
AAAATCCCTTGACATGACCTCAGGACTGTACACACCCAGAGGTAGCAGCTTCCTGTAGTAGGCAAGACCGAGCCCCCAGTAAGCTGTGGCTAAGGCAGCTTCGTCCTAGCTCCTGACCCTGAAAACAGGTGCAGAGGCCATCCACACAGCACCCCCTGCAACCCACCATATCCAGCCTTCCCCGCCCTGTGCTACATTAAGAGCTTCATAAGGTAAGGATATTTTTCCATCATGCACTTGCAGAAGCACGTATGGCAAAGAACATAGGCTGTGGAGTCTGAGGATCCTAGAGGTGAATTTCAGCTAAACCATATAGATATGGGGCCTCTCAGGTTACTTGCTGTAGCATGTGAATAATAACATACAGCGGATTAAGCACTAGTGGTCTTGCAGGTAAAGTGCACTTTATTAATAAAGAATAAACTATTCTTGCTCTTATTATCACACAGAGCCCTTACGATGTGGCTCCTACCCACTACTCTAAGCTCACTTCCTGCCAAATCCCCCCTTGCCTTGCACTTTACACCCCTTCAATATCATGCTGCCTATGTTTTCTCAGATAGGCGATTTGGTTTCACATACTCATGCCTTTTACATGCTATTCTCAATGACTAAAATATCATAGGTTTCTTGCCTGTCATGGGACTTCCATTCCCATTTGTCTTTCAAAAAGGTTGGTACCTAAATCTGGTAAATATGGCAATCATGGCATTTTTATGGAACAAAACGCTGTTTATATGCTTCTTATAATTATCTTTGTAAATATACATGTTTTAGTATGTAATATATAATACACAATCATATATTCTAATATAGAATATATTCAATATATGCTGTAATATATTTTTAATATCCTTAACTTCATAGCACATTTGTAAGGTAGATATTATTAACTAAACAGTTCCTTTGTCTACCAAGCAAAACCTGAGATAAACTAAACTCAAACTTTTGGACACAGGGAACATAGATCTTAGATGCATTAAAGCTTTCTACATTCATTTTAGGTTTTTGACACTCAGTTGGATAAACATATTATTTGTAAATTTAAACAAGTTTATTTTTTTTAATAATTTTTTTTAAATATTTTTTTTAATTTAATTTTTTTTAATGTTTTATTTCTGGGAGAGAGAGAGAGAGACAGCGTGAGCAGGGGAGGGTCAGAGAGAGAGGGAGTCACAGACTGAAACAGGCTCCAGGCTCTGAGCCAGCAGTCAGCACAGAGTCCGACGCGGGGCTCGAACCCATGAACTGCGAGATCATGACCTAAGCGAAAGTCGGACGCTTAACCGACTAAGCCACCCAGGTGCCCCAAAACAAGTTTATTTTTAAATTTGCTAGCCAACACACATAACTGACCTGAAAACTTCAATAGAAGAATAACTTTTGAAGCTCCTTGGGAGGCCATGTTGATTTCACTTTATCAGGGAAGCCTTTCCTCAGATTCTATCTCCCACCAGGCTCCCTATTGTGCTTTCTCTACATCTTGCAACTTGTATGCACTGCTATGCTTGCACTTATCCCTCTGATGATGTCCTACAGTGTATTTCTCTGACTGTTAGCTTGTCTCTAAGTGCCCAGTCCTTTTCGTACCCCCAACACATGGCCCAGGGCATAGGCTCTAGTAAGGAATCAATATGTCTCCATTGAATGAACGCTATGACAGAGAGCATAAATCTAAAAAGTCCATAGATTCCTGGTAATGCCAGTCCCCAAGACAGGGAGAATAGAAGAACTGGTTTAGGGGTTGAGTTTGTCCAGTGGAGTTCTGGGAGGCAGGGATATAGCTAAAGATCAAATGAGAGAGAAGAACCTGATACAGTTTTGAGAACACAGTCCATGTCTATACGGTAAGTGAAGCTATGTTCTTGGTTAATGATGGTTATTCACAATCACAAGATTTGTGAATAGAATGAGAAAAGGAGAAAGCCAAGGACTCCAGAGGAACATCCATTTCAAAGGCCAGCCAAAGGAGGTGAAGATTAGAAGATTAGCAGCTGGAAATGCAGGAAGACAACCAAGAATTGGGTATCCCAAAAAGCCAAAGGGAGACAGAATTTCAAGAGATGGTGATAGTCCACAGATGCAAGTGGGTACGGATTTGGCAAAATGGAGGTCACTGGGGAATTTAGTGGAAGTGATTTCAACAAAAAATCAGAGGGATGGAGCATTTGGGATTGCAGGTTGTTACAGAGAAGGGATAAAAGGAAAAATGGGGGACCCACCCACCTGATCATTCAAATGAAACACTTTCTTCTTTGCTTAAAGATCTTAAGGCAATATCTGTAATTTCTCAGAGGATAGTCAGCAGCTCTAGGAGTTCACAGTGAGAGTAACCTCACTGTGGTCTTTGTTTCTGGAACATCGACTAATTTTCCAGTGTGATATCCGTTCACTTCCCTACAACTCAGAATAGACCTCAATTTATATAAATGTAAACACGGTAGTTGAGATGCAGGAGGCATCTTGCTCAAAGCCAGTAATGGGTGGATGCCCACATTTGGTACCCAAATCCTAATTCCAGACCCTCTCACAGGATCCTGGGAAAAAAGGCATGAGCACACATCTTCCAAATACTGAAAGGGGTCCAAAAATGGGTAAGAGAGAGGTGCTAGGTCAGATGGACTTTTAAAAGCTTTAATGGTCTCTGAGTAGATAGGGGCTGAACTGAGAACATACGAATAATTTGCTACAGCCTCATTTCTCTGAGATTTGAAATTTTCAAATGTGCATGACTTCTACCTATGGTTAGATTGTAAGATCCTTGGAGAGAATGAGCATCCCCAAAGAGACAGGAATGCCCCTTAGAGATCATCTAGCTCAGCTGTATTGAATTACCCTGCAATAGCTTTCTTGTTGACTCATTGGTCTCCTCCACTTGATTATAAACTCCTCTGGGGCAGAGTCCCTGACTTAATCTTTTTTTTTTTTTTTTTCAGCACAACCCAGCTCTAAACTTGACCATAAAAGGCATTCAATAAATGTTTGATGAATAAATAAATGCACGCATAAAGTCTACAAGATGTGAAAGAGGCAGTGAGTAACCTGTCCCTCCAGTCCTGGGATTAAATGTCACTTCCTCAAAGAGGACTTTCTTGCTCACTGGGCACCCACTCTAATTGCTTCACAGAACTTCTCAGTTTACATTTGCTTTGTTTACTTCTGTTTTATTCAAGTATAATTAACATACAGTGTTATATTGGTATCAGGTCTGCAATATGATGATTGAACAATCCTATACATTACTCAGTGCTCATCATGATAAGCATACTCTTAATCCCCTTCACCTATTTCACCCATTCCCCCACCCAACTCCTCTGTGGCAACAACCAGTTTCTTCTCTATATTTAAGATCCAAGTGTTTTGGGTTTTTTTCTCTTTTTTTCCTTTGTTTCTCAAATTCCACATGAGTGAAATCATATGGTATTTGTCTGACTGACTTGTTTCACTTAGCATTATATCCTCTGTATCCATGGATGTTGTTGCAAATGGCAAGATCTCATTCTTTGTTATGCATGAGGGATATTCCATTGTTACATATCACCTCTTCTTAATCCATGCATCTATCCATGGGCACTTGGGTTGCTTCCATATCTTGGCCATTGTAATAGTGCTGCAATAAACATAGAGGTGCGTATATCTTTTCAAATCAGTGTTTCCATTTTCTTTGGGTAGAGACCATATAATCCAGTAATTCCACTACTACTCTGTTTACTTTTCAATTGTCTGTTCTTAACTAGAATGTAAGTTTCAAGAAGTTGGAGATCTTCTATATCTTGTTCAGTGTTGTCCTCCATGCATAGCGCTAGCAAAGGCCTAACACAGAGTAGGCCCCCAATATCTGTGGAATGAATGAATGAGTGAGTGGAGCCAGAAGACAGTAAGGCTAAAATAGAAGACTCAGATCTGTGAAGGAAGCAAGTCTTGGGCAACTCCACCTGGCCTGGGGGCTTTTTTATTCCCAAAGCAAAGCAGCTTCTAGTCATATTTCATTCCTTCCCACGATCCAAGGAATGGAGTAGAGCCTCTGGCCTCACATCTTTTCTTAACTCTCCATAGTTCAGTAATTTTTTAGATTGCAATTGTGACCCATACTCCCCAGGATTAATCAGATAAACCCAGCTGAGTTAGCGCTGAGTTTCTACTCTTCTCTAATGTGAAGTTGTTGGTCTTTTTTAAATGTTTATTTGTTTATTTGGGGAGAGAGAGTATGTGAGCATGGGAAGGGGCAGAGAGACGGGGAGAGAGAAAATGCCAAGCTTGCAGAGCCCAAATGTGGGGCTTGATCCCACAAACCAGGGGGTCACGACCTGAGCCAGAATCAAGACTCAGACGCTCAACCGATTGAGTTACCCAGGCACCCCTCTAACTTGAAGTTTTAACTCTCTTGTGTCTCCAGAAGTCCTTAAAAGGGGAGCTGGGGGAGAAAATTATTAGGGCTTTTCCAATCCCTACCCCACTTTGACTCTCCCAATACTGCAAGCCCTCCCACCATACAAGAAAGATGTGAAAGAGAAGACTTCTCGCCAGTAGCTTGGCTCACAGGTTATGGCCTTCGGACTGATCCAGACCAGGTTCCAGCAACCTTTTGCCTTCTTTACTTGATTTACTGCTTGTTTCAAGGCGGTGCTGGGAGAATCACTTGTGTCACCTTCTACGCCTAAAGGAAGATCTTTCACCACTGAAACTCGCTCACTTCATTCTGCCACCCTCCCAAGCTCATTCTCTATTCCTGGTTTGCTTCCTGGGCTTGCGGCTGAGGCTGGATGGCTCAGGGGCTTCTTCTGTTGATGCGGTTGATAGTGAGTTTTGCTTTGTCTTTCTCCTAATTTGGAATAAATAGAACAAGGAAATGAAGAACAGCTGACAATCCCAGAAGCCACTCATCTTTGGTAAATTTCTAAAGGAAAGTGGAAGCAAACAAACATCTGGTAAACAAATATTTGATGCACACTGAGGAGAGTGACGTGGATCCAAATTAGCAGTAGCCGATGGAAATGTAATGTAGCCATGCCTGTGATTTAAAATTTTAAGTGGGATGCCTGGGTGGCTCAGTTAAGTGTCTGACTTTGGCTCAGGTCATGATCTTGCAGCTCATGAGTTCGAGCCCCTCAGTGGGCTCTCTGCTGTCAGCACAGAGCCCACTTCGGATCCTCTGTCTCTCCTCCCCCTCTGCCCCACCCCCGCTCTCTCTCACTTTCTCTTTCTCTCTCTCCTTCTCTCAAAAATAAACATTTAAAAAACAAATAAATTAAAAAAATAAAAATTTAAGTCATCACATTAAAAAACTAAAAACACAAAAACATTCTTCATTTTAAAATATATTTTCTTTAGCCCAACATATCCAAACATTATCATTTCAACATGCAATCAGTTAAAATTTATGAATATGATCTTTTCATACTAAATCTTCAAACTCTGGTGTATACATTATTCCTAAAACGCATCTCCATTCATACTAGCTGCATTTCAAGCTATCAACAGCCACATGTGGGTCTAGCGGCTACCATATTGGACAGCACAGATCTAAATAGAAATGTGGGAAACTTAGAAAATAAGTAAGTAAAGAGACAATGACTAGACTATGATAAATGCTAGAAGTGAAATAATGATGGTGAGCCAGCCACTGAGCAGTAGGGATGGGAAGTGTTGTTACTTAGGGAAGAGTGTCATCCGGGGCCTCTCACAGAGAGAGCATTTGAGCACATACCTGCACCCTAAAAATGGAAGGTGAAGAAGTGGGCAAGAGCAATCCATGCAGAAAGAACAGTAGGATCAGAGGCCCCTCGGCATCCAAACACTCGGCTGGGAATGTTCTCTGTTGCGGCCATGGAACAATGGCCGTGGAAGAGGGTGCTGCGGGAAGACTTAAGGGGTGGGCAGAGGCAAAGCACATGGGGCTTGCAGGCCTTGGAAAAGAACTTGATGTAATTCCAGGAACAAAGGAGAGCTGATGAAGGGATCAGGCAGGGAAGTGCTGTGATCGAGTTTGCAGCTGTGAAAGATTTCTTCCTCTTCTGCCTGGAACATGAACAAAAAAAGCAGCAAGAGAAGATGCACAAAAACTGCTGGGCGGAGGTTATCTGGCTGGGCAGGTGAGGGAAGGTAGAGGCTTGGTGGGGGTGACGGTAAAGGTAACAGGTGTAAGTGACCTTTGGATACACTCTGAAGGTGGTACTGACTGACTTGCTCACAGATTGGTCATGAGGGGTGAGAAGGAGAGAACACATCAAGAACGTCACCTATGATTTTGTCTTGAGCACATGTCTCAATCCCCCCTTCTTCACCCTTAGCCCCAGATTCTACAACCCACATCCTGAGAATTTCTGGTCTCCCTGAGACTTTAGCTTTCCCAGGCATTGGATAGGAATTTGTCTCCAGAGTTTCAAGTCAGCGAGGAGGAGGTGCGTCCCTCCTCTACATCTGCTTCTGCTTCTGCACTCCTGAAATCTGTTAAATTTGAAATTTCAAGCTCCTGTGCCAGAACCACATTCCCAGAAGACCTGGGCCCAAGAAGTGCTGAGAAGGTGGCCCTATTCAAATCAGTCACAGCACTGGGCAAGTGAATCATTCCAAATTGGCATGTGAGTTTGTCCCGTTGATTGGAGAAAGGGTAGAAATTTATTCTAGGGGTGAGAGTCAATCAATACTGCATCCCAAAGAAAAAGTCAGAAAAGCAAGCTTATGTGCATTGCACTGAAAAACAACTATAATAACAAAAGGTACTGGTCTGGTTTAAGATATAAATTAGATCACAAGGAATGAATTTCCTAACAGCACTTCCTTATTTACTCTAAGCAAATGTTGAGGCTTAGTACGGCTGATACAAAGACTAGACTGTATATGAAAACTCACATAAGCATTTAAATCTTATCATGGCTTGAAAACTAAGGGAGGCTTTGGGTGTGCATGTGTGAGCTCAGGGTAGTGAGGGGATGACAGTGAGCTGCGGTAACAGGCAGAACGTGCGAAAAGGGTGAATTGACGATGGCAAATGCCTGACCCCCTCCCTTTCTCCCTGCTGCCTGGGCCAAGGTAATAGGAGGCATCCATGTAGCAACTATACAAAATAGAATAGCATTTTTGCTGCCCAGAAATAAGTATCCCCAACAGATGGCATTTCCCAGAAGAACTGATTAGCAGGCCTAAGAAGGCCTGAGCTTAAGTCCTGGAACTGAGTCACATTAAGTATGAAGAAAGAGTTGCCTGTTCAGTCTGGCTTTCGGTTTCTTCTGGAGCAAGACAGCCCCCCATCGGTTCCCCAGCCCAGGGACTGATGTTGCTAATGTGTTTCACTCAGTGCCATGACCCCTTCTCAGCAATGGGCATAAGTCTTGGGGCTGGCTTTCCAGAAATAGTCAATCGTTCCCTGGGAAGGAAGCCTGACTTTCTCTCCACTTCAGGCCTTCTTCCTTTTCTGACACTTTCCCATGCCTTCACTAGGGGGCTGAGGAAGGTGATTTTGAGGAAGGGAGCCCCCAAAAGCTAATTCTAGAATATCATGACCTGAAGCCCATCCCCAAGAGACTCTCAGGGGAAGGGGCTGTCACCTTCCCACCAGACCCAAGACATAAATGGATGGGAGGGAGAAATGGAATAAGCAATGAAGGTAGGAAGATAAGTACTGGAAACAAGAAGCCATCAGCTAAATTCAAATGAATCAGGCCCCTTTGGACAACCAACAGGACTTTATTTTATTTTATTTTTTAAAGTTTATTTATTTTTTAAGAGAGAAAGAGAGCGAGAGCGAGCGAACAGGGTAGGGCAGAGAGAGAGAGAATCCCAAGCAGGCTTCACACAGTCAGCACAGAGCCTGATGCAGAGCTCGAACTCATGAACTATGAGATCATGACCTGAGCCAAAACCAGGAGTCAGACACTTAACCAACTGAGCCACCCAGGTATTCCAACCAATAAGACTTTAGATCCTGACCTAATAACCTTAATCGTACGTGAACATTACTTTTCATTACTCACCCTCCGAGTGATATCCACAACCTTCCCCAGTAGCTTCCCACCCCCCCCACCTCATTTACTTGTGTTTTGTTTTCACTTCAAAGTGTTAACAAGCATGCACTTGTGTTTAATTAACAGTCTGTTTTTCTCCAAATCAGAACTGGCCTTGCAGTGGGTGGTGTGACATTTTCTCTAGAATTATTAAGGACTGAAAATTCTAATCAGCTGACCCCAGAACATTCTGATAATATTGTGTGCACATGCATATGTAATCTGAGCAGGGCTGTTGTATCTAATCTAGCGCCTGGAGAGCAGAGACCCAGAAATCAGATGGCCTAGATTCAAATTTCAATTTTGCCATTGAGTTTTGAGACTTTCAACAGGTCACCCCTTCTTTCTACTGCCCACCTCCTTAGGTGAATTTAGGACAACGCCAATTCAAAAATAGCAACAATTAGAGTTGCACAATGTTACATTGTTCCAGGAGTTTATTAAGGATTGAAAACAGGGTAGGGGGGTGGTATAAATCACTTGCATTTTTAAACAATGCACATATAAAACCCCACTCAGCAACGAACAAAAACCTGACGTGAGATAAAATTCTGAACAATATTCTCCTTATGAGAATCCACAAGATTTTTTTTTTTTAATTTTTTAATGTCTTTATTTCTAAGAGAGAGAGAGAGAGAGAGAGACAGCGTGAGCAGGGCAGGGTCAGAGAGAGGGAGTCACAGACTGAAACAGGCTCCAGGCTCTGAGCTGGCAGTCAGCACAGAGCCCGACGCGGGGCCGAACCCACGAACCGCGAGATCATGACCTAAGCGAAAGTCAGACGCTTAACCGACTAAGCCACCCAGGCGCCCCAAGAATCCACAAGATTTTAAGAATTCCCTGACACTACCTGGTAGTTTGTCTTTCAGGGCTTTCAGATCATTTATTCTTGCATGGGCAGCAGCTATAATCAGGAGGGAGATTCTGCAAGGGGAAAGTACATTGCTGATCCTGGCCAAACAGACCTGTCTTTCATTTCTAGAGACCTGGAATTATCCTGCCTGCCTGGGAAGCAGGGAGGAATCAAGGGTTAATCTAATCAGACTGGCTGCACAAAGCCACCCTATTCAAGCAGAAGGAGGGTCAGAGGACTGAGGGACTTAACTACACCCCTTCAAATTACAACTGAGAAGTTAAACTGAGTGTTTCTAGAAAGGTTTGACTTTTTCTGGAGAAGAAGGGTCAAAAATAAAGTTCAGAGAGAAATGCAAAGTCTAGTTAGACAGTAGTTCTTAAACTGTTTTTCTTTTTTTCTTTCAGTCTGTCATTAAGTGTTATTTTCATGTGTTATTATTTGCTTATCATTTATTAGTTGCCTTTCTCATTAAAATGTAACTGCTATGAAGCTAGGGATCATATTTATTTTATTTCTATTATATTCTCTGGGACTAGTTGAGTATCTTACATACAGTGAACACTTGAAAAAATATTTGCTGACCGAATGAATCATGAATGAATTACTTAGCCTTTTTCTTTTTTTTTTTCTTTTTTTTTTCAGGTCCTAGACTTCTTTTTAAAAACCAGGGTAGGCCTGTCTGTGTGGCTCAGTCAGGTTAAGTGTCCAACTCTTTTTTTTTTTTTTTTTAATTTTCTTTTTTAATTTATTTCTAGGAGAGAGAGAGAGACAGCGTGAGCAGGGGAGGGTCAGAGAGAGAGGGAGTCACAGACTGAAACAGGCTCCAGGCTCCGAGCTGGCAGTCAGCACAGAGCCCGACGCGGGGCTCGAACCCACGAACCGCGAGATCATGACCCTTGCAAGCGAAAGTCGGACGCTTAACCGACTAAGCCACCCAGGCGCCCCTTAAGTGTCCAACTCTTGATTTAAGCTCCTGGTTTTGGCTCAGGTCATAATCTCACTGTTTGTGAGTTTGAAACCCACATCGGGCTCTATGCTGATAGCACAAAAACCTGCTTGGGATTTTCTCTTCCCATCTCTTGGCTCCTCCACCTCAAAATAAATAAATAAACTTTTAAAAATTGGGGTAAAAGTTATAACTCCTCTCTCCATAAAAAATATATATTTGTATTTAATGTTATATTTATAAGTATTCGTATTTTCATTTACAAATATTTATAAAATAGTTATATTTTATGTTTTATATATTTATGTATATGACTTTTCTCTCCATTATATATAATATGTGTATATGTAGAAATAGAAAATATAGATATAGACGTAAACGTAGATCTAGATACAGATGATGTAGATATATGGATAAATTGAATCTTCCTATGCAAAGACTCCAGTTTCCAAAGGATTTTCCTGCTTCACCTGTGACACTTAGTAACTCTCAAAAGTGGACAGAAAATCTCTAATGTCATATATTCTCTAGGGGAGCTATTCTGTAAAGGACTAAGATTGAGAACAGGGTCTTCTGACTCCTGGGCTAAGACATTTGAAATTGGCCCTTGCAGATGCTTGAAGGATCCAGGGCCACCTTTGGTCACATGTCCAGTAAAAGGAGATCCTGAGTGAAAGGGAACAAGAGAAAAAAAAATCCCAAATTTGTGATTCAGAACACTTGACTTGAAATCGGACCTTGCCCCTTACGAGCTGTGGTGTAATCATAGCCAGGGGCTGGCCCCCTCCTGTGAATTAAGCCATTGGGCCTAGGCCCCACCTCCCATAATACAATTACTTGTGAACCAGGCCCAGGATGCAGTTGGCGGGACTAGAACACAACAGAATGTTGCTATGTAGTTCACATGTCTGGCTCACATAGTGATCCCCCACTATATGAAGAAAAGAACACAGTTTATGCTGAAGCAAGAGAGACTCTAAGCAAGATGTCAGAAAGAACCTTCAACTATCTAAGGATTGTGAGACACTGAGTCGGGTATCTGGATGGTGGTGGAATCTCCCTCCGAAGGTGAATGAGGATGATGACCCATCGCTCTCAGATGATCTGTTCCCAGTATTGTCTGGAAAGGAGTCCTCCAGTCAGATTGCCTCCAAACCCCAGCCACCCCTCTGATTTCAGGAAAAACCCTAGGCTTATGTTTGCCACAACTAAGATCATGAGTGCAAAATTCCAATTGATTCTAATGGAATAGAATAGTGGTTGCCTTGAAGTGTTTTTCTTCTAGTCTCTTCTTTAATAAATAAAAACAAAACAAAACAAGAAAAACAACCCTGAAGGAAAGCAACATTGCTTGAGCAACTAGCTGGCAGTCTTTCCAGTTGCTATCTTGTGTAATCCTACAGTAACCCTGAAAGGCACATCTTTCCATTCTAATTTTACAGATAAGGAAGGGAACAGACACGGGGGGGGCGGGGGGAGGGGGGGAGGGTGAGACTGACTTTCGGTCACACATCTAGGAAATAGAACTTAAGTCCAGGTCTATCGGGCTTGGAAATTCTTTCCACAATACCTGCCTGCCAGGAGGGAGGAGCTAAATGGTGGTTGGGCAACCAAGGGGTTTCCAGGGCTCACGCAGTGCTAAATACAGAGCACAGTTTACTTATTCTGCTCCCTGAGGGCCAGTGTACATTCTGTGTCTGGGGCCTTCTCTGTTTAATCTTTTCTCAAATTACTATCTCTGAGTATCTTCCTTAAAACAATGGACTTTTAAACCCCAGTACATAGCTGAAATTCAAACAGACATCTGCAAAAACAAAAAGATAATGAATTTGTGAAGAGATGCTCAACCTCATTAGAAATCAGGGAAGAGCAAATTAAAATCACAGTGAGAGAGCAGTTTGTACCCACTACAAAAGCAAAAATTAAGAAGTCTAATAATACCCTATGTGCAGGGAAGATATTGAACACAGGGAACTTGGGCACACCAACGGAAGAATAATATTTGTACCATCATTTTGGAAGACAGCTGGGCTTATCATGCAATGCTGCATATACCTATAACCTTTGACTCACCAAATGGTTGTATGCATCAACCATTTAATAGTAAAAATATCTTTGGGGCACCTGGGTGGCTCAGTTGGTTAAACATCCGACTTCAGCTCAGGTCATGATCTCAAAGTTTGTGGGTTCGAGCCCTGTGTCAGGCTCAGTGCTGACAGCTCAGAGCCTGGAGCCTACTTTGGTTCTGTGTCTCCCTCTCTCTCTGTCCCTCCCCCACTCATGCTCTGTCTCTCTCAAAAATAAATAAATGTTAAAAAAAAAATTTAAATAGTAAAAGTATCTTAAACAAATTAGAATATAGTCTTGATATACAAAGACATTGAGGGACTATGGGACAGAAGGGGTTCACAGCAGCCTTAGATGAAGAGGTTCCCAGTAGGGTGGCATCATGGAACAAAGCAACAAGTGGCCCTCAAAGGGACTGAACTCACCAACTTGGTCTCATTCATTATGAATATGGACATGAGATAAGATACAGGATGTCCAGGAAATTGGAATTTCAGATAAAACAAAGAATAGTTTTCTTTGTGTTAAATATGTTCCATGCAATATCTGGGACACACTTATACTAAAATGATTGAACTAAAAAATTATTTATGTATCTGAAATTCGAAAATACTTGTACTCTTTATTTTTGTTTTTATTTTTTAATTTTTTGCTAAATCTGGCAACCCTAATAATGAACCTCTTATTATTTGTAAGGGAAATGTCTTTTGGACCATAAATCAAAACCAATTATTTGGCTGTTTCATAATAGTAGGATTTTCATAATGGGAATAGAATAGTACTGTTAAGAGTCTGAAATGTGAAATCAGGCAAATGTGATCCTGAGCAAGCTCTGCCACTTGCTAACTGTGGTCTAGAGTAAGTTATTCCTCCTCTGTATGTGTTATTGCTCATTAGGGCTTCTATGAGCATTAAGTGAGGTAAGATGCATGGCAGAAGCTTAGCACAGTGCCATGTACCACGTTATGTGCCCTCAATAATATCGAATTGCTCTTACCCACACACTGGGGCTCCTATAAAACTAAACACTAGAATAGATTGATAGCATCTTGGTGGCTGGGACATCATCCTCATTTCCGGGATATGTGGGATAAAACCAGAGGCAAGAGCCCCATCCCTCTAACCCCCCATTCACTCATTGTCTGAGAGCTAGAAGGCAGAAGAGGGGACCAGATGGCCTTCAAAATTCTCCCAGCACTAGCATTCAGTGGCCTTTATGTCCTCAGCAATCTCATGTCCCTGATGGCCACTCTTCTTTATAACTGTGAGGGACATGTCAAGTTGTGTTCTATTCAGTATGAGTTTGTCCAGTCGGGGACACACTCTGAGGCTGGGAACCATGTACTCCCATCCTTACACTGAGAAATGCAATTTCCCATGCTTTCTCATTCCTATTCATAGCTCAAGTCATTACTCTGGATCCAGAGAAAACAACAAACGTGATTACAATGAGGACTTGGCCAAGATTAAGGGACTTCAGGGACACCGACAGCAACATACCATCACCTGCAGAAATCCCTGCATCTCTCCACGTTGCTTTCCCTTTCCTTGCTGTCGTCTTCACTATCTCTATACTCCATAGTCTCTCTGTCTCTCTCCCTATATGCTACATTAAAGATTATTTTTATTAGCATAGGACAGGTATAATTAACAATTTCTGCCATTACATATTAACTTTAAGAGTGCAACTTATAGGGGCGCCTGGGTGGCTTAGTTGGTTAAGCGTCCGACTTTTGCGTAGGTCATGATCTCACGGTTCATGGGTTCGAGCCCCGCGTCAGGCTCTGTGCTGACTGCCAGCTCAGAGCCTGGAGCCTGTTTCAGTCTGTGACTCCCTCTCTCTCTGACCCTCCCCTGCTCATACTGTCTCTCTCTCTCTCCTAGAAATAAATAAAACATAAAAAAAAAGAGTGCAACTTATAAATAATAGATACTTGATATCATAGATTGATACTTGCCAATCATAAAAAAGTCCATGCCCTATGAATAAGGAATAAAGTATCTAGAACATACATTGTCATGCTCTGCATCAGTGGCCCTATAGCATCAAATGACTTAAAACTATGAACAGGGAGATCCCCCTTCAGGGACATGATGGGCTGCAGGTTTTATTTCAACTGCAGGCCCTCAATTACACGGTGGCCACATTTTGTACATGACAACTTTTCACAGCATGGCTGAGAGGCCCAGAACTTAAACCTGGCCATCACTTCATGAGAGATGGAGGCACACAGGGCATCAAGTGAGGTCAGGGTCCTGGTGGGTTTCCCTGAGCTTGCGGTATGGAACACCCTGTTCAGTTTTCCTCTGTCTCCATCGTAAAACTCTCCATCTCATGTCGGCAAACTCACTGTGATTCGGTGCTCAGAAAAGCATCAAGCATGTTTTTAAAATCTTTAGTTTTAGGATAAGCAGTCTTTCTCAGCAGACTGGTCATTTCCTCCTTACCTCGACCCACGTGGGTCACCTTGTCACCCTTGTGACAAGGTAGCCAAGCCCTCACTAGGATGCTGGGGGACAGATCCTGCTAAAGGTTCCAAAAAGTGTCAGGTCGTGGTGCGCTTCAGGGAGCGCTCCAGCAGAACTCATGACGTTAAGTAATGAGTGCTGTTCCCACTTCAGTGTGAGGTTGTAGAAAGAGGCAGTATTGGGGTTACAGGTCCTGTGCAAGAGCCTCCCCTTTGGGCCTCCATCTGCTTTGAGAGGATGGGACAGGATCCCTAAGGTCACTCCTTGCTTTGACATTCTGTGATGTGCACTGTGTCATGGGAAAGGGAGCTGTCCTCTTGCTCTCGGGTGCAGATTCTGATGGCTCTCTATCACTAACCTCTTTCAAACGAGTAATATTTTTGTTGTTCTTTCCTTTTTCATTGAAAGGAAAGGAGGAAGGGAGGGAGGAAGACAGGAAACAAGGGGGAAAAAGGAGGGAGAAAAGCTTTGAAAACAAGCCAAATAAAAAAACGCAAAATAAAGCCAGGCGTTTCAGAGTGGGCTGGGGTGGGGTGATAGAGCGGCCCCCTCTGCAATGCAGGGCCTCTGTCAGCGGGACTCCGTCCCAGGGCCACGAGTCTTTGACCTCACTTCATTATCCAACTTGTTTATCTTAAGTGAAATGTGGGACCCAAACCACTTGTCGGGTGGCATGAGAGGCCTCCAATGGGTTAGGAGATGATGCCACATTCTTCCCTACTCCTGTCCCCAAAAGAGTTGCGCCTCTTGGCTTCTGCTTCGTAATCTAAAAATACCATTATTAGGTTTTCATTAGGATGACTAATGAAAACATCATCCATGGGATGCCCTGGGTGGCATCCAACTCTTGATCTCAGCCCAGGCCATGATCCCTCGGTTCCTGGGATTGAGCTCAGCATCGGGATTCTCTCTTCTCTCTCTGCCCCTCCTTCTCTCTCTCTCTCAGAATAAATAAATAAACTTAAAAAAAGAAAACATCATCCATTAGCCCAAAATGGCTGTTTTGTTCAAAGAGTTTTAAACACTGAGAAGTCTTTAAGAAACGGCTGGACAGTCCTTCCAAACACAGGAATATTTTAATGTCTCTCTTCTTCCCACCAAAACTCAGAAGTGGAGAGCAGATTTTGCTGAGGGACTTGGGGATGGGCTTCCTCCCTGCCATCACCACAGTTAGACAAGCTGTCCCCAAACTGCAGGGACTACAGCAATGTTAATCATTACAAGGAAATGAAGACAGAATCACTTAGCCACGGGATCCAGGCAACCAGGGGTGCAACATTCAAATCCACTTAGTTCAAAAGGATTTCCAGAGGAAAATTCCACTTGATGTCCCCGAGGCCAGGGTTTTCCTGGCTGCCTATCACCTACTCCCAGAGCTTCCTCCTCCTCTTCCTCCACCCACCCTAACTGCCCTGTTAAAGAGCAGCCCCCATGTTCCACCCAGGCAGCAACTAATGTCATACCTCCAGGCAGCTTCACACATCTGGAAGGGAAGAGAACTGGAACGGCCATTCACTCGGGACACTTCCTCTCCTACCTATCTGGGGACTGAGGCTGGAGGCTGTCCTGTGTGTGTGTGTACCAGATTGTTCTTGCATGCCTCCATGAAGTTTCCATCCTGAACAAAACAAAATTCCTCTTTTGGAAGAGAAAAGGTATCCATGGGCAGTGCTACTCTAAATGTGCACAGTAGAAAATGTCATAAGCAAAAATGCTCTTCGGCGTTATTTCCAAAGACTGAGCTTAACAATATTAACCTGATTTCTTCACTACACGTGTACAGTGAGTCTACAAAAAACAGATATGGCTTTCAGCATCCTCTGATTTCCCTTGACCATGGAACTCTTTTGTCACAGCATGACTCTATAGAACTAATATTCTTCAGAATACACTTTGGGAAAAGCTGTCTTTGGATAAAGATAAGAATTTTCCTTTTTCCCACTTTTTAACCTCTGGTTTAGATCTTTGTGGGGGAGGGGGGGTTGTATCCAGAACTGATTTAGAACTCAAGTCAAGAATATGACGGCTCATTTGGGGGACTTGAAACCATTATTTAGCTCTGCCTATTCTGGTACCCAAGGAGACAAAGATTTCGTTGTCCACCAGGACTTCTTCATTGGAAAAATAGCCTTTTATCTCAGAGGCCCAGGATATCTGTGTAGAAAGAGATGTGACCATTGCCCTGGAGCCCCTTACCTTTTCCATGATAATGTTGACGTTAACTTGCTTTGACTTCTCCTTCTCAACCTGATCTCTCCTCTCAGGCTCCTTCCTGTGACTGGCCAGAAGATGTTCTTTAATGGGGTTCAGGAGGAACGTGATCTTATGCAGTGTCTCCCCAACTATAGTCTCTGATGGCAAGAACGAAGGGAGATTGTGTATTCCTAGAAGAAATCAACCTGAAATCAAATGCTATGATTTTGTCCATTTTAAGGGTCAGGCCCAGGGACAAAACTGATGGCTAAACACATCCTTAGTTCTTGCTGTACACCCAAAACCCAACACCCCCTTCGAGAGCTCCCACCGCTGTCAGAGTAAAATCCAACTACAATCTGACTGCAACCACGTGCACCAACTGCCTAATACATTCAGGCCTCTCAGCCCTCTGTCTCGGCCATCCTCGTATACCCCAGGCTCTTTGTCTCCTCAGAGGCTTTGACATTGCTAACCTTGCTGTTGGAATAGTGTTCTGGCTCGTTAAAAGGATGGCCTATTCTCATTTTTTTTAGAGAGATAGAGAGCGTGAGTGAGGAAAAGGCAGAGAGAGAGAGTGCAAGAGAGGGGGATAGGGGCACAGGGAGAGGGAGAATCCCAAGCAGGCTCCACACTCAGCACAGAGCCTGACCTTGGGTTCAATCTCCTGACCCTGAGATCATGACCTGACCTGAAATCAAGAGTCAGAAATTCAACCGACTGAGCCTCCCAGGAGCCCCCTGTTCTCATTCTTCAGGTCTCAGCTTAGATAACCAACTCAGGGAAGCCCTTGCTGACCTCTCTAGGTCATTCCCCCCGTGTTTATTTCAGCAACCACCTTATTGATTTCCTTCATTGCACTCACAACAATGTTTCTCTTGTTATTTGCGGGCCCCATTTGTTTATTGCCGACTTCATTAATTTCCTTTGGTTGAGGACATTTCCTGTCCTGAACAGTCCTCTAGCCACAGCCTTCAGTAAATATTTGCAGAATGAATGAAGGTATAAAAGAGAGTTCCTTAAGACAGGGGTCTCTCCGCATCTCTGTCCAACTCCTCATTTAATGATGTCATGTTAAAACCCCGAATTTTCTATACTGAATGAATTTATGCCATGCAAATAGGCAAATACTACAAATCAGTGCTTGATTTATGGTTTTGTTGACTGTCAGATTTAAGTAATGGAGAAAATGTTAATAATGCATTGGAAAACTCAAAGTGTATCATACCTGTAGCCACTGTATTGTAAATGTCACAGAAAATTGAGGGGCATTTGGGTGGCTCGGTCAATCAAGTGCCTGACTTTGGCTCAGGTCATGATCTCATGCTTTGTGAGTTTGAGACCCTGTGGGGCTCTGTGGTGACAGCTCAGTGCCTGGAGCCTGCTTCAGATTCTGTGTCTCTCTTTCTCTGCCCTCTCCTCTGCTTGCATTCTGTCTCTGTCTCAAAAATAAATAAATATTAAAAACTATTTTTTAAAATGTCAGAGAAAATTGAGAAAATATTCATATATATATGAAGAGCCAGTTAGTAACCATTTACCAGAACACAATTGGCTTGGACACTGCCAGTATTTGCAATGTAGTGTGACAAGTGCTGTGATGATATGTATGCAAGGGAAAGAGCTATCAGAAAAGGGGGGAAGCAATAACTTTACCGGGAGCCATTGGGGAAGACATTAAAGAGGAAGTGACTCAAGTTTAATTGTAAGGAAAGAAGTTTCCAAGTTAAATGAAATGGGGATGGGAATTCCAGGAAAAGAATCCACAAAGACTATAAAACCTCGTTTTGTGCAAATTCCACACCCTGCTTTGTTTGCTTTGTTATTGGCCCTTAAATCAGGGGAATCATGGCATATATATTCTTCTATGATTTGTTTTTTTCACTTAGTATTACATTTTTGAATTTAATCTGTTGATGCACAACTATAGTTCATTCATTTTTGCTGTTTACAGAGTTTGATATTGTATCTACCTAATGGTCGATTTATTCTTCTACTATAGATGTACATTTGAAAGCTTACATAAAGTTATAGTGAAGTAAATTATATTACAAATAAAAGTAATACTCCTCCTTTCTTTTTAAAAAAAAATTTTTTAACATTTATTTTTGAGAGACAGAGCACGAGTTGGTGAGGGGCAGAGAGAGAGGGAGACATAGAATCTGAAGCAGGCTCCAGGCTCCGAGCTGGCAGCACAGAGCCCAACATGGTCCTCAAACTCACAAACCACGAGATCATGACCTGTGCCAAAGTCAGATACTTAACTGACTGAGCCACCCAGGTGCCCCTATATGTGTCTTGTAGATGGGCAAGCATTGAATAACCCTCTAGGAGCAAACCACTGAGTCATAAAGCATGCAGGCACATTTACAACCCTGTTTCAGGGTGCCCCTCTTTTTCAAAGGGGTTAAACCGCTGGCAATCTACCAGTGTTTTTATTATATACCACATGGTGTTGTTGACACTTGCTTTTGTCATACCTTTGAATTTTTGCCCATCTTGTAGCAGGATTCTCGCACAGAGAGTCGTGACATTGAGGCTTTTCTTTCCAGGAAGCAACTTTATTCTTAATCAGCACCGCTCAGTTGGGTTCCTACCCAAAGCATTGAGCCTCATACACCACGTGGCGTGGTTTTACACGTATGTGAGTATATATATATATATATATATATATATATATATATATTTTTTTTTTTTTTTTTTTTTTTACTTCTTTACCTCCTATATGTGGTAACACACAAACATGTAGTCTGATTAAGTGGTCTCATGTTACAAGGACCTGAGGGGTGTTGTCACTATGTGCATAGTTATTTAGCAAATTTTCCTAATGGCCCAATTGTTCTGCCCCTTGTGTTGAAAGGAAATAAATTACTCTATCTTTTCTTATTACAATAGAAATTGTATGACTGACTCTATTATGCCTAGGTGATATGTTTGCCATTTCCCGGGGTATCAAAAATACATTCATGTCCTAACCTGAATTTGGTTTCTAATCATACAATGCTGATTCTATGTTAGTTTGAATCAGAATCAGATATTTGGGGGGAATAGCGAGTTCCTTCAGACAGGGTAGGTCTACCTCACTGGGCTTTCAGACCTTCTCTTGATAGGGAAAAATCTGTTATAAGATGACCGACAGGACTGATAAGGAAATACCTGTCCCTGATCAAAAACCGCCCCTTCCGGGTACTTCTTCCCACCCTGCTTGTTGCGCACAGTAATGAAGAATGCAGAAGTAACAACCTATAAATTGTTCCCTCTGCTGGTGCTCTGGGCTCAGACCTCTGGTGAATGATCTCCTCTGAGCGCACCGGTGTAAAATAAACCTCCTGCCTTCCAAGATCTCCGAGTGCCTCTTAGTTCTTCCGCCAGGTGATCCAGACCAGATTCCATGACACTCTCTCATCCAAAGGAGAGAGAGAAGTAGGTGGTGTCATTAACTTATTCAGCATTTTCAGTATATATCAGGCCCTGGGAATAATTAAGATTATGGCCCCTACTTTTCTGAAATCTGCATTCCAGTGACACATATTAGTAATTAATAGTCTAGCACAACTCCCCTTCCCACCGGGCCCTTCCTTCATTCAACCAGCATTACTGCGCACAGGCTCTGGGCCCTGGCATTGTGTGAAGTGTCAGGGTTACCTCTCATTATAAATGCTGTCTCCAGGGACCCCACCTGGCAGCCCCACTTCAAGGTTAGCTGAGGAACCACTTCGTCCTGTAAAGGAGGAATTCACTGAATCGCTCTTTGGTGGTAGCCACTTTAAGCAGCTCTGTTTTTTAAACTGCAGTTTTCTTGCAGTCGGGAACTCTTTTCCATGCCTATTGATAATGCAAATTCCAGCAGCCCTACCCAAATGAGCTACTGATTCAGCAAGTGCAAGAATCTGCACTCTCACTAGCGCTTAGAGAATTCTGAAGCCTGAAGTTTGAAAAACACTATCCTTCTAAAGTCACGCAGGTAGAGAATGTTGGAACCTAGAGGATATAACTAACAGATATAAAGCTGTAGATCGGGCCCCAGGACTAGGAGGTGGAAACCCCGACGTTGTGGCTCCCTGTCCAGTGTTCTTGGCTCTCAGGAAACGTGTCCAGGGAGAATCTAAAGCAGTAGGCTGCACTGTACCCACTGTGCTGAGGTTGGCTCAGTTGGTCAGTAAACGAACTTTGCTACTGGGATTGCCCGAGGGAGATGTGCTGCATGACCATTCCACACATCTCTGGTTATTTCTCCAGGGAACACACATGCTGAAACATTCCAGCCCCTAGATGGCCCCTCTGGGTGGTTAATGGCATCAATTTACAAACATAGCATGCTTAGAGCCCCACTGACTCCCAAAAGGAATCTAGCTGAAGAGAAAAATAATAAGCACAATGGACTATAGCCAACATGGACCCAAACATGAACAGCTGGGAGAAGTGACCTCCTTAGGCCTAAGACATAGAGGAGTGGGTGTTACTTCCTGAGTTCCTGCTGGGAGGAGGGGAGGATCCCTGTCTCTTAGCAGGTGCTCCATAAATGCCAGCTGCATGCTGGAAGAAGGGTGACAAAGAGCTGAAGCATTTGGGGACAGTATAGATTGGATTATCATGTCCTCAAAGAGAGCAGACCTCTCAGACATTTGTCCTTTTTTAAATGCTTATTTATTTATTTAAAATGTTTATTTATTTTGAGAGAGAGAGAGAAATAGAGAAAGCAGGGGAGGGGCAGAGAGAGAGGGAGACAGAGAACCTCAAGCAGGCTCCACGCTGTCAGCTAAGAACCTGACGTGGGACTTGAACACATGAACCATGAGATCATGACCTGAGCCGAAATCAAGAGTTGGAGGCTTAACTGACTGAGACGCCCAGGTGCCCCTATTTATTTATTTTGAGAGACAGAGAGAGGGAGAGCAAGAGAGAGCATGAGTTGAGAGAGGGGCAGAGGGAGAGAGAACCTTAAGTAGGTTCCATGCACAGCACAGAGCCTAATGCGAGGCTCCAACTCATAACCGTGGGATCATGACCAGAGCCAAAATAAAGAGTCAGACACTTAATCATCTGAGCCACCCAGGCACCCTGACATTTGTCTTTGTACCGCACCTTCTCACCAGGAGCCCTCAGGTTGGACTCCTGTGCGACTTAGCTTGTCCTATAGCACTGCTTTCCAAACACCGGCCAGTCGTGCAAATTCGAGACTCTGGTCCGGGAATGTGGGGTAAAGCCATAGATAATGAAGGCAGTGTAACTCGTATTAAACTGGCTATCTGTGTAGCACTATATATTTTGTAAAGCCTTTTTACTTTTTGTTAGCCCATAACTCTGCTTGGAAACCTGGTTGACAGCGCTGGCTTCTTCTCAGCTTGTAGGTGGAGGTTTTTAAATAAATTTCACCTCCTCCAGGTTCCTCTTAGATGTCATCATTCTGTTTGTCTCCCTCAGAGCACTTGTCACATTCGGTAATTATCTTATTTCCCTGCTTCCTTGCTAGTTGTCTCCTCACTCAGGAATGCAGTTTTCATGAAGGCAGGGACCACGGCTATCTTGTTCAGCACCATATCCCAACACTGGGCAGAGCTAGCACACAATCTTTATTAATGATTAGTATGATTCTAAGGCAGAATTCATTTAGAGGAGTCCCTGGGGCATAGAGAGAGAGAGTTTGCTGCCCTTCCCTGAACACCTGGTTAGTGGCAAACCCTGTGCTCGAAGCTGAGATCTCTGGCTCCTAGTCCAATGGTTAGCAGGATGCCAGCACCTGTCCTTGTCCTGCAAAGGAAAGAAAACTCGAACGCATGCCTGCAGCAGAAAGAAATGGAGAGCCAGACGCAAGGCCAAATCCAGTCTGTCATCTCTACAACCAGTGTTTGCAACTGATTTCCTACTCTGTGCTGGGAACCTGGGGTGGAGGAGAGAGTTTGGGTTCAGGTTGAGCTGCACCCAAAGGTGCATCCTCACACATCAGCATCGCCTTCTTCCTGAGCCTCGCCAGGACCCAGGGGTGAAGACTCAGGTCAGTTGAGACTGTCTTAGCTTGGGCTGCATTAACAATATACTGCAGACTTTGTGGCTCAAACAGAAATTTATTTTCTCACAGTTCTGGAGGCTGGAAGTTGGAGATCAGGGTGACAGGATAGCGGGGTTCTGATGAGGACTCGCTGCTGGTTTCCAGGTGGCCACCTATTTGATGGATCCTCACATGATGGGGGTGGGTAGGACATTGGTCTCTAACTTTTCTCATA
Source organism: Proteles cristata cristata (assembly GCA_017311185.1). Classification (NCBI taxonomy): domain Eukaryota; kingdom Metazoa; phylum Chordata; class Mammalia; order Carnivora; family Hyaenidae; genus Proteles; species Proteles cristata. The sequence continues at coordinate 114,601 of JAESUZ010002428.1, read as the reverse complement.
AGGGCACTAATCCCATCATGGAAGCTCTACCTTAATGACCTCATCTCAGTCCACCTCCCAAAGGCCCCACCTCCGAACACTATCACACTGGACCGTCCAGGCTTCTCCATACGAATTTTGGAAAACCATGAATGTTCCATTTATAGCAGGGACCCAGGAAGTGGCAACCCGGGGGCAAAGAGGAACCAAATGTGAAACTTCTGTAATCTGTGGCCAAAGAGAGAAGAGAAGAACAGGAAGTGAACAGGGACATGGAGAATTCCACCAATGGTTCTTGCCAACAGCCCTCCAATGGTTCCCGTGGGTTTCCTGGGCTCACCAGACGCCGCTGGGAAGGAAGGCTGCTCAGCTGGACCTCATTAGCAGGCCTTGTTTTCCATTCCGCTTTGCCACTGACCTGCCGCTGGTTAGCACGCTGCCCCAGGCTGGGAAGGAGCCGGGCACCACCTCACGCTGAGTCACCCAGCTCAGGGACCGGGAAACTTACATAACGAGCCCCATTCTGAGTGTTGGTACATGAGGCTCAAGCTCCAGGGACGGGAAAGAAGGAAGCGAGCCCAGGGGCAGCATGCAGGCATGGGAGATGGAGGTCCTGGGGACCCAGAGTCTGTCGGTGCCAGGAAGTCGCTGTGGACCCAGGCGCCCGAGACGGGTCATGCGTGATATGGTAGGATTCCTCCGGATTACAGATGCAGATTAAGGAGAGCAAGGACAGCACTGAACGCCAGCTTTAAATCAGCCCAGCCGGGTTCCCGTGCAGGCTGTTCTCTGCAGCCTGGGAATGTGAAGCTGGTCCAAAAAGAACACAGGTGGCAAATGAGGAACTTAATAAAAATGTGAACTCCTGAACTGTCTAAGCTCTGTCTTCAGGGTATTGTTACAGCCACGGGAGATAGCCCTGCAGTGACACAGGACGATGCTGTTTGCGTAGGGAAACAGCCCGTGGGCTAGAAAAATGTGAGTGGGCGGCCGTTTGAACTATGTTGCAAAGCTCCTTTCAGTGAAGACCCCTTAACAGATGAAAATAAAGAGACTGGCTATGGTAGGAGACATTCCTGAGAACTCGTGAAAAGGGGATACTTTCCTTTGTAGGAATATTTTTCCATCCTAGCCCTTTGATTGCTTCTGAAAACGCAGCCTTCCAGAACCCTGCCCACCCACTCCCACCACCCCGCATACCCTGTAAGATGTGTCAAAGGAAAGTTGTCTACAGGGGAAGCAAATCTCTCTTTCCCACCAAAAACTGAGTGTCCGTTGCTTTAGTGGAACTTTTTTCAACATGCACACAATTTCTTGGCAGTCTGGGTACAAAGTGGCACAATGCTGTACAATGTCTGATCTGTATAGCATGAGAAAAGAATCACTCCCAGAGTGAGAAAGACCTCAGTTGAATCGTAGATCCACTTTCCATCATCTGCCTGCCTCTCTGAGCCTGTTTTCTCCTCTGTAAAACGCAGTGATCAGAGCACTTAACCTCACGGGGTCTCTCTAAAAGCTTTTAAAAGAGCTCTCACTGAGAGATTTGGATACTTAACATTTCTGGACAAATATTTGTTAATGTTTTTTATTGTTTTACTCATTAGAAAACAAGAAAGCGAATACACAGTGAAAAGAAGAACATGTAGGTAGAGATAATAAAGGGATATATTGAAAGGGCAGTATCATTACTCTTTTTATTAATAACTTCTTGGTCTCAAACACACACACACACACACCACACACAAGAATCTGGTAAAAACTATGGCCAAAGTCTCTAGGGGAAAAGTACACACATTCATCAAATTTTCGCACAATTACAGGTTTCTAGATTTTCTGAGGGCCAATATAAATCTCAAGATAAAAGTCCTATAATGTAAAAGGATTAGTGCTCACAAGACCCATGCCTGCCTCTTGGGAATCTACAGGAGCAAGGAGACACCAACAGTGAAAAACTTCAACACAGACCCTCTCTCCACTAGGGGACAAGCACCTTACACTCTCCTCTCAGAGTCCAGAGATGACTTCTGGAAATGATTCTGTGCATAGTATAAGTCTGGAGCTTGTAGGGGAGTCTCCCCTTGTCCGCTGGCTGGACTCACCTTCTTGCCCTTTAGCCTGGAGAGAGTGTCAGGGAGTATGGGCTCTGAGTGCAGGTCTCTGCTTAGCTCAAAGAACCGAGGCTGGGTTCTAAAGAGGGAGAAAGGAAAATACGGGCAATGTTTCTAGCACCAAGTGCTCCTGCTGCCCCTCTCTGTGGGGGTGATGCAGAGATCACAGAGGCAGTGAATTCTCCTCACATGCCCATGAATCCAGACCAGCCCTAGGAGACAATGACCAGGTAGGTCCTCCAGATCCCAGAACATAAGACTCTGCACCTTTATTCTAAACAATCCCTCAGAAGTTGGACTCAGTGCCCCTTCTCCATCACTCTGTGCTACCTTCTCCTTGCTCAATGACTCAACAAGAAAATAGCAGAGCTCAATGTACTAAGGCTAAGAGAAACAAAGAGAGGTCTGGGTAAGGGTCGAATGGGAGCAAATACTTTTGCTGTCTACAGAGCATTCATCGTGAGCTTATTCTTAGGGCAAGACTGAAGAGAGGCCTTTCGGTTGGCAGAGAAGACAGGGCTTCCTGTATCAGCAGTGTGTTCCCACTGCTTCCCCTATGTGCCAAATGTCTCCTTCATGACTTCCTCCTTTAGATCATGGCTTCAAAAACTTTTGTGAAAATGTAAGTGTTGATCATGTCTAAACAGTTCCTTAAATACCAGCCTTAATGGATACAGTTTTATCTATCACATGAACTAGCAAGAAACAGAGGCTGAAGAAAATGGAACATGGGATAGATAGAAAACTAGAAATAAACTGGGCGGTGGAATGCTATCTAGAATAGATGATTGGGGTGGGGCTCTAGAGGGGCTTGGGGCATTAAGCAAAGTTCACTGGATGCCTGGGGGAAGCAGGCTGTGCGATGAGAACATCGCCATCACATCACACCCAACAATTACTGAGCCTGCTATGTAAGAACTTGAGCAGTTGACCTACTTTTCCTCATTTCAAACTCATGGCACCACAACCTTATGAGGTAGGTACCATTACCACCACAATGAAGAAACTGAATGAGTAACAGAGCTATTGTTAAGGATGGCACAAGCCAGAAAGAAGGAGAATTAGCCTCAAGTCATCTAACTCCATCTGCCTTTTACATGCACATGATTATCATTTCTGTGCTACCGGCTCCCAAAGATAGAACCTCTGGCCCAGGCATCGCTCCTGACTGTCAGACTCCTGATTTCTTAAAAAACAAACAAACAAAAAAGTTTTCCAGGACTCCTTACTCAACACTTGCACCACCAAAAACCGACTCAAATTCAACATGGTTAATCTGAACTCTTGCCTCCTCCCTCAAATAAAACAAAAACCTGTAATATGCATGGTGGTTCTGTTTCAGCTAATGGTAGCTTCATCTTTCTAGTTGTTCAGGCCCAAATCCCCAGAATCATCCTTGACTCCTCCCCTTTCTCTTAGGTCACACATCGAAACCATCAGGAAATCCTGTTGACTTATCTTCAAACTACATTCAGAATCTGACCACTTTGCACCACTTCCTCTAGTATGACCCACCATCTTCTGTCTTATCTAAATAATAGTCAGAGCCTCCTACTTGGTCTCCCTGCTTCTACCCTTGTAACTCCATAATTTATTCTTAACATTATAGCTAGAGTGATCCCCACCTTTTTTATTTCTTACCATTTTATTGTGAAAAAAACATACAGATAGAGAAAGTTACAAATGTCTAGTTTAATGAATTCGTATGAGGTAAACCCTCTGTAACCACCACCCAGATCAAGAAACAGAATGTGACAGGCCACCATAGGACCCCTTCCATGTGCCTCATCCCAATCACACAGTCCTTCTGTGCCCCCAACAGTAAGCGTTTTCCTGACTTTTATAGCACTCACTTCCTTGTGTTTCTTTATGGTTTCTTACCATGGGCATCTCCATGTACTACAGCTCAGACTTGCCTACTTTTTAATACCTAATATGTTTTCTAAGTCTTTTTTAATCTACAGGATCCCCTCCATTGCTTTCTTTTCCTTTCTTTTTTCCTGTTGAAGAACCTGGGCTGTGTGGCCTGTAAACTCTTCTGTAGTGTGGGTTTTACAGACTGAACTCCATGATGCATTTCAACATGCTCCTCTGTCCTCTGTATGTCCTGCACATTGAAAGCTGGATCCAGAGTCAGATCAGACTCTGATCTGATCCCTTTGGCAAACTGTGGTATGTGTTTCCCACTGAAAGCCTGGCGTTCTTTCTTTTGGTTTTATTGTTTTCAAAAAACTTCATTTTTTAGCTTTCATGTCTTTTTGATGTTAGCAGCCAATGACGTTCATTGCTTAGACCAATTAATTCATCAGAGTTTGCAAAATGGGCATACTCTAATTGCATGATTTTGTTTCCACTTATTAGCTGCAATAATTGTATGAGGAGATGTTTCCTTCTGTTAGTATTACAGTTTACATAAGAAAGGCAGGAAATGTGCTTCGTTCTTCCCATTAATTTCCTCAGCTTTCAAGAGAATGAATTGATTTCCTGTGATCCTCAAAAACTGACTAATTTTTGTGTCCTGTGTGTGTGTGTCTTTAATTCTGAACCCATAGATTTAAACACAGATGATAGGTTTCAGTTTTTTGCATTTCTTATCTTTACCGAAGCTCAAAAAAACATATATTTATCAGAAACTCCAACCAAGTTTACTGAAATGAACAGCTGTTCGTGACCCTTTGGTTTTCATCTGAGATTGTGACTTTCTGTTTTTCCATTTACTTGTCTGACAGTAATTATCCAAGTTGAAGAGGCTCCTCTGGAAGAAAATATTTCATCCAGATTTTGACCAATGAAAGCCTCTTCCAATGGAGTTATTTTGACATGATCAAATACTAGTCTGACCTGGGTAGAATAGCATCCTCCCAAAATATGTGGCCATCCAGAACCTATGATCATGACCTTATTTGGAAATAGGGTCTTTGAGGATCTAGTCAAATTAAGATGAGGTCATGTTGGACTAGGATAGGCCCTCAATTCAATATGACTGGTGCCCTTATAAGAAGAGGGACATTTGGGGGTGCCTGGGTGGCTTAGTCGGTTAAGCGTCCGACTTTCGCTTAGGTCATGATCTCATGGTTTGTGGGTTCGAGCCCCACGTTGGGCTCTGTGCTGATTGCCAGCTCAGAGCCTGGAGCCTGTTTCAGTCTGTGACTCCTCTCTGACCCTCCCTGTTCACGCTGTCTCTCTCTCTCTCTCCTAGAAATAAATAAAACATTAAAAAAAAAAAAAAGAGGGACATTTGGACACACAGACACACAGGGAAAATGTTGTGAAGTAGAAGCAGAGATTGAAGTAATGCGTCTACCAGCCAAGAATTGCCAGCAACAACCAGAAGGCAGGGGAAAGGCATGGAACATATTCTTCACAGAGCTTCCATAAAGAGCCACTCTTTATGATACATTGATTTCAAATTTTCAGATCCAGAACTGTGAGAGAATAAATATCTGTTGTTTTAAACATTCCAGTTTCTGGTACTTTGTTAGGGTTACCCTGGGAAGCTAATACATAGCCTTTGATAACTTTTTCACTCTCTGGTATGAAAAATCCTTCCAGGCTCCTCTTGGCCATATTGTGACCCAGACCTGGAGTATTTTCTTGGCTGTTTTAGTAGACAGAACTAGGGGGAGGGGGAATAAACATATTTGAAGATAAAATGAAGATAACATTCTCATGAATACATAATGATATTTCCAATTCAAATAGGATTCTGAGAGTCCTATTTCTCAAGGATCTAGAGAAAACAGAATGTATTAAAATAACTTACTTGTTTTATCCTATGTTATAAATACAACAGTCTCAGAATACTAATACTGTCACCATCAATTATGATTATTAAAACAATTTAAAAACTTTTGCTTGTGTTATTCCTATTCTCTTTTTATTTTTTAATGGTTATACTACATTTACATTGTGAGAACATATAGCTATTACATATAGTAGGCCCTATGCCTTTTAACTCTCAGTTAATCTAATTCTACAGGTAATTATATATTTAATACTAACAGCTCTTGTGCTGATTCTTCCCAAGTCATTTTGTTGCCTGAAGCACGTTTTTTTTTTCAGAAAAGTCATAGAGAAGAGCTCACTGGAACAAAATTCCTGAAGTCCTTATATGTTGATATATCTGTCAAGGTCCTTCCTTAAATTTTGCTGGACTTAAAATCTTTAGTTCACATTTTCCTTCCTTGAAGACCTTAAACATGGCACTCAATTTGCTGCTGGCATAAACCATTGCTGTCAAAAATCTGATGATAAACTAACTTTCTTTCCCTTATAAGTAACATGCTCTTTTTACAGAAGTGCCCAGAACATCTTTCATTTTCTTTAAAATCTAAAACTCCACTACCATGTGTTTATTCCAGCACATTTTATGTTCTTTCCTTTTTACAATTCAGGCAGGTTTTCTTAAGTCATACTATTCAGTTTCATTCTGTTTCCTTGTTTTGGTTTTCTTCTTTGGGATTCCCATCATCTTTAGATTGTATCTTTTTGCCAAGCTGAAATACTTGTCATGTTTTCTCAAATCCTTGTGTTCTTCATTTCTTTTTAATATTTAAGAGGTTGTGACTTTTTTCAGAATGGCAAAAATGAAAAACACAAGAAACAACAGATGTTTGTGAGGATGCAGAGAAAGGGGAACCTTTTTGCACTGTTAGTGGAAATGAAAACTGGTACAGCCACTCTGGAAAACAGTACGGACTTAATTTAAAAAGTTAAAAGTACAACTACCCTGTGATCCAGGAGTTGCATTACCAGGTATTTATCCAAAAACTACAAAACCACTAACATAAAGGATGCATGCACCTCTATGTTTATTGCAGCTTCATCTACAATAGCCAAACCATGGAAGCAGCCCAAGTGTCCATTGATAGATGAATGGATAAAGAAGATGTGGTATACTTACACAATGGAGTATTACTGAGTAATAAAAAAGAATGAAATCTTGCCGTTTGCAATGGCATGGCTAGAGCTAAAGGGTATAATGCTAAGTGAAATAAGTTAGAGAAAGACAAATACCAAATGATTTCAGTTATATGTGGAATTTAAGAAACAAAACTAATGAGCAAAGAAAAGAGAGAGAGAGAGAAATCAAGAAGTAGACTCTTAACTATAGAGAATAAACTGATGGTTACCAGTGGGGCAGGGGGAGGGGTGGGAGAAATAGGGGATGGGTATTAAATGCTACACTTATTATGATGAAAGAAATAGAGTACAATACAATATGAAAAAAATATTATGTCTCTTTACTTTCTATTTCTGTTAAGGTATTAGTTTGTATGTCAGTTTGCTTCTGTAGTCCTTCCCATTTGATATTACTTTGATTTTTTTCCTTCTGATTCCAATTCTTTCTTGACTTTAATCACCTCATTTCTGAGCTTATCTAATTCTGATATAAGACATTAGGGGCGCCTGGGTGGCCTAGTCGGTTGAGCGTCCAACTTCGGCTCAGGTCGTGATCTCATGGTTAGTGGGTTTGAGCCCCGCGTCGGGCTCTGTGCTGACAGCTAGCTCAGAGCCTGGAGCCTGTTTCAGATTCTGTGTCTCCCTCTCTCTCTCCCCCTCCCCCATTCATGCTGTGTTTCTCTCTGTCTCAATAATAATAAACATTTAAAAAAATTTTTTAAAGACATTAAAATTTTTTTTCATGTTTAGTTTTGACAGAGAGAGAGAGACAGAGTGCAAGTGGGGGAGGGGCAGAGAGAGAGGGAGACAGAATCCAAAGCAGGCTCCAGGCTCTGAGCTGTCAGCACAGAGCCCAATGCAGGGCTTGAACCCACGAACCATGAGAAAATGGCCTGAGCCGAAGCTGGACACAACTGACTGAGCCACCCAGACGTCCCAAGACATTTCTTCAGTGTTTTACTTCATTTTGATAAAACATATTCTATTTTTGGTCTTTTTTTTTGAGCATACCTTTTTGGCATGACTTCATAATCTGTAGGGATATTTTTCCATTTTTCTCATAACGTTTTTACATGGATTTAAAAATGACACTTTTTGTTGATCACTGTTACGCAAATTAAAAATTCTAACACTGCTAGAAGGAGCCTGGATTTAAGGTAGCTTCTCTAATTTCACAGAGCTTCCTCCTCCGTTCTTTTTGTGAAAAACAAATGAAATGAAATGAAACGAAGCCGTTGCAGCTCCCTCTCTCAGATCTCCTGGTTCTGTTCCCTCCACCGCTTTTGTTCTGGGGGCTCCTCTTCCCATGTCTCTTTTGTCGTTTTTTGTTCTATTTTGAGCCCACCCCAGCAGCTTTTCCTTGGAGAGGATAGTGCCCAGGAAGGGAGCCTGGAGTGGGCATTTCAAACACTCAGGGGGCTGGCGTGCTTCAGGCCCCTACGTTCCTCCCCCAGTGAAATGCTCTTCTCAGACTGGTCTCCTGAGCCTTCCGGTGAATAGCTGACTGTTGACTATTTTGTGGCTCTCCTGTGCCTCACCCTGTGGTGGCAGCTTTCAGCCCTAAGTTTTTTTCTAACCCGTTTATGTTCCATCCCCAGTGTGGGGCTTGAGCTCACGACCCTTAGATCAAGAGTCACATGCTCTACCGACTGAGCCAGCCAGTAATCTCTACACCCAGTGTGGGACTCAAATTCAGCACCCTGAGATCAAGAATCCCATGCTCATGTGACAGAGTCAACTGGGCGCCCTGCAAATCACAAGCTCTAATCAAATTATTAATTACTGTCTTTGGCCATGTGCATTATTTTTCCTCCCCTTTTGGGCTTTTTTACAATTAAAATTTAATACTTTCATGCTCAAAAAAAAAAAAAAAAAAAAGGGCAGGTCCCGTTCCTTCCCTCTGCAGAGATGCTGATACCAGGCAAGTCTTGTGGCTTTGGGTGATTGGTTTTTGTCCACTTTTTCTTTTTTTTTTTTAAGTTTATTTATTTTTGAGAGAGAGTGAGAGAGAGCAAGCAGGGGAGGGGCAGAGAGCAAGGGAGTCCCAGGATCCAAAGCAGGCTCCAGGCTGACAGCAGAGAACCTGACGCTTAACCCCCTGAGCCACCCAGGCGCCTCAGTTTCTGTCCACTTCTACTTTGGTGTTTGTGAGGATACCCTGTCACCTAGCTTTGAGCGAAACACTGGGCAAAGGTTTTTAGTTTTCATTCTAGTCTCTCCATCAGTTATGACATGGAGATTCGGAAAGGTCCCAAAACAATGCCGTCACCATCTTTCCAGAGCGCTCCTTCTGAAACACGTCAGATCATGTTACTTCTCAAAAGGGCTGAACAACTTCCGATTTCACTCCAAGTAAAAGTCCAAGTCTGCGACGGCATATGAGGCCCTAGGGCCTCTCTGGTACTCACTCCTCAGACCCTTTCTTAGGCTCTTCCCCTGTCTGCTCTCTCTGCTCTGACTCCACTGGCTTCATGCTGTTCCTTGAACATGCCACACCTCTTCCCATCATTTGCCTTTGCTCTACAAGTTTCCTTTACCTCGATTACGCTTCCCTCAGATAGGAACTACGTTAACCACTTCCTTCAAGTGTTTAAAATCTCTTTCTTGATGACATTTGGTCTGACCACCATGTCTGTCTGTCATGTACAGCAACCTCCCCACTAGCACCACGATCCCTTTCCTCCGCTCTGTAGTTTCTTCTCTCCATAGTATTCAGCATCTCCTAACTTCTAACAGTTCACTAGTTTACTATGCTTACTGTGAATTATCTATCTTCACCTTGCTAGCATATAAAATCCATGAAAGCAGGAACGTTTAAGTCTGGTTTGTTCTTTTATGTATATCGAGTGCCCGAAACAATGTCTGGCAGACTTGGCTGCTTAATAAATGCATGAATGAATAAATAATTGAGGCAGCCAGAGGTGCAGTTTGCTCGGACCCAGCCACTGGAGAGCAACTGGGGTGCCAGGTCACCACCTCCATCAGCCTCCTGCTTCCAGAGGGGCCGGGGTCTGTAAACCTATGTGTCTGAATGAGTACTGAGCACAGTCAGGCAGTTTGCCCTTGAGTCTCATGGATTATCAGAAGGCAAGCAGTGTCAGAAACATTCTTTCTAGGACTTCTGAGTTCAACCCAAGCCAGAAATAGCACCCCAGCCATGTGCCTTCTAGCATTTCAGCACATCTGCTCCCTATCCCGCTGGAAGAGTAGAGAAGCCTGGAGGGCAGAAAAAAAAAAAAGAGAGAGAGAGAGACAGAGAGAGAGACAGAGAGAGAGAGAGAGAGAGAGAGAGACAGCTTCAGCCCCTGGCAAAGGGGCTCACAAGTAGGGAAGAAGCTGAGAATGCTTGAGAGTGTCCCTGCCCCGGGGCGCCAGCCAGCCCCAGCTGGGATGTGCTGAAAGCCTGTAACCTGAGTCAGTTGCATCCCTGTCCCTTTGGATGGAACTGGGGACTATTATTTACTTGGTGTTCTCAACTTAGTCTCAGGGCACAGACGTCACATCGCCCATCTTTTAGCCCTTCCAGCATAAGTAACAAACTGAGGACTGACCCAAGCAAGCGTCAGGCTCAACAGTCTTACTCTCTAAGCAAACCTAAGTGGGTCTCAGGCAAGCAGTACCTCTCTCCTTCCCTAAGAAGAAGGAAGCCTAAGATGGAGGCCATTTTAACAGGGATGCCCTGCAGCTAACAGTCTCTCTGCAACTCGAATTAGTCTTGGAAAATGCATCCTGAGCGTAGATGGCTGAAGGATCATTTCCCAATCAGGAGAATGCAAGCCTATTGCCAGGGCCAAGAAAACAGATAAAAGGTCAAAACTGAGGCCTTTTCCAGCCCAAGCTTAGGATCCTCCTAGCTCTTTCCTTTGGTTCCTTTTTTATTCTGCTGGAAACTGCCAGCACAGCAGCCAAGATAAGCTTCCATACTCTCCCCACATGTCAGGGAGAATTGTGTCAGTCCCTCCCCTGAGCCTTCACCGCCTTGTCTCCAGGGCAGTACGAGCAACTCTTGAAGCTCTCTTCTCTTCTTTTCTTCCCTCATTCCCAGTTAGCGGATACATGGTGCTTAACCAGTAAAACTCAGTGAGCTCCACTGCTATCAGCTAAGAGCAAGCCACAAATTACAGGAACCAGAAATTCACATCTTCTCTCAAGTTTTCCTGAGTTTCCCTTGAACTTGGACCAAATATTCACTAGTTCCGTCCAGCCCCACCAGCCACCAGGGTCCCCAGCCCAGTTGAGAAAGATACTACTGTGCATCAGACCTAGTACACATGATATCTTATTTATTCCGTGTAAGCCCCTTAAGATAAATACCATCATGCCCATTCTATACATGAGAACACGGAGTTCAGTGGTTTCTGCAAGGTCATGCCACTTGGGAAAGGCCCCATCAACTTTTACTGCCTTATGAGGTCTTCCAGTCAGCCTGTACAGATGTGTTCTCTGTGTTTAAATGTGTCAGGGACAATCACTTCCGGGTTTCTGAAATACTATGGAAATAGAACTTCCAAATAGGGAGAACACGCATCCTGGTTTCCCCAGGACAGTTCTGATATCCTTGTGTATTATTAACAGGGATCTCTTTTCAAAACCATCTTGCTTTGGACAGTAAGGTACATAGTCCTCCTATCCCAGATCCAAGATAAACCAGGAGCAAAGGAGTAGGAAAACCAAACAACAACAACAACAGCAGCAGCAACAAAAAACCCAACAACTGGTTCACGAGGTCACTGAGCAATAGGAGTAGAAAGGCCTCATTAGGGCTTTAATATTCTTGGGGTCTGCCCCACCTCAGCTTCTCTTGCTGGCTTTGCTTCAGATGTTCCCTTCCAAACTGCCCATACTTCTCCTGACACAATCCCAGATGACCCTTCCAGTGGATCCCTGCATTACTGAAAACAAACTAAGTCTCTGTGCAGGTGACCCATGTCTTGTCTCTGTGCAGACATTTAATGGAAAACAAGGCATTGAATCACAAACGAAATACACAAAATATGGCTTATCAGAGGTAAAAAAGATAAAGAGTACTTGAGATATGTCACTGCTAAGAAATATTATCAATCAAGGTCACCATCTGGAAAGAGGAATTAAATTCATTCATTAGCCTTCTGCTTCTATTTCGATTCCCAAACCTTGTTTAAACTAGTAAGTTAGAACTTCCTGGCTCTGGCATAGCAAATGAAAACAAATCATAAGTCAGTCTAATTGATCTTCTTGGTTAGATATTAGCTAGTAGATCATGAGGTCTTGCCTTCTTTTCCATTTTTTTTTTAAATATTTTTATTTATTTCTAGGAGACAGAGAGAGAGACAGCGTGAGCAGGGGAGGGTCAGAGGGAGAGGGAGACACAGACTCTGAAATAGGCTCCAGGCTCTGAGCTGGCAATCAGCACAGAGCCCGACGTGGGGCTCGAACCCACGAACCCTGAGATCATGACCTAAGCGAAAGTCGAACGCTTAACCGACTAAGCCACCCAGGCGCCCCTTGCCTTCTTTTCCATTTTTCCTCTTTTTGCCCCAAGTTCGAAGCAGCCGTTGTCAAGGCAGAGAGATCACTCCCCAGGGGACATTTGGCAATGTCTGGAGATAATTTGATTGTCAAAATGGAGGTGGGGGAACAAAGTGCTATGGCACCTAGTAGGTGGGGACCAGGGGTGTTGCTAAACATCCTGCAAAGCACAGGATAAACCCCTGAAGGAAAAAAAAAAAAAAAAAAGATCCAGCGCAATATGTCAATGGTGCTGAGACTCAGAAACTCTGGACCAAATCCGAGTAAGCTGAGAACGACCTTGTAAAGAAAAAAGAGAAGATGGGATTCAGAAAATGTGTAGCTTTCTTAATCATGATAATGTGAGAAGAGAATTAGGCAGGTACTTAAAACCAAAGCTCTCACAGTGTTTCAAGAGAGAACAGAAAAAGGGCTGCTTTTGGCTTCCCAGATTGGAGACCCCACGGCTGCTACTCCAGCCCTTCAGTGATTGTAATTTATGAGCTCTAAACTGAATGATCAAGGATTTCCTTTTCTGATTAGTGAATTTATTTACATGAATATTTTAAGCAGTAAAAAAATTATATAGCATATATATGTATGTGTGTGTCTTTATCTATGCACACACACATATATGGCAATTCCCTTTTATTAAAAAGAATTATCCTATGGAAACAACTTCAATATCCATCAATGGAACACTACTAAAATTCATTAGGGCACATATCTTTATATCAGAGTCTCTGTGTATCCATTACAGATAATAAAGAAAAACAAAAATGGAAGGATGACATGTTGTAAGGGATTTGCTTAAAATCCCACAACAGGGGCACCTGGGTGGCTTAGTCAGTTAAGTGTCCAACTTCGGCTCAGGTCATGATCTCATGGTTTGTGAGTTCGAGCCCCGCATCAGGCTCTGTGCTGGCAGCTCAGAGCCTGGAGCCTGCTTCAGATTCTGTGTCTGCCTCCCTTTCTGCCCCTCCCCTGCTCATGCTCTCTCTGTCTCTCTCCCAAAGATAAATAAACTAAAAAAAAAATTTTTTTTTTAATCCCACAACAAATATGTTTAAAGTAGAAGAGTAGACTTAAAAGTTGGCAAATTATCAATTGCTGAAGCTGGGTGGAGGTTATATGAGAGGTTAAATTTTCTATACATTATATATTAAATCTCCACAATAGAAAAAGTCAAAAATAATCATTAGGAAGCATTCTGTGTTCTTGGATGGAAATTTCTGGAAGATATAATGTGAATGGAAAGAAGTGAGGAACAGTGTGGGAGGGGGCACAGTGGGGAAATATTGAAAACATTTTTTAACATGTTTCAGGAGTTAAGAAATTACAGAATAACAGCCAAGAAATTAATTAAAGTGGTTAGCTGGGGCATGGATAGAAGGGTCAGGAACTGGAAAGACGGGGAATAAGGATGTGAGCAAGACTTTTCAATGTGCACCTTTTTGTACTTTTGAATTTTTCAGCCATGTGAATGTATTCCATATTTAAAGACTTAAAAAATACGAAATGCAAGTTCATCAGATAAAAACTAATCTGTCCTAAGAAATGGAGGACACATTGCTGCCACACATTCTAGCCTTGAAAAGAACACATACTACTTTCACAAATATTATTTTATTTATCTTCACAAAAACCCGGAGAAATTAAAAATGAGCACAGTGGAGTGAGGAGCCAGCCTGATACAGGCTGGACACATCATGTGAAAATGGGAATTATGTTTGTTCTCCCTGGTTTTGGGAAGTAGAAAAGAACCAAAATGGAACATCAGAGAGAGAAGGAGAAAGAGCTCATTAGACTCAATAGAAAGAATTTTTTAACACAGAAAATAGTCTAGGGACACTTAGGTGGCGCAGTCGGTTAACTGTCTAACTCTTGGTTTCAGCTGAGGTCATGATCTCACGATCCAAGGGTTTGATCCCTGTATTGGGCCCTGTGCTGACAACTCAGACACTGCTTGGCATTTTTCTCTCTCCCTCTCTCCCTGACCTCCCCCTGCTTGTTTGTGCTATAAATAAATAAATAAGTAAATAGTCTAAAGAGGCCCCAGGAGGGGCGCCTGGGTGGCTCAGTCGGTTAAGCATCCGACTTCGGCTCAGGTCATGATTTCATAGTGTGTGGGTTCGAGCCCTGCGTTGGGCTCTGTGCTGACAGCCAGCTCAGAGCCTGGAGCCTGTTTCAGATTCTGTGTCTCCCTCTCTCTCTGATCCTCCCCTGCTCACACTGTGTCTCTCTCTCTCTCTCAGAAATAAATAAAATATTAAATAAATAAATAAATAGGCCTCAGGATACATAAAATTCCCTGTATAACCTCCATACAAAATCTTGGTGGAGCACGCAATTTAACAAAGTTGATTGGGCTTAGACTGTGCTAGGCCCAAAGGTAGACCTGAGCTGAAGATGGAAAAAACACATTCTTGGATCTGAGTATCTCTGTCGGGGAGTAAGAGTCACCTGGCAGTATCTTTAAAGATCTAAAATGCCCACATCCTAAAACCCAGAAATTTCATTTTATAATATCCACATGTGCAAAACAATTGCATGTATAAGGATAATCTTGCATCATTTTTTCAGAATAGCGTGAGATGGAACTGACCTATGTGTCAATTAATAAGGGATAGGCTAGATAAACCACAGTATTATATATCCATATTAGGAAATACCACAAACTAGTTTGGAAAATAAAAGACAACTTTGGAGAAGCTACATTTAATAAAAGAATAGATTGCCAAGATATTAAAAAAAAAACCCAAAAACAAAAGAAAATGAAAGGCAGTTGAAGGATCATCCATATCATATGATACAAATGACATTTTTTAAAAAAGCTCCATGTTTTTCATGGTTACACATGCATATATGAAATGTATAAGACAAGGTGTGAAGGAGAAATGAAAAGTGTATCAGTGTTCATTTCCGGGGATTAGGAAAAGGGATGGTGAAGAGATGGGATTGTCAAAGGGGCCTTTAGCCTTCTCTGGAGTATTTTTAATTTTTACAAAGCAAGTGAATTTAGGATCACTTGTTTACTTAAAATAGTTGCTCTCATACTTAAAAGCAGAGAAGAGGAGAACGCAGCATCTTTGTTCGGCACCCTCATAATCTTTTAAATGATGCATTAAAATATAATTCAATATGATCTGTAAGTAGGAACAATTATTACCACTATCTTGGAGGTATGATAACTGAGGCCCTGAGTGACTTGACCAAGCTCATAATGCTAGTGAGTACAGAACAGGGATTTGAACACGTTTCTGACTCCACAGAGTCTAGACTCTTAACCTCCACGCTGTCTTGCCCAAGTGGAGAGAGACCATAGATGATCCAAGGTGGTAGAACTGGAGAGGTTTGTGAACTTGAATGGGGGTGCTTAGGAAGAGAGTACAGTTAATGATGGACAGGGCTACCATCACAGATAGCCATTTCCCCTTTCTTTTTCACGAAAAGAACACTGACTTGGTGCTAGGTGTCAACACTCATTTAAAGCTCTCACAGCCACCTTTGCACAGAGGGTAGCCTAGTGACTTGGTGCTGGTGGGTGGGATGCAGGCAGAAGTTGTTTGCAAGGGGACCTATTAAAGGGGCCAGTGCAGGTGATAAGTACCACTTTGGCCTTTTGCCTGTCACTCTTTCTTCCTTATATTTTCTCTCCAGAAATAATTCTGGAGATGTAAAAGCCATCTAAAAGGAGTTTGCTACATTAATTATATCCTGGCGCTGCTACATAGCCTAGCGAGCTACCTCTGACTTGTGTGGGAAAATAAACCTCTTTTTGATTAAGTCCACAGTCAGTTTCCATGCCGACACATGTAGTCTAATGAACACATGGGTCCTAGACAGGCTCACTGCGGGGAAAGAACAGGATGCCCGAAAGGTCTTAGCCTCACCTGGTTCTGAAAACGGAAAAAAATTGCTGCTGCCCTCTCAGTTCCCTTGGGACCACCAGGCACCGGGCATGTGCCAGCCCCAGCCGGTCAGCAGACAGAGCCACAGATCACAAAGACACAGGGAAGTGTGGAATGGAGCCAGAGGCTCCTTGGGGCTTCAGATCCTCCTCAGCAAAAACCTAGGGCGGAAGGAGAGTTGGCTAGTGTTGGGTATCTGCAACTTGACTCCGTGTTTAGGGCTATAGATCCCAGTCCGCTTATAGCAGCAGCAAGCGCCCACAGGGGTGAGGGTGGAGCTTTGGCAGCTGTTTGTTTTGAACCTGCCCAGGCAGCTTCCTGAACATTTGTTTCAAAAGCAGGCAAGGGAGGGGGACGTTTTGGGGGGTGGAAAAAGGATCTGAGGAGCAGGGAAAAGGAGAGAGGCACACGCTCTCTAGTGAGGTAGGGAGATCTAACTCTCCAGAGGTTCTGTTTCTCAAGACAGTTCCCCGAGCCCCACCACCCCCAAGGGCTGGCCTCTTCCAAGGCTCAGCTCAGTATTAGAGGCTGTTTGAAAGTCAAAAAAGAAGATGGGGAAAGAGCGGGAGACAGGAGTGTCAGTCACTGACACTAAAGGGGAGGAGCCTTTTGAGACAGAGTCAGCTGGGTCCCACTCCTTAGCCAGGGGAGGATGGGGATGTGGCCATCTGGCCTGGCAATGTCGGTGGCTGGGGTTGACTATCCTGCCTTAACGTGGGTCAGTGAAGGAACAAATATGGCAGTAGCTTACCAACATGGTGGAAAGGAGGAAGGAAGCGCTGTCTAGGCAAAAGAAGTAGCTGGTAGGACTTGAAGGGGCAAACTGAGAGGGGATTTTAGATTGGGGCAACTTCCAGCCATGCCCATGGTGCCTGCTCTCCCATTTTTGCTGTAGGGTCCTTCAGTCTTTTTTTGCTTTTGGGATATCCCGGAGAGTTTGAACTTCAGCTAGCAGATCTTAAAACTTTTCTAATATCCAAAGACATAAAGTTATCACTATATGCCTAGTGATGAGGGCACTGTGATCATTGAAATGACCTTTTATTAAATGACATTTTTATGTAAATGATCATTTAAATCATTTAAATGACTCTACATGGAACCAGCCCTTGATAGAAACTTGAGAGTATTTTCCAATGCCTAAAAAGCGGTCAGAAGCCTAGAGCTTCAAAGGTAGAAAGGAATCTGGATCGCCTAACCCAACCCCTTATCAATGTCACCCCAGCTAGTTTGGGGATTATAAAAGCAAACATAGAGCACATATAGTAACTCCTCACTTCTACATCCGTTCATTCATTTGAGTTTTATGTCAATCCTCTTTAGACTATCCTCAGATAGTCTGACAGGCAAAGTCATTCACCTGAGGTCACACATAGTCAGGGGCAGAGCTGGGATTTGAACCCACACAATCTGGCTCCAGAGAGTCTGTGCTCTTAACCACTTCTTTCTATTCCTTTGGGTCCCTAAGCAGCCTTTTCTCTACTCTCCTGAGCTACTTCCACTGTGCCTCAGTCTTATCCTGCTCTCCCACTCCCCTACCCCACCGCCTCCTTTCAATGTCAACAGAAGTCCTCACCTTGTTCCCAGCCTCTGATGGAGGCAGGTAAGAAGGATGGTTTTCTCTGGTGTGAAAACAATGGTAAAAGAAGAATAAAAGGGACTTGGCTACCATGGCGACCAGGAAGGGGCTGAGGCAGAAGCCAAAGAGGCTCAGGCCCTATAGCCCCTCCTGAGTATAAGGGGCGAACTAGCCTTCCTTTGGAGCAGGAAGTGGTAGTGTAGAGCCTGGAGACTTGGTGAGGTGGGGAAGATGATCCCCCGGAAATGGTATGCAAAATCCTGATGGTATGCATTTTTTAACATCCCTCCCCCTCTGATACAAAGGCTGATATACCATGAATAAGACTATTGGTGTTGCTCTCTCCCACATCTCCTGAGATCCCAGGAAAGACAGCCATGATACAGAGGCCAGAGCACTGGGGATGGAGTTAGGAAACTAGGGTTCAAATCCTGACTGCCTCTTAACTAGCGTTGCGGCCTTAAGCCGATCCCATTGCTTCCTGGAGCTTCAGCTTCTTTCTCTCTCATGTAAGAATAACCTTCCTCTCCCATAGCTGTGAGAATCAGCTGAAAACTAGCTGCAAGCAAGTGCTTGCCTAGCTCAAGACAGGTAGCCTTTGCAGACTGCCAAATGTGGGGAGACATTCAGCCTTGGTCTCAGGGAAGACCCCAGCATGGCAGGACTCTCAGATGAAGGGTCTTAGTGGCAGAATCTGTTAGAAAGAGAGCCTTGGGCTATTTGATTTAAAGCTGGATTTGCATAGCAAGCAAGGAGTTGTTTTTTGAAGTGAATTTTAATTCAAAATTCTGTTTTGTCCTAGCATAAACCTCCCCATTAGGAAACGAATGTTAAATGTTTTCATTATAAAGTAATACATTTTCATGATTTAACACTTAACAAAGA
Organism: Proteles cristata cristata; assembly: GCA_017311185.1. Taxonomy (NCBI): domain Eukaryota; kingdom Metazoa; phylum Chordata; class Mammalia; order Carnivora; family Hyaenidae; genus Proteles; species Proteles cristata. The sequence continues at coordinate 95,750 of JAESUZ010002428.1, read as the reverse complement.
CTAGGAAAATCACCTTTTGCTCCTCCATTTAATTTTAACATCGAATATATTTTTCCAGGTTTCTTAAAGCACGCTTTTCATTTTGACTTTGGTAAGATGTTGATAAAAACTATCTAATTGGATTTTGTTTGCTCTTGGGCCAAAACTATAAATACAGATAGAGAGAGGAGTGAGACAGAGACCAAGACAGGGAGAGAGAGAGAGAGGGAAGGAGGAAGACCGAGAAGAGGGAGGGGGATTTCTTTTAAGGAATTGGCTCACCCTGTTGTGGGGGCTTGGTGGGTTCAAAATCTGGTAGGGTCAGCCTGCAGGCTGGAGATTCAGGAAGAGTCAGTTCCAGTCAAAGCAGAATTCCTTCTTGCTCAGAAAAAGTCAGCCTTTGTTCCATTAAAGGCCATTAATAGACTGGATGAGGCCAACCCACATTTTTTAAAATGTTTATTTATTTATTTATTTGGAGACAGAGAAAAAGTGCACACATATGCACGGGCAGGAATGGGGGAGGGAGCAGAGACAGAGGGAGAAAGAATCCCAAGCAGGTTCTGTATTGTCAGCCCAGAGCCTAATGTGCCTAGATCTCCTGATCTCCCAGGTGTCCCGTGAGCCTCTAAAGGCCAACCCACATTTTTAACGGCAGACTTTACCCAAAGTCTACCAATTTAAATGTTAACTTGATTCACAATTATCTTCAGTGAAAACATCCAGGATAATATTTGACCAAATATCTAGGCATCATGGTTCAGCCTCATTGATACATAAAATTAACACTTTGTAAAATAAAAGCTTTTTATAAATAAAAGCTAGAAGGATCAAATGAACCTCTATAAGTTGTTCTTCATACCATAATGGTCTTTGTGCAAAGCTTTGTGGAAACCATGTCAAGCATTCATCCTTGAGCAAGTTCAGCTTAATTCCAGGAGTTTTCTAGTAGGTAATGGCAGTGGTGCTGTGAGTGGAATGGGTTTACTCTCTAGAGTTAGCAAGCACACCTGCTTTTGTTTAGATTGTATGATGGGCATGGGAGCAAGTAGATCTGATGGGAATGTGGTGGGGGTGGTTAAATCACATGACTTCCCTTGGTAGGGGCACCAGGCATGAAGGAGCCAGGTGGGACAATGACCTCCTGACAGTGCCTTTTAAGGAAATAATGAAATGTTCTTGTCTGTTTCTCTAGATTGTGGCCTCTGTCCTCCAGAAAGTCTGCCAGCCCAACCCTGCGGCTTTGACAAAGCTCCATCATCCTCAGGAGAGGGCTTAAGGCAGCCAAGGCAACAGTGGAGAAAGGAAAATTAAAACTCTGGCAACAGTGGAGAAAGACTTCAGGCCAAGGAGGGGATGGGCGTTGGAGCCCCGAGCTCTGCTATTTCTAACTTCTCGGAGATTACCGGTCTGGTTGGCAGGCATCTCTATCAAGAGAAATTTGGAGAGCATGAGAGCCAGTAGGTCATATGGGTCTGAGGACGGTATGGCCCCACCCCTGCCCCACCTCCCAACACAGCCCCAGCAACCTTCGTCATCAGCAACCTTAGTCATCCCCAGCCTAAGATAGAGATGTTCTGGAGCCTTAACAGGAAAGGTCAGTTGATTTAAATAGCCATGGCATCTACAGCAACTTTCCTGGCCTAAGAAAGGAAACCCAAGCCACGAGAGATGATGGCTCTACCTACGATGGGGGACAGAAGGTGGGCCTGACAAGAATTTGTTAGCCATTTACCGTGTTCCCTACTAGCGTGCTCTGGCACGTCCACATAGTGGCCTTGCTTAATCCCAAGGGCTGTACATCATTATAACCATGTTGTGGGTGATGAAAATTCTCAGTACAATTAAGTGACTTGCCGGAAGATAATAGGATTAGACATCTCTCCTTCACTGACCAAGTGTTGTAGACTTAATGCCATGGGGCTAAAAAGCGTAGACTTTTCCTCAAAAGATCATAAATGCATATTTTTTTTAAACTGTAAACTGTGGGGGAAAACAAACACAAACAGTTCTTACCTAGCCCCATCTCTAGTTAAGTCACTACCATCAGTATTTTAAATTTTTCCAGGAACAGTCTATGAATATAAGTGTATAAGTTTGTGTGTCTATGCATGTGTATGTTACATGCACACACATTACACACACAAATGGTAGAAAACGGTATACTCTTTTGCACCTTGCTTTTTCACTTAACAATATAGCTCCAATTTCCCTACCGGTACAAATAGACTTTATTCATTTTTGTGAACAACTGCATAATATATATGGATGCATCATATTTATCAATTAGTTCCAATAGTTTGCTAATATAAACGATGTGGCAATGATCTTTCCTGTACACGTCTTTATGCACCTATGCAAGCATATACATTCCTAGAAAGACAGTGTTGGGTGTCAAAAGGATATGTGCTTTGGAGGGACACCTCGGTACCTCAGGTAGTTAAGCGTCCGACTTCTGCTCAGGTCATGATCTCAGAGTTCATGAGTTGGAGCCTCGCATTGGCCTCTGTGCCAATAGCCCAGAGCCTAGAGCTTGCTTTAGATTCTGTGTCTTCCTCTCTCTCTGTCCCTCCCTGGTTTGCACTCTGTCTCTCAAAAATAAAAAAAATAAAAAAAGATGAGTAAACAGACTGAGCCCCAGGAAACCATGGAATTAGACTGCCTGGGATCAGGTCCTAACTCAGCTTCTTACTAGTGTGTGGCCTTTGGCAAATCACTTAATCTTTAAGGACTTCTCTGTAAAATGGGACTAGTAAAATAGTAAGGCCACTGCAAAGGGTTGTTGCACAGTTAAATGAGTCAACAGCCCCTGACGTGTAGTAATTACCAAAGCAGAGAGCAGGAAATCTTTACAGATAAAGTCTTTTATGATATAGATTTTTGTAGCATTTATAATCTTTTAAAGCGGATGCTCAAAAGGTAGAAGAGGAATACAGATAAGTGACTCAGGTCCATAAGAACTCATCTATTCATTCAGAAAGATTTATTGAGTATATTCCCGGAACTTAGATAGACTTTAGGAGGAGGTGCCAAAGATAGGGTAGAGGGCTCTGAATTTATTCGAAGGGACGTTTTGTGGGTGTGAATTCAGAACCCTCTACCCTAACTTTGGCACCTGGTTCTGCTGTCTCCCCACGTTCCTGGAAGTGGGCTACTACCTTCTGAAATACAGCAAAGGAAAAACGCCTACATCTCCAGGCCCCTTTGGAGCTTCCTCTCTCCCCAAACCCCTGACTCATGTGCTAAGCACGGCATGGTGATGGAGGCTGAGTGAATGGTGACAATGTCACACCTGTTTGTTTTCCTGCAGGAACACTCAGTGTTGCACCATGCCAGGCTGTTACGGACCCAACAGAGGCACCAGTGGGCCCCAGGGTGACGCCTGCAGGCAGCTGGCACTCAGTGATCCTCTGCAGATAGTGAACCGAAGGAGGCCTCTTGGACAGCTAAAATAGGAGGGGGGCGGGGAGAAGAATTTTCAGGTAGTGTATGCTGTCAGTGGAGACCAAGAACCTATGAATAAGCAGTAGAAATTAAATGGTCTCGCTCTGTCTCCTCCCTGCCCCCCATTTGTTCTCTCTCTCGTCTCTTTCTTTCTTCTTGCTCTTTCTTCATTCTCCCTCCATTTCTTTCTTCTTCTCCTCCCCTTCTGTTGTGACCTCTAAGTTGGCTCGGTGTCACTGTTCCAGATCTTACATAATATGGCTTATGAAAGCAAAATAACCCTGCCGCCTGCCGTGCCAGGCTGGGTGAAGCCCAGAGTGGAAGGAAAACACCTGGTGCTCTTGGACTTTCTTGGACTGTTGGCAAGGATGATGGGCAGCAGAGGGCTCATGGGTCCCGAGTGCACCAGACACCTGAGTCTCTCCGAAGATGAACTCAGTCAGGTCTTGGAGTTTCCCAATCTGTTACAAGGCAGAGAAAGAACAAATCAGAGACAAGGGAGGGTGGGGGTGGACTGTGTGTCGGTAGAGAGAGACCCAATCGTTAAATAATGTGAAGATTGGGGCAAGAGTCTTCCATCCTTCCCCCCTGTGTGACTGTCTCTGGAATTCTTAACCTCTCTCCCCAAAACTGCACAATCCACATCAGTTTAGTGGCCTCTGGAAGTGGTTCTTGGTTTTTCAATAGTTGTGTAGACAAAGGGGCAGGGTCATACAGATATTTTGAAGATTCCCGAAGTGACTTATGTTAGCCTTGTCGCCTGGGGGATGTCCCCTGACTCCCACATCCTAATTACTGAGGCAGAAAATTTAATTGAGCCCCCTGAGGCTCCCTCCTGGAATGCTATGCCAAGAATATAGAAGTCTTTTGGGGTATCTGAGTTCTTTTGGGGTTTTTTCTGCTGAGCGTTTACTTTTCTTCCTTAAGTATGAGAAGAAGGGACATTTGTTTGTTTGTTTGTTTGTTTGTCTTTTAAGATTAGAGAAAGATTAGCCTGAGGTTAAGAGGGAATCAATCACACTGTATGTATATATCTTCTCCTAACACTTTAATCCAGGTGAAATGTGGTTACAAAGACTCTCAAGGTCATCCTTGATGGGAAGAAGATGTCTCACAGAGTAGCCTGCAGGCACGGGCTCAAGGTGGGTCTAACATGAATGCGCAGGTTGCAAGAGGTTTTGGAAGGCCTGTGGGGGTCTAGTCTAGCTATTACTTTATATGCATAAACACACACTTTTGGCCTTTTTTTGGTCCCTGTAAACATGGTGTCTTTCTTTCTGCTCCAGGCTCCCTGAATGGCTCCCAAAGGACCCTCCTGCTGTTTAGGATGGAGAAAGGGAGAGGAGTAATCACCATTATCCCTCACGTACAATGAAGTACAGAAATTGTACTGGAAATCCTTAATTCCACTCTCTGAAAAACAAGAGAGTATAATTAGAACAAGAGTCAAAGGAAGGAAACCAGAAACCTTAAATAAAAGACTTTCTCCCTAGGATAATACTTTAATCTTTACTAGTGTGTCAGGGTCAAAGCTGCCCATTGTGGTGAATTTTAAAGTTTACCCACAACTTCTTTGGTACTCATCTCCTCAAGAGGTGTAGCTTTTCCTTCCTCTAGGAATTTAGTGACTCACTTCTAGCTGAATTTAGTGACTCAGTTCTAGCATACAGAGTATGGCAAAAGTGATGGGCTATCACTTCCAAGATTAGGTTATTAAAAAACTGTGACTTCCACATTCTCTGTCTCCCTCTCTCTCCCTCCCTCCTCTTTACCTCTCTATGATTTTCTTCCTTGGCTCACTCACTTACTCTGGGGAAAGACATGTCATGAGTAGCACTATGGAGAGGCTCATGTGGCAAAGAACTGAAGCCTCCTGCCAAAAGTCATGTGAATGCTCTTGGAAACTAGTCCTTCAGTTCTAGTCAAATCTTCATGGGGTGCAGTCCTGACAGTTTGCAACCTCCAAAGAAACTGAGGCAGAACCACCTAGCTAAGTCACTCCCAGATTCCTGGCCCTAGGAAACTGAATGAAATCAGACATTTTCTGTTTTCAAAGAGCTGCTTTTTGGGGTAAATTGTTATGCAACAATAATAGATAATACACTTATGATGCTTTCAAATGATATGCATGCCTCAGGGATGGAGAGCACTGGGCCGAGCCACCTAAGGAAGATTATTACCCAGCTTTAGGATGCCTGTACTTGAAGCTGGATCTTCGAACAAGGACATGATTCTCTCTAACCTGGAAGAAATGAGTTTAATCACTTATGGTTAAATATCCTTATTACTACTCATACTAAAATGTCACCTCCTAATTTTACCCCCAAAGAAATGCTGTATTAAAATATGGCTTGCTCATTTCTTTCACACTTCTCTAACATATCTGACTTTCTGAATTCAGCTGAGAATCCTGATGGCAAATAAGTAATCATAAATTGGAAGAGCACTCTTAACCTCTGAGAAAGCAAATTTAAGACTGAACTGCTTCATTTCCATTTTGGACGTGATAGTTCACAGCATAGAATTCTAAATCTGGAAGGAATTTCATCCCTTACCAAGGGAAGAAAAGAACCTGGAAGACTCAGTTGCTTCCAGCATATAGCAGTTGGGATGATCACCCCAAAAGACCCTGTGTTTGGGATCAGGGAGAAGATATTTCTGGAATTAACTACAGGAGTGGAGCAGCTCATACACAAACCATTAACACCTAAGATTAATGCATGTGAATAAACTGCCCCACCCCTAACCCCCAGTCTTTTATCCACTTTCTTTAGCCAGTGACACTGGTGGTGACTTTTCTCTAAAAACCTCATTCAACAAACATTTACTGAAGGCTTACTTTGCTAAATGCCTTAAGCGGGCTAGGTCATAATGTATTTCTGTGAAAATGTTCATAGGTTGGGGGCTCTGGATCCTAAGCTCACCTAGGAAAGAGTCTGGTGGTAGGTTCTTTGGGGAGGAGAATTCCAGTACATTCATTCTATGATCTCTTCTAAAGGAAGGCCTAGGGAAGTGGATTCTCCTGCTGTACTGTCTCTCTAAACTTTGTTCCTAATGAATCATAGATTCCTTCCCAGAGACAGTGTTTACTTCTTCCAAACAGAAACGAAAAAACAATCGTCTCTCCCTCTTACCAATAAAATACTGTACTTCTTTATATATGACATTATTTGAGTAGAGTTATCAAAACAGCTTGTAAAATTGTTTGAGGATAAGCTAGTATACATAGTGACAGAACTAAAAATCCCATATGGCTAGGTGATGCCCATGACATTCTTTTAGCTGTCAGAAGAGGGCATAAGAAGATGAAGAAACGAATGTCCATTCATTTGACTCCCTTGTCATGTGCTTGCACCAAAATACCAAAAATAGTGCCTATTTGGTGCCCATTTTATTAAATTTTGGAGCTATGTGAATGCGTCTTCCATTTTATGTCAGTATAATAGCAATATAATAGTTACAGGGGAGAAGTTCTTCTGAACTTGATTGGAAGCCAGTGCAGAAAGGTTTCCAGGCAGAGTTTAGATCAGTGCGTGCCCCAAGGCCCTGTGGTGGAGAAACTGAGCAAACTGAGACACACTGGAATCTCAGGACAATACAGGTAACTCAATCTGAAATCCGTGAGAAAGTGGACAATTTTCTGCGGTCCTAGGCCTCCAGACAACAACCCATTAAATGATCATAGGAACCATGCAAACACTTCTCTGGTACAATGTGACTAGGACACCACTTTCTGACATCAGAGGGCTCCGGGCAGTGAATCAGAGGCAAATACTTCTAAACTGACAGTGCCTGAAAACTCGTTCCGTAAAGCAGAGGGCAGGGTGGAATTCGAAAGAGTTGGCCACAGAACCATGCTTTAAGACTTAGAGCTTCTAAAGCCGGACTTCCCATTAAATGTCACTGCTAGTGACAGCTTATCAGCCCCATGAATTCTATCGAGTGTGGACTGCTTCATAAGTTCTGGTCTCCTTTGTAAAAGATTGCCATGTTGGGGAAAAGGTTCATGTAGAATACTTGTATCGTATGGGGCGCCTGGGTGGCTTAGTCGGTTAAGCGTCCGACTTTTGCTTAGGTCATGATCTCACGGTTCGTGGGTTTGAGCCCCGCGTCGGGCTCTGTGCTGACTGCCAGCTCAGAGCCTGGAGTCTGTTTCAGTCTGTGATTCCCTCTCTCTCTGACCCTCCCCTGTTCACGCTCTCTCTATCCTAGAAATAAATAAAAATATTTATATAAAAAAAAGAATACTTGTATCGTATATCCGATGTGTACATATATGCATGTCCAAATATGGTGTATGCCTATACTGTGCCTATGTGAATGCGAGTACATCTGCATGTTGTAAAACCAACTACGACATTTTTTTAAATGAGTGGTTGGTGATTGAGCTAAAGGCTATAAAATGGCAGGGCTCTAATCAGCTCAAATTTGTTTACAGTTGCAATTTACCTGAAGCCTTTGGAATTACATAATGAATTGCCACTTTATATTAGTTGTAACTCATAAAGCACCACAAGGCTCATGGCAGCCTGACTCCAGCCGGATTAACCAAGTCAGCAGTCATTAAGCTCAGTAAAACAGAATTTAACTTGAGTGCCATGGCCAGGGTCAAAACACAGCCAAACCACAAAGACCTCGTGGGTTTGATATCACCAATAGAGTTAAAAGGCTTAGAACTCACAAAACTGATACTTAAAAAATAATTCGTTAAGCAAGTATTGCAGGCACCATGACAGGTCTGGAACATAACCCAGAGAGAGAAGACCAGGATCACTGCTTTCCTGAAGTTTATAATTAAAAAGTCCTGTGGAGTGATAGGTTTTCTTTAGGACAGAAAGTTTCCTTCTAGACTTGATCTTGTTGGTGTTAAGGGCCAAGCAATAGTTGGAATTATCTGAGTGAAGCCTTTGGTGAGATTTGAAGCCTTGGTAACACGGGTATATTCTGGAACTTCTGTTCTCTCCTCGTGTGTGATTCCATCCAGGAGCACAGATCTGGCTTGTTAAATAGTGCCAACACGACCATCCAAGGAAATCCTTGTGATACTCCATTTGCTCCCTAACATTCCTCTATTAGCTTATGCAGCCATTTACCACCTACCTAGTAACTGGTAGGATGAAATTAAGGAAACGTGTAAAATGGAGAACGCCTTTTGTGAACACTGGCCTCTGTCTCTTTAAGGCTGAAGGCTTGGCTGCCATTCTGTTTAATCTACCACAGATAACTTATCATGTAACCCAGTGTCTGTTAAATGAGCTATAAAAAAACACCTTAGAAATACAAGGGGATTGCACTGTGACCTGTGGGTCAAAGCTAATTCTAGGTGAGAGGGTAGAGAAGGAAATAAGCTTGTTTCCACCTAAGTTCTTGATCATACGAATTTAGAATTCCTTTTCATGTTATCTTTGCTAGGGAATTCTGCTCAGGCCATTGCCTCAATCTAGTGCTTGTGTTACATATAGCACCCTCCCAAACCCCCTGGACTGCAAGGGGTGAAGTGAAAGGAAGCCAATTTCATCTGGGAGGAGGAAAGTAGAGCTTCAATGGAAAGAACACCCCACAATTTATCGGCAAAACCAGGAAAATGCTGAGTGACAGAGGGCATTCCTAATAATCATGCTGAAGTAACCAGTACAAACTAAGACCATACTCAGCAAACCGCTAAGGCCATCCTACTTTGAACTGTCAGGAGCCAACCCTTCCTAGGGATAAAAAAAGTCTAGGATTGGCTAAAACTAGAGCAAAATATACACTTGCCCAAAAGAAACAGCCCTATCTCATCAAAGTTTGCTGGGACAGGCCTCCAAACTGATAGAGGACATTACCTTTTGAAGACCATAATTATTACCCACAGTGCCTGGCACATCAAAGTGTTGGATGAATAGTGCTTTTTTGCTAGAGGTATGTACAAGTATGTACATGGCATTATTGAAAAGGGTGTTCCTACCTGGCGTGGTGTGGAAATGAATGAAGAAACAAGGGCTAGATGGGAGAACTACCTTCCAAGTAAAGGAATGAAGAACAAGGTCATGGAGGGGTCACGTGGGCACATGGAGCTTTCGGGAGAACCATAAACAGCTCATGGGCCAAGTGCAAGGTAAGACACATCCAAAGCATCTGGGCTGGCTGGGCTTCAGCACAGCCAGCCTTGGGAGGTTTCAACCAGGGTAGCCAGAGGGTCAGTGCTTGCTATTAAGAGGAAGGGATAGTGAGAACCCTCGATAACACATTAATGACTTCAGGCTGCTATAAAATTAAGCCAGAGGGGTGCTTAAAACATGTTGTAGCATTATAAGTCAAAGCCAAGCTCTGGAGCACAGGGAGGAGAGAATTGGGTTTTATACCCCACTGCCAAATTCCAGGGCTAGGGTATTTCTTAATCCCAAGATTCTAAAAACCCAAAGTGCAGGGAAGAGCCAGTTGCCAACATGACTCAAGATAGATTTTTTAAAAATCCCTAGAACAGGTCAACCTGAGCTTACTCTGCCTCTTTAAAAAAAACAAAACCAAAACCCAAACCCCCAAATTCCCCTTAACTTTGGTTAAGAAAGAAAAGAATGAAACAGCACAGGGGGGTTTAAAAGAATACACAAAGAATCAAGTCGGAAGAGATCTTATAAATGTTAGGTTGATTTATGAAAGCTGCTCTGGGCAGTTAACAGTTTGTTTACAGTGAGGAGTTATCTAACTCTGAACATACTGTACATGGCAATTAGAAGTCGTCATGACAAAAGAAAACCACAGCCGGCCCGCCGCAGCCAACATGGAAACAGCCAGAAACAGTAGGAAAAATGTAGGGAGGGAGGCGGGGTTTGCTTTTTATTATACAAAAGAAAAAATAACTCCTCAGGAACCTTCCCAAAGGAAAGGACTAGCTCATACTCAGAGAATAGACAGCAGGATACAAAATTACAAGTGTTTTGACGCCAGGCCTCTCCCCGCCTCTCCTCAGAGGGCAGAGATGGGAAGGAGACAGTTGAAGCAAACAAGCAATCTCTGTAAAACAAAAGACTCAGAAACCCTACAAATAGAGGATTAAGATCTAAACCTGTTTTGCTTTTTAAAAATGTTTAATATATCAAAAGGCCTGCTTTAGTGACATGCGAGTCCCACCAGAAAATAATCTCCCAAAACCCATCAGGAACATGCTCAAGTTGACCAGCCAACTCTAACTCTAAACCTCTGTGTGTACGTGTGTCTTTTAAATCTAAGCCACGGGGCCCAGGTGACTGCTCCTTCCACAATGTGCGTGCTCCGGTTACCCAGTGTCTACCTGCTCCCCAGAGTGGCCAGGGCACAGAAGCCCAGTGGTGGCGGTGAGGGAACAGACAGTCCCACACAGCCAACTTTTTCAAGCACGCCTCCCTCACCCTCACTCAAAAGGAGATCTCTTCTTTCTAACCAGACTATTCAGGTCAAATTTTGGCTCCCAGGGATCAGAATGTTTTTCCTACTTTAGGAAAACAAAACAAAACAAAACAACACACATATCTGCACACCCATATATATAATTTTTTTTGTTTTTACATTTAAATATAAAAATACTATTCTGCTTTGTGTTATAAACGGAGGACCAAGCAGTAAGAACTTTTTCTTCTAAGGTAGGTCAATCCATCCTTCTGCTGAACTTGTCTTCAGGTGAGGGCATTTAAGCCCCAGGTAAGGGAAGCGCTGTACCAGGAGGACAGGGCCCATTTTCCTGCCTGGTTCTCTCCTAAGTCTCACTTTTAACAGAAAGCTGGTTATAACTTTATACAAAGTGGAACTTCCCACCAAGAGAGGAAATCCTAACTTAACCTAGAGTAAGTAACCCGCCCTCCCCACCCCCACCCCAGCACTCAGCTACCTGGAAGAAAAAGCCCTCCCCCTCCCTTCACAAATACTATGCTCTGTCCGGATAGCTACACCTATTGGACAAACACACCTGATTAAATGGAAACAGTGGTTATGTCTCCCCACCCCCTCCCCACTAATGTACTAGACAGCTTCAGTGACAGGGGAAGAAAAAGGGGGTGGATGTAAAAAGATTAAGAACTTGACCCCTCTATTCTGGCCAAAGAAAGCAAGAGATGTTAACTGGGCATGAGGAATAATAAAAGACCTTGATACTCTGCCCTTTGAGTTATAGCTATTAGGACAGTCAAGAGAGGGGCAAACATGGAGGCAGGATGGAAAGTTAGGAGGGGTTGGATGGCTGCAGGTCTAGTCCACTTAGTTTTTGTACTGGAAGGGTTCATCGCCAGTTTCGTTGAGAAGACATGTGCGGATGAGGGCTTCTGTCACCGAAAAGGGGTCACAGTTGGCAGAGGGGCGACGGTCTTCGAAGTAACCCTTCTTCTCCTGGCCGACAGTCCGGGGAATGCGGATGCTAGCGCTTCGGTTGGCCACGCCGGCAGAAAAATCGTTGATGTTGGACGTTTCGTGGAATCCAGTTAGGCGCCGGGCATTATCCAGGCCCCCCTTGGGATCGTAGGCTCGGATATGGTATTGGTGCCGCTTACTCAGTTTCTCTATGGACTCTTCAATGTACCTGAAGGAAACGGAGAAGAATGGGGGTCTAATCTGGCACCAGGAAATCGCCCTTCAAGGGCAAGGGTTCAGGAAGTATGGGTCTAAAAACGGAGGGACTTGGGGCACCTGGGTGGCTCAGTCGGTTAAGCTTCCGACATTTAGCTCAGGTCATGATCTCATGGTTCATGGGTTTGAGCCCCATGTTGGGCTCTGTGCTGACAGCCAGTTCAGCGCCTGGAGCCTGTTTCAGATTCTGTGTCTCCCTCCCTGTCTGACCCTCCCCTGCTCATGCTCTTTTCCTCAGAAATTAAAAAAAAAAAATTGGAGTGACTCGTCTATCAAAGACAGTTTCTAATTCACCAAAATCTGTGATACCCACAGATCAAATATTCCAGGAGGCCAGCAACTCTGCCTTGTTACCTATGTGTCCCACCCAGTGCCTCAGAATGGTACTAGACACTCAGTTGATGGTACTTGTTGAATGAAAAGACCCTAATCAAAGATTTTCCCCCACCCATTACATAAGCACTAGGTTCATTCACATGCTTATATTATGTTTCATATTAAAGATTTTCAAATGCATTAATTTAAGTCCTCTTTTCCCCATCACAAGTTTTGAATTCTATTCCTAGAGTATTTTTTGGTACTCTTCAAATAGGAAAAAACAATAGGACTGGAAGACAATTTTTGAAGCCAAGTGCTAAAAGCTAAGGCAAAAACCAACATGTCTGGTTACTTGGCCCCAATACCTCACACTCTATGGCAAAGAAAATAAGATGGTTCCAGCAGGAGAAGGCACTCACTTCAGACCATTCTCCTCTCGCATGGCCTTGGTGCTGAAGTTGGTGTGGCAGCCGGCACCATTCCAGTTCCCAGGAATGGGCTTAGGATCAAAGGTTGCTATCACTCCAAAGTCTTCACATACACGATGCAAGATGAAACGGGCCACCCAGAGATGATCTCCCATGTCGATTCCTTCACAGGGTCCTATCTGGAATTCCCACTAGAGAGAACAAGGCTGGCCTTTAAAAGAAAGCCAACTGCGTCCCCCAATTCAGAAGCTCCAAAACCTCTTTTCTCACCTCTGTTCCAACCCACGTAAGATTCTGGTTAACGAGGGGTGCCAGCAAAGCCCCCACCTGCCCACAGGTCCTTTAGATGAACAGGTCACTTACCTGGGCAGGCATGACTTCAGCATTTGTCCCAGCAATCTTGATGCCGGCATATAAGCAGGCCCGGTAGTGAGCCTCCACAATGTCCCTGCCGTAAGCTCTGTCTGCTCCCACACCACAGTAGTATGGACCTGCAGAGGCAGTTAAGATGAAATGTCAAGAGCCAGGAAAACCAAGAAATCCTTTTCACAAAAGTCAGAAATCAGAAAGCTCTCAACACTTGCTCTCCGGAATCACTATGCCTGCCCTCACCTGGAGGTGGGGTGTGGTAGGCAGGGGGCTCCTTCTGGCCATAACCTCAGTGGAACCAAAGGGTTTCCCTCCATATTAATGTCTAAATAGCCATGTCTGGATATGGGTAAGAGGAGGGCTCCAGGAGGGCTCTTCACAGTATTATTTCAGCCAGCCTCAGGGATGGATACTCCCATAGCTTTTCTGATCCATAAGCAGTCACTCTCATCTCTGGGGACAGGGAATTTCCTTGGCAATTAAGCAACTAGGTAGCAGGAGGTTCATCTCTCACCAAGGGAACTTACCTTGAGGCCCAGGGAACCCATTGGAAGGCCAACCAAAAGGGTGCCCATCTGTGCCCATGAGAGTATATTCCTGCTCCATTCCAAACCAGGGGTGTTGATTGCTCACCATGTCCATTATCCGTTTACAGGTATGCCTTAAATTGGTCTCTAAAAAGAAAGAGTCAATGTGCCATTAGAGACATATGGACAAATACACTGAAATCATAGCGCTGATGGGTAAAAGGTCTTCAGATTCCATAAAGTTCAAATGAAAACTAGAAGCTGAACTGACGAAGAATAAACCTTTTTTTGGTGTCCCATCAACGTAAGTGGGGAAAACGGGAGAAGTCGTAATCATACATCTGTAGGGATACTCCTGGGTCACAAACAATCACATGGCAGTAGATCAGAAGAGGGCAAGTTTGCACCGTATCGGCACGCTGGCGGCTTCCCAAGTACCACATGTCAGGCACTTAAAACTCTCTATTCACAAGACAGCTGCTTTGAGTTGTCAAACTTCTCCCTAGTTTCTCAGGCATTTAGAGCCAAACTACAATTTTCACTGAGAGAATCACTGTCTATTAGGGCCCTCACATTCCAGGTGAGAGGGTTAAGGGTCGAGTTGGCTAGCACAAAAGTAAAATATTAAAATGAGATGAGCTCATCTGGAAACAAATTCTAACCTAAAAAAGAACTTTAAAACAAGTAAACACAGGGGCGTCTGGGTGCCCCAGTCGGTTAAGTGTCCAATTTTCGATTTCAACTCAGGTCATGATCTCATGGTTTGCAAGACTGAGCCCTGTGCTGGGCTCCACAATGGGCGTGGAGTCTGCTTGAGATTCTCTCCCTGTGTCCCTCTCCCCTGCTCTCTTGTGCATGCATTCTCACTCCCTCCTAAAATAAATAAATAGACATTTTAAAAAATAACTAAATGTACACTTATTATCAGCTGCTTAACTATCTCCCAATAACCATTTCAAGACCTCTACATTATGGAAAATCCACAATTGCATCTTCCTAGCCACCCTGAAGTGGGTATTAGAAGCCTCCAATTTTACAAATGAGAAAATGCAGCTCAGCTCTGGGCCATCAGATGGCCTGCCCAAGTTACAGGGCAAGCAGCAGAGCCGGGAAACCTGTGGTTACCTTGGCTTCAGAGCTCATGCCCTTTACCACAACATGGTACACTGCCTCTCAAAACAAAAACAGTTAAGGCCCAAGCACTACTTGACTTGCTGCAAGCACAGTGGGAGACCTAACAGTGGTGGATCTTCGGCTGAATTTAAAAAGATGAACGGCTAAGAATTGGGATCAACAGCCACGTCAGTCAAAAACCAAAAATGCAGTTACAGTGACCCTTGAGGTACATTTATGTTATTGGTGAACCCAGACAGGAGATGGATTCCCCCTCCACTTTATTTATTTATTTTTTAAAATGTTTTATTCATTTCTAGGAGAGAGAGAGAGACAGCGTGAGCAGAGGAGGGTCAGAGAGAGAGGGAGTCACAGACTGAACAGGCTCCAGGCTCCGAGCTGGCAGTCAGCACAGAGCCCGATGGGGCTCGAACCCATGAACCGCGAGATCATGACCTAAGCGAAAGTCGGACGCTTAACCGACTAAGCCACCCAGGCGCCCCCCCCCCCCACTTTAAAATCAGGGAAAGGAAGTATGACGATAAATCACTTGACAAGGTTTTATAGCCAGTAAGTGACAGATCCAAAATTTAGACCCAACATTCTGATTTCAGAATCCAGCTTTTTCAAATGTATAGGCAGGCAGGAGGGCTGGGTCATGGGAGAACATTACTGGAAAACAGATTTAAAGGAATTCACTGTTCTATACAACAAATACAGGATCGTGGGAAGATGGGCCACATACCTTCTTTGAATGAGGCAGTTCGGGGTGGAGATACATGTCCAATTGCCCCGACTCCTGGAATAGTTCTAAGACTGTCTAGTGTTCCCAGTACCGATTCTAGAATATCCTGTCCCTCCTCTTTACAACATTCATGGATTGGGGATGAATAGCCATACCTATCCTATACACACCTGCAGGCTTTCGGTTGTACTTGAAGACTTCACAGAACACCAGCTTGTTGGGGTCCTTGCGGAAAGGGTCCCGAAACATGGCAGCAGGGACAAGATACATGTCACTGTTGGAGCCTTCAGACTGAAAAGTACTAGAGCCATCAAAATTCCACTCAGGCAACTCTGGGGTAAAAAGAGAAGGAACAATTAACTTACAAATGCATGGCTTTTCAGGTAAGAGTACAGCCCCTCATTTACATTTCTAGCTCTAAAGACATAGACTCTTTTTCCGCAGGAAGTCAGTGATTCATTAATATGCAAACTCTATTGTTAGATTAACTGTGCCAAGAGCTTTAATGTCCTTCCCATGTGAGTTCCCACCACTGCATCACTTCAAGAAAAATAACAGTCATAAGAACAACCCAAGAATGACATCTTCGCTAAGGAGGAAGACAAATTGAAATATTCCAGGGGCGGGGGAGCCTGGGTGGCTAAGTCAGTTAAGCGTCCCACTCTTGGTTTCAGCTCAGGTCACGACCTCATGGTTTTGTGGGTTCGAGCCTGGAGTCAGGCTCTGCAAGGACGGTGTGGTGGAGCCTGTGTGGGATTCTGTCTTCTCCCCTCTAAGCCCACCTCTCGAAAATAAACACTGAACTATTCTGACATCTTAGTTATCAGTTAAAAAACTGAAACAGGAGAACAAAGATTCTGATTCACCCACCGGGCCACATGTACTGCTTCTTTAATTTTTCTCCCCACTGTGTCTATAGACTGTTCTAGCTCAAGTTATATCCTTATTTCATAGATAAGGAAATGAACAACAGGATAACTTACTCAAGGATGCTCCCATTATCATTTACCCACATTCCCAATTAGATTAAAAAAATTTTTCTTTATGTTTTATAAGACAGTGCAAGCAGGGGAGGCACAGAGAGAGAGGGAGACACAGAATCTAAAGCAGGCTCCAGGCTCTGAGCTGTCTCACGTACTGCAAGATCATGACGTGAGCCCAAAGTTGGACGCTTAACCAACTGAGCCACCCAGGTACCCCACTCTACTATGTTTTAAAAGCTGGTTTCTACATCTCTCAAGTTGACTACAAGTTCTCTGAAGGCAGAAGACACCAGACTCTTACCTTGTACCCCCAGTGCCTGTCTAATACCTGCCACACAGCAGGTGTACAATATACACCTTATTTTATGGTCATGCATTCACTCCTGTGTGAATATTATCAAAAGAGTAAGCCATCTTAAAAGTAGGTAAAAAGGTGGTATTTTTTCTCTGGTTCCTTCCAAAAAGGAGAGAGCTATGGCTTGGTCTAGAGTGAAAAATGAAGGTCACAACTCATGTAATAGCTCCTAGTGTGATAAGCAATCAGGTGATTTAAGAATTTCCAAAAGTGGCATCAACTAAAAACAAATGAATGGCTAGTCGTATTTAGAAACCACTTTACAGAGTTTGCTTTCCATCTAGAACCTCGCTGATAAAGAGTGCGAAACAGTATTCAAAGGGTTTGTAAAGCAGATGACATGGTCAGGTTAGAGCAGTGGTTTTCAAATCGGGTTCTTGGGGACGCCTTAGAGCCAACTATGTAGGGATGCCTAAGTCAGCCAAGTCTGCAGCCCCCCTCATGCCCCAACTAGACTTTTAATCTTTTTTCTTCAATATGCTGGCTTACATGCGAGTTTCTTTTTCAATAAAGGGGTCCATTGTTGTTAGGTTTTGAGGCAGTGTAGGAGCTTAAAGTCGACTGAATGACGTCTGAAAAACCCTGCGTTATAAAAGCTTTCCAAATAGAATAATAAAGTAGCCAAATCTAGTAGCTCAGTTTCCGTCGGCTCCCACCACTGCCCCACCTGGTTCCCAGTCTACTCAGTCTCTCACCTTCTATACACTTGGGCTCACTGTCCAAGGTCCGGGTCTTGCATCTCAGGCCTTCTCCAGTACCATCAACCCATATGTACATAGCTTGGACTTTCTCGCCCTGAGGCAGGGACATGTACACCTGCTTGATGCCTTTGTTCAAGTGGGAACTCGCAGAGGTGGCCATGGTGGAAGTTGTTCTGCAGAGAAAAACCAACAAAACCAAACTTAAGATCACATGCTCCAAACCGGACCCTCCATCCTCCACCAGAAGGACTCAATAGGGACGATTAAATCACAAAGTCACAGGAGGAAGGTCATCCCCTCCCTTTGGAAGTCACACTCTCAAAGGCACATTTTATTCATTCTTTCAGTGAGATTTAAGTTTTGATATTAGACAAAAATCTCCTTATAGGTTTCCTCAAGCTAGAATCTACACTTGTGAGGACTAAGCTCTATTTTCTCAGTGTAGCCAGTGTAGGGGAAGTCTCTTATTTTTGCTACTTAGACATGGGGGGAAGGGGGTCAGCCAAAAAACAAAACCACACGAGGTTTCTTGGTCAGTCTTGCCTTTTCTTTGCAACCAAGCCAGCATCTCAGTGAAAAATCCTCTTTGGAGATTCGTCCGCTTCTCCACAAGGCACACCACACACTGACATGGTAGGAAGAAACAAGGGGCAGGGCGGCTAAGCTAGAAGATTTACAAGGCTGGGGTCTTCCTAAAAGTAGTACAGCTATTACAATCTCCCAATCCCCAGGATGTCCAGAGCTGAGCTGTTGGATTCTAAGATGCACACTGGCATCATTTCCATGGGTCTTTTCCCACTTAGGAAGGCAGATTTAAGTTTGTGACTGACATTCTCAGATTCCACCAGAGAACTTTTCAAAGTAATGAGGAAATTCCCACTTGGGTAACAAAAAGATCTGGGTTTTCAAAAGCTGAGGCCCACTATAAACTGCAAGCCACTGCCACAAAGCCTCTGAAAGAGGAGAAAACCGCCAACACAAGAGGAAATGTTGTACCCCTCCCTCCCAGCTCAGTGGCCCAGAGTGACTGGAAAGGGAACATATTGTTCTCCTCCAACGACTTGGGCAACTTTCTGAAGTACAGTGGCTAAGTTTCTATGGGCAACCGTCCAGGTCTGCCCGGCTGAAAACAGAACTGCTTCTCCCTCCAAGAGCCTCACCCCTTCCCTTGGGGAAGAGCAGAACCTCCTCTTGTCTGGTCTCCTGCATTGGAGAACCTTTGCATACCTCCTCCAGAGGTCCTGGGTCAGTCACATACCCCCCTCATCCCTGCCCCACCCCCCTCCCTGCCTTTGAAGGCCAAAGGAACAATACTTTTTCCCTTCAGCTCCCACTAAAAGCTACAACCCAAGTCTCTGGCCTTCCTCCCCAACCTGTTACACCTCCAACACCAAGCCACACTTTCTCCCTTTAAGCCTCCGTTCCAGATTTCCCGCTCTTTTCGGTGAGAGGAGCTGGATGCCAACATTCTAGTCTACTGTCACAGACTGGTGCCTCCGAGGTGCTGAGTTTACAAGCTTGGGGGGTGAAAATGGGAGTCTGCACTTTCTAGCGGTTTCTGCAGCTGTCGCCGGTTCCGGGGTCGTCCTCTCTGCCTCTTCACTCACCCCAGCCACAGAAAGTCAATTGGATTGTTGGGGTTGCCCTCCCTGGCCCTTCTTTTGGAGTGGCGTTCGCGTCTCTCTGGGTTCTCCAGCTCTCGCTGGTCCACGCACCGGAGCTTTCTGGGCGAGGGAGACGGAGAGGGAGACAGAGAAGGGGTCTGGGAGCGATCGGGATCGCACCGGGACGAGCAGGAATACGCAGGCTGGTGGGTCACGGCCTTCATCTTCACTCGCGATCTCTCTCCCGAGTTCACGGAGTAGGTGACGACGCCGAAGCAGTTGGAGGCGGACTCCGAGGAGAGCGACGCCTGGTCGTCTTCATCTTCGTTGTTTGTGGTCTTCGCGGATTTGCGGCTGGGGGGGGATCCCCGCTTCCCGCCCCCCGGGCAGTTAGGATAATCCACTTTGAGAGCAGCCCTTTCCCACTTTAAGGTCCTCAAAGTCAGCGCCGGCCCCTCAGGCCCGCGTCCGGATCTCAGGACCTCGCCCAAGGGGCCATATCTCTCCGAGGGCCGAGGCTGGCGGGGTGTGGGGGCCTCGGGGGCGGGGCAGCGCACCGCCGCTGCCTCGGCCGGGCCAGGCCTCTCCAACTGGCCACACCGCGACCAGGGCTCCCCATTGTTCAGTCACAGTGCAGGGCCCCAGGACTGGCGACGCTCACTGCCACTCGCCTCAAGCTAGGCGTCTACAGATCCTCAAGACCACGACGGTCCCCCAAGGCCCGCCACCGCAGAGGAGAGAGCGAGGGTCCCAAGGGGCCACCCGGCCACTCCATCCACAGCGCACACAACACGCAGCGCCGGGCTCGAGTAGTGGCTCCGCCGCTCGCCTCGCTGAGCGACCTCCAGGGGCGGCGCTTTGGGCCGTGAGCCGCGAAAGAAAGATCAAAACAACTCCCCGCCCTCCTCCAAGGCAGGCGACCAGCGCGCCCCACAATCGCCAGCCCAGAGTCGCCGGGAGCCGCGGCGCGGGCGACAAAAGCACACGGAGGGCGCGGGGGCAGAGGCGCACCGCAGAGGCGGGAGGAGAAAGGGGCCGCTCTGGGCCCCAGTGCAAGGGTGGGGAGCGGGGGCGTCAGGCGACTCGGGTGGCTCGGAGAACGGCGCGCAGCACTTCGAGTCCCCGGGCCGGCGGCGCGCTTACCTGGGCTGCGAGCAGGCGGCAGGGCGGGCGGGCCGCGAGAGCGAGATGCGGCGAGGAGAGGAGGCCGGGAGTGCTGTTCAGATGCTCGGCTCTTCTCCCATTCTCGGCTCTGCAGGGTCGCCGGCGGCCCTGCTCCATTTATCCGCGGCCCGGACCGCCCCCGGCGCCCTGATTGGCTCTCAACGGCCGGGAGCCGGGGCGGATCGGCTGATGCCCGCCCGGGCCCCGCTGCCATTGGGCGAGCGGCAGAGCGGGCGCCGCTGGGGTGGGAGCGCGAGGACCCGGAATGAAAGAAAGGGAAAGGGCCGTGGGGGGAGGGGGCGCGCGGGGGGAGGGGAGCAGAGGAAGGGCCGGCTCGCGCGGAGCGCGGATGGGTGAGTTCCTGCCAGGAAGGACCCCGCCTGGCCCGGCTGCCGCTCGCCTCCGCCGGCCCACCGCTGGCCCGGCGCCGTCCCCGCAGCCCCCCCTCCCCACTACCCCCTTCCCCGGGCCCGAGCGAGCGAGGAGCCCACTAGACCGCCCGGCCTCCGGCCTTTGCCGCCGTTAGGTTGAAGAGTTTTGCTCTAGAGGCCTGTGTTTTTCGAGGTCGTGCCGCACACCCCACGGCTCCCGGAGGACATTCCGACCCCCGGGAACGTAATTTTGCCTTTTGTTGTTAGAGAACCTCCAGCCGTCCCTTCTCCGCGCTCGTTAAGTTTGAGGCGCGGCGCCGAGGCGGCTGCCGGCCCTCGCGGTGGGACTGGGGACGCGAACCACAGTCAGCGTTCTCCCGGCTGGAATCAGTGTGCTGAGCTGCTGCCATTCCCCAGAGAGGAGCCTGGCGGGCCTAGCAAGGGTCAGGAGACCTGTCCGATTCCGCCTGTCACTCCTGAGACCAGTCTCTCGGCGGCTCTCTGGGCCTGGGTTTCCTCATCTGCAAATAAAGCGGTGCAAGAGAGCAACTGTAGAGCTGCCCGCCAGATTTGAAAGTCTGTGTGCAGCTGAAAGCAAAGTGAGGTCTTCTCGTGCCTCCTTTGAAGCTCAGGGTACGTCAGCATTTTAGAATTTTCAGAATAATGCTTTGCTTTTTATTTTTCAAGTAAGTTCTTGTGCCTTTTAAAAAAAAGTTTATGTATTTATTTAGAACAGGCACAGTGGGGGAGGAACCGATGGGGAGAGAGAGAGAATCCCAAGCAGGCTCTGCCCTGCCAGCACAGAGCCCCATGCAGGGCTCAGACTCCATAAACCGCGAGATCATGACCTGAGCTGGAGTCGAGAGTTGGACCCTTAACAACTGAGCCACCCAGGTGCCCCTTGTGTGCCCTTTTTAATCTGGAAAATGAAAGTCAGGACCCCTTCCTCCTCTCAGCCATGCTATGATGGTTGGGAAAATAGGTATGTGAATACAATATTAAAACGGATGCTTGTCAACTGAGGCATGGTAATTATGTGTGTATAGAAAGACACACACAACAGGACACACACACGTATGATATTCCCATTGCTACCATGCTCCTTACTTGACTACTTTACTGTCCAAAATCCACCACCTGAGGGTGTCTAGCTTTTATTGCATCTCTTCAAGATCCCTCGTATTTGAGACTTCGAGATTTTTCTGTTTGAAGACCGAGAAGTCAGGCTTCAGTGCCTTTGGAAGAGGAAGGGAAGAAGTTTGCTCTTGTGGTTATATTTTGTACCACAAATATGGAAAAAGAAATGTTGCCTGTGACCACACACACACACACACACACAACTTGGCTTCTTTGGTCAACATCCTTCTAATCCCGGAGTGTGTCTGGCACTGTAACACCTTTAAAGGACAGATGCAGCTTTCATCTCAAACAGGATTTTGGTATATTTCAGACAGGTGACATTCTGCACTGGGTTAAGGAGTCTTGCAAACGTGATGGATTCCATTTTAAGTTTCAGTGCGTTTGAAGCATTGTGGTGTGGTGGTTGAAGGCTGGGCTTCAGGTCATACAAACACAGGTTCAAATCTGAGCTTTACTTCTTACTCGCTTTGTGTTAGCTTTCTTAGCCACATGAGACCACAGTTTTCTTGCCTACAAAATAAGGGTAACAGCCACCTTGTATATTGAAGGATTAATTCTGATAGCATATACTCTATATGAATATAGTAAACTTAAAAAACAATAAGGTTAAGGTAATCCAAAGAGATTGGATTATTTTATTCCCCATGAAGTACAACTTTCTCAGTCGAGTTTAAATAGTTGAGGGGGAGGGAGAGGAGAGGTGATGTTTTTATTTTAAAAGATGTTAATTTCAGATGCCAAACTGCCTAAGCATAAACCAGAGCCTTCTAGGCTCATCACCATCAGCATCTGAGATGCAAATGGCAAATATAATAGAAAATGGGATAGTAGGAACCGAATGCAGTTTTTAAAACTTACGGTGTTACGTTTTGCTATGTGAGTACCTGCTTCACTTGCTAGGTATCTTCACCTCCTTGAGCAATGCCTTCATCTTTCTATCCTCCAATGGTGTCCCAAGTGAGTGTTCAATAAATTGTGTTTGTTGATCACACAGAAATGACAGCGGCACCATCAAGGGAACATGTGCTTTGAGCTGCTTTTCCAAGAATGGAAATGGATTTTCTTTGATCCATTCATGTGACCAGAGGCATACTTTGTGAGGGTTAGAAATGTAATACATGACCACTGAGTCTTTCAGGAGGGAACAAGAGGCCTTGTCCTTGGTCAGCCCCAAACTTACCAACCCAATTAGGGCCCAAAGGAGCCCAAGGACTGATTGGGGAAGCTTAAAAAAGTACGAGGGAAGGAAAAGCAGACGAAGTTAACTGGTTCATCCCCAGAAACCCAGATTGTACTTTTAATGAAGTTAAAAGTAGGACTGCCTGTTCTATTCAGTTTGACTTTGTTCTGTCTGTTGCCCTTTGTTCTCTTCCCCCTTCTTCTCTCAATTGCCACTCGCCCCCATTTTCCACCCTCTCCATAAAAAGGGCATTAGAATGCTTGAGCCCGTGAACTATTGCATCTCGTGGTACACCCAGTATCAAAGCTGACAGGGCATTCTATTATTACCTGTGCTTTGAAGTCTGGATTTTCTCTATTAGAGTAGGGTAGTTGCATCCAACAGGTGAGTGGAATGGGAGAGCAGTATTACAGGTAAAAATTGTTCCAAATCTGCAGAAAGGGCTGGGCACTGAAAGCATTTCTTCAGTGTTGTTCTCTACCTGCAGTAAAGGCTTTGGCTTGGGTAGGCTTTACCTGTGAGTTCTTCTCTCAGTTTCTTTCTGTCTCTTCTAAAGGACCCATTCTCACTCTGCAAGTTGTGAAGTTCTCAATCGAATGATTTGGAAGTGCCTTTCTAGGGCCTGTGTGGTTGTCTTGCACTCGTTACAGACAAGATTGGTGTAGGGCTCAAACCTAATCAAACCTTCAACCATAACAGGCAGTTTGGGAAATGGAGTTTCCCTATATTTGAATGATTTCAATAGACATTCAACAAAACTCTTAGCTCAGGCTAAAGAAACAGCTGAGACCCAGGCTTGAGGAACACCCTGGAAACCCAACCCAGAATTGTAGATTCTTTTTTTTTTTTTTTAAGTAAGCCAACACCAGTTCTTTCCCAAAGAATAGACCATAGTATAACCTTGAAACCAAAATAAAACCACAAAAACAAAAAAGAAACAGCCTTGGAAGTTGATGTCATTACTTGTAAACCAAATTTTGGGGAGAAACTGCTGTTGGCCAAGCTTTCCAGTTTCACGTATATAATGAAAGAAGGAAAGGCCAGGTTTTACCTCAATTCAGTACCGAACATGGAACACAGAAGAATTGTTCTTTATGTCCTTTCTGATTGTTTGATATTCTTAAGCGCAGGATAGGAAATTAGAAGTTTAAATTTCAGCAGTTTTTTAGCCTAATAGGCGTTTTGTTGAAGGCCCCTCAAAATCATTTGAATATAGGGAACACTCCATTTCCCAAATTGTGTGTTATGACGGAAGCTTAAGTGTGTTTGAGCCTTACCCTAAATTTTGACTCAAGTAGGAAACTGGGGAGCTGGGAAGAATTAAGTTCATCGTAGCTAACAACAGGGGAAAATAAGCCTTGCTGAGAAAATTGAATCCGTGTAATTCTAGAACTAGTCTGCACATCTTTCTACCAGATGAGGAGGCTGAGAGAGGCTATTACATGTAGTCACTTGCTGAAGTCACCTTTGGTCAGCCTAATACATTTCCCAGGTGTAACTCTCTTGAAAGCCTTTTGTGTTTCCCTTCCTCCAGTGTCCTCAGGCCTCTCGGCTAGTGCATTCCTGGGCCATCACCACTGCAACACTGCAATCTCTCTTGTCCCCATTAAGGAAAGGACTCAGTGAGGGGACTGACCAGTTTACCTCTGAATTCTACATTGGGGTGCACTCAGTGCCTTCCATATGGTAGACATTCAATATACTCTTTGGGAATAACTAGATGACCAGGAAAAAAAAAAGTAAATGCTTTATGTCAGGTTCTCTTTAAAGGAATCTTTGGAGATCATTTTACATATTTAATCAGCTGTCCCCAGTTTCATTATTTTGTGAATCTGGAAATTTCATAGATAAATCTTGTTCCTTATTCCCAATATATGGATGGATCTCTCTTTGTTCTCTGGATTGATTAGAACATTTGTGAAACTTAATTTTAAAAGCTTAGGAAATTTAGCATTGTGATAAAAAAAATATATATGTATATATATATTGCACAGACCAAAGTGTGTCCTTTAGTTGGTTCCCTTCCCAGAAATGTCCTCAACTGGATCCACAGTCCTGCTTCCCTCACCCTCTAACCCACTAATTGATTGGAATCCCTGTTTACTTCACATTCACATGCCAAATTTTAATGAGAAACAAACAACCCTGAGATACGTTGTCTGGATGCTTGGGCAATAAACTTAGTTTTGCTTTTCCTGACCTCCTTTCCCTTCGCCCCCCCCCCACCCCGTTTTAAACCAGTTCTGAGAAGACTTGTTTACCGGGTTGGAGAGCCAGAGGCTTGGCTTGGGTGGTGTGAACGTAGCGCTCTCTGGTGTAACATTTGAGAATTACAAACATCTCTCCCAAGCTTAAGAGTGGGAATTTTTTTTTTTCCTCGCTGGCCTTCAAGGGGAGAGCCTCTGTGTTATATCTCAAATATAGTAAATTAATAACATGCACATTTATTACCTACAATGGATATTTAAGAGAATCTATTTTGGGAGTATCAACTGATTACCAAATATTTGTTTATTATAAAATTAGGCTTAAGTGACTAGAAAAGAGCAGCTTAACAGTATTTTGTGCTTTTTCATCATCTCCCACCAGTATGTAGAAGAGGTAAAGAGAAAGTCCCCCAAGAAGGGTAACTGAAAAGCGTGTAGCACCCAAGAGTTAAAGGGGGAAATGGAGAGGACCAGAAAATGTGGTTACAAACAAATCTTATCCTCAGCCCTTACTCCGATCTGAGCCCAGAAATTTAAGACCGAGACAGAAGTTGAGTCTGCCAGACTCTTAATCCCAGGGGAGGCTGGGGTAAGGGTATGTTATACCCAGATCGCAGTAACCTCACCGACCAGAGACCACCAGGGAGACCGAGTCACGCATGCAAAGGCAAAGGGCTTTATTATGGGCTTTATGGGCTTAAGTTTGGACACACAGACTTCACCAGCGCATGGATCCGTGCTGAGAGCCCCGAACAAGGGCAGAGTAGGATTTTTATGGGGTTTGAGACTAGGGAGTTACAGAAGTTGTGACATGGGAACAGTGATCCAATCATAATTATTCAACATCATTGACAGCGGGTTTGACCATACACATTGTCTAGAGTATTCGTTACTTTTGGCGGGATCGAATTACAACATTTAGAGTACGTTTAAATTCAACCAATCACAGAGCGAGCCTAGGGTCTTGTTCAGCGACTAACAGGTTAACTTTAACATTAAGTAAGAGGGTCCTATCTATAGTTTCTATCTCCAGGCCTCTCTCCCTTAACAATATGGAGGGTGGTCGCTGGCCTTTCTTGATTGGGTGTTGCAAGGGTGGTTACTCCTGCCTTGGGCAATGTGTAACTACCTGATAGTTTCAGGGAAGCTGAAACTCAGGCCTTCTAGTTTAGAGGGGAAACTTAAAGCCTGTCATGTCGTCAGTTTGGTTTAGACGTTTAGACTTGTGGCCTTACAGGTATTGGGTGGTGGGCAGAAAGTCTGACAGAGACATGTTCTGTAGGAGACGTCTAGAGTATGTTCATGTGCCACATTTTTCTAGCTGGGCCTTCTGGGTGGCCATTTGTCCTTCCTCCATCCTCCCTTTTCCTCTTTCTTGTTTTTTAAAAAAATTTCAATTTGGAGCACCTGGGTGGCTCAGTTGGTTAAGCACCCGGTTTTGGCTCAGGTCATGATCTCATGGCTCATGAGGTCAAGCTGACAGCTCAGAGCCTGGAGCCTACCTCAGTTTCTGTGTCTCCCTCTCTCTCAGCCCCTCCTCTGCTCACACTCTGTCTCTCTCTTCTTCAAAAATAAATCAATATTTTAAAAAATTTTAAAAATTTCAATTTGAGGATCACTTCCTTTACAATTGCCATTAGCAAAGTCACTGTGACCCAGAGGACAGTTACTGGCTTGAGTCAAACATACCTGCACTCAAATTCCTGTCTTTCCTTGTACCAGCTGTAAGACTTGGGTAAGTCAACCTGCTGAGTTTCAGTTTTCTAGAAGTTCCTTACAGATTAAAAAGCACTAACAGAGTAAACAATTCAGAAATAGGTTGGTGGATTTTGTTTTCCCAGGAATGAGGAAGAAAGTGGAGTCATTACTAAGGAGATGACTCAAGCTTGGAGACTGTTGGTATTTCCCACAGGTTCACAGAATCTTGGACCTGTGCTGAAACACATTTAGAAGGAACAGGGGTAGGCAGAGATTCTGGAAGCAAATAAGCCTTTATTTTTAAAAAAAATTTTAATGTTTTATTTATTTCTGCGAGAGGGAGAGGGTCATGAGCAGGGGAGGGTCAGAGATAGAGGGAGACACAGAATCCGAAGCAGGCTCCAGCCTCTGACCTGGCTGTCAGCACAGAGCCCGATGTGGGGCTTGAACCCATGAACTATGAGATCATGACCTGAGCTGAAGTTGGATGCTTAACCGACTGAGCCACCCAGGCGCCCCCAAATAAGCCTTCATTATGCATCACTTATACTACATTTTGGGACATTCATAGGAAATTATGTAACTTGGATACCGTAAAGTCCTTACCCTTTAGGAGTCTATGCTTTAGGTGGTGAGGAAAAACTTACCCAAAAGAAATTATTTCAAAGAGAGTACAAAGCACAGTGTATCAGCTGCAGGGGCAATTTAACAAAGGTTTATTATACACACCTATGAATTCCAGAACAAAGGGGTCAGTAAGAGCTTGGAGAAGGCCCCCTTGGGGGAGCTCAGTGGGGTGAGAGTGAAGGTGGGTTTTATGCTGGGTATCAAAAAACAGGGTAAAACTGTGATTGTCTGATGGCTTTCTGTAAGATGCAAGGGACTGAAACTTGCAAAGACCCAAGGATACGCTCTAGGAAACTACATGTGCAAAATTGGTGATTGTGAAATAGATAAACTTCGGTGGGAATAGGAGTAGTAAAATATGAAGTTGGAAAAGCACTGAGCACTTGAATTCCATATTTGAATATTTCACATGTGAAATGTTGCTATATTAAAGCATTAATAAGTCTCACTTTATTAATTTGGATTTGAAATGAAGGCAATCATTAAAAATGGGAAGGGGATATAAAAATAATTTCAACCAGTATAAATTAATGATAAATTCTGTTTATATTACTTCCACATGGCAGAGCAACTTTAGTGAGCAACCTGAAGTACTCACTTTTCTTTATCAGGATAAGACTTGAATGATTCCAGTTTTGAATTGCAAGAAATCATTATACTTTCAGGTAAAAGGCAATCACTTGTGTCTGGAGAAGTCACTGGTGACAGCATGACTGCTGGACACTGTTGTCCATTTGAAGGCCTCCCTTTGATTGCATCTTCTGCCCCCATGGCTTTTCTCACACATGTACCTACTCCGCTGGTGCTCTCCCTACCACCCCACCAATCCCATCAGCATCTCTTAAGTTCCTCTCTCCTCATCTCTTCAGCAATTAGAAGTTCAAGGGCAGGAGATGTACCAGCAGATGGAGACTAACTGCTGTCTATTACCTTCACTGGGGACCAAAAAGGCTACAGTGCACTGTCTAAGTGAACACACAAGGAGGAAGATGGGTGGACAATGTGCCAGGCATTCTAGGCCCTGTCTCAGGAAGAGCTCCTTGAAAGGAGAAGAGCCTGGTCCTCTTTCTCTGACTGTTCCACTTCCCGCAGCAATTTGTAGAGGGGTCCTACAGGGCCCCTGTGACATGGAGTTTCTTTGGAGTCCATCAGCTTCAAGCTGGGACGGTAACAACAATGCCACAAGGAAGAGATTCCATAGATTCCCAGCAGACACAAAGCATTGATCATCACATGCCAACAGAAGAAGGTGGTGATAAACATGATGTCACTGATGTCATCATCCTGCCATGGGTAGCCAGTGACTGGTCTGTACAGAATAAAGCCTCCCTATATCAGCCAGGAGCCCATCATCAGGAACAGAAAAGTCTCAATTAGCAAGAGGTGAAATGTGTCAGGAGTCCACAGCTGTATGGTCAATACCAGCATCAACAGGAACACCACCACGATGAGCAGATAATGAATCTGAAGCTCTATCCCTGTTGAGTCCTGGACATGTGACGACAACAACAACAGGAGCACATAGAAGGCCAGGACCAGGGTACCTTTCTCTAGGACCACACACCTCTGAGGTAGCAAGTTCTTGCTCGTGATATCTACACAGCCATTGAGCGTAAGGAGGGTGAACATAGTGAGGTGCTGCCACTCTTTGGGGTACATAAATCTTGGTGGCAGCTCTCTGTTCATCAGTATCAACCCTCCTTTAATGCAGCTGATCTCATAAGCTATCAAAATGGAGCCCGCCAACATCTTCAGCAAACCTCCATAGGATATTTTCCACAGCCTGGCCCATCTTCTGTTATTCCGAGGATGGCATGAAGGATCCAGGAGAGAGTCTTTGAATATCATAGCTTTGGAGACTACTATTGCCTGACACAGTCCATATGAGATTAGAAACAGCCCTGGGTACACATGACCAATAAAGGTTCCCATTGAGCTACACAGATCTGTCTAACAAAGGAGAGAAGAGCAAATTTTGGGCAAGTCCACAACTTCTGGGGCCACTTCAAGGTCTGGGCTTTGGAAAGAATTGCCTTCCACCAACTTTTATCATCTTACCCCACCCACTGCTCCCACACAGAGGAAATGTTCCTTGAAACAAGCCTACAGATTTGGTGAAGTAAAGCCTCATTATTCCATTCCATTCTGGAACATTGAGAACTAACTGATTTATGTCAAAGAACACTTGTGACTATGATTTTAGCTCCTGTCTATGGCCCTTGAGGCACTTCTGTTCACACCTGTCCCTTTCTCCCATGGCTTTCTTCCCCTTGTGTTTCCAAGCACTCAAACAAAGAGAGGAGTATGGGATGGGGGTAGGGGTTGCTGTGGTATCCTCAGGAAGCCTGGGCACTCACAAACCCTACAGTATTCTTCAGTTGTTCTCAGACATAACTCTGTTCCATTTGTAAGGTTTTCTTTCTGGACACATATATTTAGAAACATTTGGATATGTGACCATATAATATATACCTAGTGTTTATCTGGCTTTTCTGTCTCTTAAATACACATTCCAAAGATCACTAAGAAAGCTTCCTTCACCTCCTCCTCCTCTTCAGATCTCCATCCATACCCACATCTCTACTTTAACATCTCAACTGGCCAATAAATGGATCTGAAAATCTACCTTTTCATATTGATTTTCGGGATTGTGGTGGTTTTGTAGTGTGTTATCCTAACTAAGCTTAAGCCATATTTCCCAGAATTTGCTTCCTTATAGACAGTTCCATGTTGGGTTGGCTATAGGAGAGATTTACGTGAGAATCAGAAGGTGGGAGTGTGTAGAGTGCCAGGTGCCACATAGCTCATGTGTTCTGTTATTGATCTGTGGACCCATCTCCTTGGCATGGGCAGCAACCAGGCCTATAGCTTCTTCAGCTTCTCTTCGTGTCAAGGGCACCAGCTTCTTCTGCAGGTCACTTGCCACTGAAGTATGAGGTGGTGAGAGGCACATACAGACTCAATTTTGTTCTCATCCATTTTGGTTTGTCCTTGATATTCCTTAACTTCCTGCAATATACTTCTTCCTGACTGCTGCCATATTGACCTGAAATGATCTCAGACCTTATCACATAGCAGAAAGGCCACAGCCTCCCATAGACTTCTTCAATACGAATGTATAAGGTCTAATAGCCATAAGAAAATCATATTTCATACTACTTTGCTCCTTTGATTCATAACTGATACAAGGGAATGAGGTATAATTCTTCAAATGCAGATACCAATGAATGTGTGACTCTAGTGAGTTGGTGTTGGCCATTTGTATTTTAATGTGAATTAGCCCATCAGCTTCATTTATCTGTTACTCCACTAGTGTCTAATGCACCTCACAAGACAGAGTCCTAGGTATTGGGTAACAGGAAACTGAGTATAAGGCAGAGAGGATGGTGGAGATAAAGGTACAGGGAATGTGAGGCATGCCCTAGACCCACACATGGTGTTGGGTTTATTGCAGGAGGTACTGAAATAGGAGTTTTTTGGAGTGTGGCAATTGTGCTAAGGCAAAGGTGGTGGGGGGGGGGGAGGGGGGTTTGGGAGAAGAAGTCCATCACTCAGCATGAACCATGTTGACATCACAGTCTTCTGCATAATCATCACTCCTCACAGTACAAACAATGTCATGGGGGAAGAGAGGCAGCACCGGTATGCCGATAGCACCTCTAGAAGAGAGGAGGTGAATTTTCACCCAGGTCATAGCATTGCTTCTGAGCCCTCACCCCATCCAAATACTTAGTCTTTCTCAAGTGCACTTAATTCCAGAAAAATTAAATATCTCTCTCTCTTTGCCCTTGAGAATGGCAATAATTCAGATTGCTTCTTACTATTGAGAGATTTGGCAGGATTAAGATTTCAGCGTGAAGGAAAGTTGGAAGAACAAAGCTTAATTCTGCTTATTAAGGAGTTTGCTTATTTTAAAATTTAGTTCTAGACTTTTTTCAATTAATGTGTAGTCATTTTAGAAAAATCATGTAAATGTATAAGCAAAAAGAACAATATTAAAAATGATCTTGGGGTGCATGAGTGGCTCAGTCAGTTGAGCGTCCAACTTTGGCTCAGGTCATGATCTTGTGGTTGATGAGCCTACTTCGGGTTCTGTGTCTCCCTTGCTCTCTGCCCTTCCCCTGTTCATGCTCTCTCTCTGTCTCAAAAATAAATAAATATTTAAAAAATATTTTTAAAAATGATCTTTAACTCTATAATCTGGAGGTGACCATTGCCACCATTGAGGTATACAAATGCAGTTTTAAGAAGGCAGCCTAAGGAAGTGGAAAATGCATTGACTGGAAGTCATAAATCTGGGTTCTAATTCCGGTTCTCTCTTTATTTGCTGGATGTCATGCCTCTTATGTGAAAAAAAAATTGAATGTTGAACTTAACTTTCTATTGATGTGAAAGTAAAAGATCATGCATGTTGTCACAGAAGTGAACATACTTAGCTACTGTCTCTTTATCTCTTTGGAATTAACAAAAAGCTTGGGGAGCATGGTAGACCTCAATGCTCAGAGGGAGGAGATCCAAAGGGAAAAGCTCAGTGACACTTCTGAGGTAAGGGAGGAGAGGACCCCAGGGATTCTCTTTGGTTTTTGGATTTGCTCTGGGAGAAACACAGAGTTCATCACTCCCCTAAGTAACAGGAGGGGTGGGCTGGTGTGCGCATGGTCCACAGGCCTCAGGCAATTGCATTTAGTCACTTTTAATGTTGCTTCTCATACTTCAAGGCTGTGGTCCAAATGAAATGAGGGCAGCAGAGTTCAGGCCAGCTCCCACACTCATCTCCTCAGTTGTTTCTGGCAGCTGTAAGTTGGTTGCCAGTGGTCAGAGAAGAAGGGAGATTGACAGCACTGACCCATCAGCAAGGTTGGAAGTGCAAGGTTGAAAGTGGCACATATGAGGACAAGTAGCCCCATTGAAGGTCCCATCTGGGATGTTCAGGCCCCCATCTTGGCCAGGCACCAGCACTACATGTTGTTCATTAAAACATGGACATCCTGATCTCAGACTTTGAAGATAGGAATCACCTGTCCCAAACCAGACACTGCCCACGAGTAGCTGAGAAGGAAGCCAAAGGTGGTGAATGATTAGCAGAACTATCAGACAGCTCCAAAGTCTCTGGTCAATGAGTGCCTGGACAGGCTGTTTCTGAGAGAAACTTTTCTTGCCCACAGGAGCCCATGGAGGTCCTTCATGTCCTGGCTGCTCTACATTGAGACTCCCCTCAGACCTGCCCTACCTCCCTCCCCACATTCTAGTGGGTCCCCAGGCACAGCCACTGCCAATTGTTTGGCGTAAAATGCTAGAATGAGCAAGAAAGTCTTCAAATTCCTGAAGAATTTGCTACTACTGTGGATTCTACTGAATATAACAGGGCATATAAAAAAGTATATGACATAGTTCTTACCCTCAAAGAGCTTACAATTTAGTTGAAGGCACAAGTCTCTACACACACACACACAATACAGTTATTAGAGAACTATAGACTACTTCTCTTCCTTAGAAATCAAATATGGCATGTAATTTTAAATTTCCTAACAGCACATTAAAAACATAAAATGGTGAAATTAATTTCAATGAAGTATTATTTTTACCCAATATATCTAAAATGTTATTTCAGCACGTAATTAATATAAAAATGGAAAGTGAAGTATGTGAGGTTCCTCATTTCATACTAAGTCTTCAAACTCCAGTGTATATTTTATACCCATAGTGCATCTCAGTTCAGACAAGCCATATTACAAGCACTCAGTACCTCTATGTGGTTAGTGGATGCCATATTGGATTATGCAGATTTAGACAGTATGGAATGACATATTGAGTGAATTTTAGAGTTTTAGTGAAAAGAACAGATCATGGAGGAGATAGAAGTTTGGTCAAAAATGGCATCTAGAGAACTAGAGTATAAAGTTCTTGATAGCTGTGGGGTTTTAGTATGGTGCTTCTGAAAGCATCTTTTAATTTACCTCTTTTTGTTTAGGAGGAACATCATCATCATCATCATCAACAACAAATGACTGCAACTCGCCTTGCTGCAAGGCAGAATATACCACAGAAAGAAAGAAAGCTGGAGCCTGGGAACTCAAGCAGAACAACAGAAGAAGTGGGTCCATGGAAAGAGGCACAAGGTCAGAGATAGCCCATATGTTCATGGGCCAAACTTTCATCTCATTTCCAGTAAGGGTTACCAAACCTTGGGGTTTGTCATTGACTTACCAAAACAAGGCTCACAGAAGATGGAAAACAACATTCTAATTTCTTTGTTTGAAAGGATATACATGCTTTATTTCTCTTGGCACACCAGCCTATAATTTTCCTCTTAGAAATTTTCTAAAATGTGAGCTTTATACCTCATTGCATAATTATGACTTAGGTTTCACAGTTTGTATAATTGATTTCAGGTACTTTTTGATGATCATATTTCAACAGCTGCAAATTTATTTTTCTTCTGGAAACTTTTGGCAAGGTAGACGTATATACTCACCTTACCTCTGTTATACCTATTTCTTCTTTTATGACTATGCTATTAACTCATACCCATGGCCAAGGACAGAACTCAAGGACCCTGAGTCTGTTTTTTTCCATAGATCATTTCTCTTCTAAACCAGAATTTGCATGCCCCAATTATGAGTTAACCTTTGATCCCTCTTGTGCAGAAATTTTGATTCTGCAGTTTTGGAACCCCTTGGTAAATCTCAAAATTCCCTGTGAGAGATACAGCTATCTGACCACTGAATACTCTTGCTCCCTTCCTACAATGTAGAGTGTTGCTGGGACCACACTTCCCAACCACTCAGTGACTGTGTTTGGGCCAGTGGAATGTGTGTGGAAGTGATGTACACCACTTCAAGACAGGGCCCATAGTGGGGCGCCTGGGTGGCTTAGTCGGTTAAGCGTCCAACTTTCACTTAGGTCATGATCTCGCGGTTCATGGGTTCGAGCCCGGCGTCAGGCTCTGTGCTGACTGCCAGCTCAGAGCCTGGAGCCTGTTTCAGAGTCTGTGTCTCCCTCTCTCTCTGACCCTCCCCTGCTCATGCTGTCTCTCTCTCTCTCCTAGAAATAAATAAAAATATTAAAAAAAAAAAAAGACAAGACCTATAGAAACTTCCTTTTACTACTCACCCTTTCTTTTTCCATATCTGCTGGCTTAATACAGAAGACTGTGAGGCACTAGAGAAGGTCAAAGTCACAAGATGAAAGTCACATCTAAAAGACCAGGTAGAAAACTTATGTGTGGGAGAAATAACTTTCTTTTGTGTTAAGCCAACAAGGTTTAGATTTATCTGTTTTAAATCAGTTGGTTAGTATACATTGTCTGCCAAGCCTCCAAGAAGACCTGGGAAGCTCATGAAAATTCAACACTTGGCCATCAACATTAACGCGGCAAATTACCAGAAGGGTTAAGTTGATTTCTCCCAATCAATTCCCTTCTCTGCTTTCAGTATCTCAAAGTCTAGATTTATTCTCATGTGCCTTGTTCAAACCAGTGTTTGAACCAGCTCCCAGGAAACTAAATTCACAAAGCTACCTTATAATTAACTATAGACAGAAAGCAAAGGAACTTGATAGTCCTGAAGCTTCTCATTCTCATTAGGAGCCCTGCTTCATTTTGGCTACAATCCTCCACTCATGGGGCCACACGTGTTCTTTGTTTTTTTGTTTGTTTTAATTTATTTTTTATTTAAATCCAAGTTAGTTAACATATGGTGTAAAAATAACTTCAGGAATAGAATTTAGTTATTCATCACTTACATATAATACCCAGTGCTCATCCCAATACGTGCCTTCCTCAACTCCCCTTGTCCATTTAGCGCATCCTCCCACCCAACACCCTTCCAGCAACCTTCAGTTTGTTCTCTGTATTTACGAGTCTCTTATGCCTTGTTTCTGTCTCTGTTTTTATCTTATTTTTGCTTCCCTTTTCGTATGTTCATCCATGTTTTTAACATCTCTCTCTTGTTCTTTTATTTTCTTAATTAAAAAAATTTTTTAATGTTTTATTTATTTCTCAGAGAGAGAAGGAGAGACAGCGTGAGCAGGGGAGGGGCAGAGAGAGAGAGGGAGGTACAGAATCTGAAACAGGCTCCAGGCTCTGAGCTGGCTGTCAGCATAGAGCCCGACACGGGGCTTGAACTCACGAACTGTGATATCATGACCTGAGCCGAAGTTGGATGCTTAACTGACTGAGTCAACCAGATTCCCCATCTCGTTCTCTCTTTTAAATTTACATTCAAGTTAGCTAGCATATAGTGCAATAATGATTTAAGTAGAATTCAGTGATTCATCACCTATATATAACACCCAGTGCTCATCCCAGCAAGTGCTCTCCTCAATGTCCCTTGTCCATTTAGCCCATCCCCCCAGCAAAAACCCCTCCAGCAACCCTTAGTTCATTCTCTGTATTTAAGAGTTTCTTATGTTTTGTCTCCCTCCTGTTTTTATATTAGTTTTGCTTCCTTTCCATTATGTTCACCTGTTTTGTATCTTAATTCTACATGACTGAAGTCATATGACACGTCTTTCTCTGACTGACTAATTTCACTTAGCATAGTACACTCTAGTTCCATCCACTTTGTTGCAAATGGCAAGATTTCATTCTTTTTGATTGCCAAGTAGTATTCCATTGTGTATATACCACATCTTCTTTATCTATTCATCAGTTGATGGACATTTGGGCTTTTTCCATAATTTGGCTATTTTTGATAGTGCTATATAATAAACATTGAGGAACATGTAC
This sequence comes from Proteles cristata cristata, assembly GCA_017311185.1. Lineage (NCBI taxonomy): Eukaryota > Metazoa > Chordata > Mammalia > Carnivora > Hyaenidae > Proteles > Proteles cristata. Next base: position 59,492 of record JAESUZ010002428.1, on the reverse strand, counting down.
CCCTTTGAATCAGCACTCCTATATCCTTTGGATAAATACCTAGTAGTACAATTACTGGGTTTTAGGGTATTCTATTTAATTTTTTGAGGAACCTCCATACTGTTTTCCAGAGTGGCTATACCAGTTTGCATTCCCACCAGCAGTGCAAAAGGGTTTCTCTTTCTCTACATCCTTGCCAACATCTGTTTTTGCCTGAGTTGTTAATTTTTAGCCTCTCTGACCTCTGTGAGGTGATATCTCATTGTGGTTTTGATTTGTGTTTCCCTGCTGATGAGTAATGTTGATTATTTTTTCATGTGTCTATTGGCTACCTGGATGTGTTCTGTGAAAAAGTGTCTATTCATCTCTTTTGCCCATTTCTTCACTGGATTATTTGATTTTTGGCTGTTGAGTTTGATAAGTTCTTTATAGATTTTGGATACTAACCCTTTAGCTGATCTGTCATTTGCAAATATCTTCTCTCATTCCATCGGTTGCCTTTTTGTTTTGTTGATTGTTTCCTTCACTGTACAGAAGCTTTTTATCTTTATGAGGGTCTAATAGTTCATTTTTGCTTTTGTTTCCTTTGCCTCCAGAGACATGTCACATAAGAAGTTGCTGTGGCTGAGGTCAAAGAGGTTTTTGCCTTTTTTCTACTCTAGGATTTTAATGGCTTCCTGTCTTATGTTTAGGTCTTTCATCCATTTTCAGTTTATTTTTGTGTATGGTGTAAGAAAGTGATCCGGTTTCATTTTTTTTTTTTTGCATGTTGCAGTCCAGTTTTCTGAACACCATTTGCTGAAGAGATTGTCATTTTGTTTCCATTGGATAGTCTTTCTTGCTTTGTCAAAGATTATTTGGCCATACATATGTGGGTTCATTTCTGGATTCTCTGTTCTGTTACATTGATCTATGTGTCTGTGTATGTGACAGACCCACACTATCTTGATGATTACAGCTTTGTAATACAGCATGAAGTCCAAAATTGTGGTTAAATGGAGCCTCACATCTTAATGAGATATAGTGTTCCTTATCAGTGACTAGTGTTGGATCACCCAAAACTAATACCAGCTATATTGGATTTCCCTTGCTGCATAAAAAATTAACATAAATTTAGGAATTTAAGCAGCACAGACTTATTATATCACAGTTTCCATGGGTCAGGAATTCAATATAGGTTAGCTGAAACCTCTGCTCAGAATCTCACCAAGCTTAAATCAAGGAGTTGGCTGGGGCTATGATACTTTTTTGAGGCTCAGGGTTCTCTTTTAAGCTTACTGGCTGTTGGCAAAATTCATCTCCTTGCAGTTTTCAGGACTGAACCTCTTAGTTTCTTAATGGTCAGCCAGGACTGCTGTCAGCATCAAGAGGTTGATCACAGTTCCCTGCCATGTGACCCCCACAGGAAGATCACAACATGGCTGCTTACTTTCTTCTAGTCCAACAGAAGAAGCATACCCTTGATGATTAATGAAGATCTCACCTGACAAAGTCAGACTATCCAGGACAGCCTCTTTTTTCACTAATTTAAACTCAGCCAGTTAGTACCTAATCATGGGAGTGATAAACCATTATATTCATTGGTTCCATTGAAGGGGAGAGAGTTATATAGAATGTGTACACCAGGGATAGGAATCATGGGAGCCATCTTAGAATTCTGCTTACCACATCACCCAATTCTCCTTCCCATTCCTTACTATAAGTTGCAATATGATTGTATATATCTTTGTTATTTGTTAATCCCTGCATAGTACCTGGAAAAAAAATAGCTATTTAGGATTTTTTTCTTATTCTTTTCTTTTCTCTTCTTTTCCTTTTAATTTATTGTCAAGTTAGCTATCATTCAGTGTATATAATGTGCTCTTGGTTTTGGGGGTAGATTCCCATGATTCATTGCTTACATATAACACCTAGTACTCATCCCAGCAAGTGCCCTCCTCAATGCCCATCACCCATTTCCCCCTCCTTCGACCCCCCCATCGACCCTCAGTTTGTTCTCTGCATTCAACAGTCTCTTACGGTTTGCCTTCCTCTCTGTTTGAAACTATTTTTCCCCTTCCCCTCCCCCATGGTCCTCCATTAAGTTTCTCAAGTTCCACATATGAGTGAAAAGATATGATATCTGTCTTTTTCTGACTGACTTCTTTCATTTAGCATAATACCCTCCAGATCCATCCACATTGTTGCAAATGGCAGGATTTCATTCTTTCTCATTGCCAAGTAGGATTCCAGTGTATATAAACCACATCTTCTTTATCCATTCAACAGTTGATGGAATTTGGGCTCTTTCCAAAATTGGCTACTGTTGAAAGTGCTGCTATAAACATTGGGGTACATGTGCCCTTATGAATCAGCACTCCTGTATCTTTTGGATAAATTCCTAGTAGCCCTATTGCTGGTTGTAGGGTAGTTCTATTTTTAATTTTTGAGGAACCTCCACACTGTTTTCCAGAGTGGCTATACCAGTGTGCATTCCCACCAACAGTGTGAGAGGGTCCCCATTTATTCACTTCCTTGCCAATATTTGTTGTTTCCTGAGTTGTTAATTTTAGCCACTCTGACTGGTGTGAGGTGGTATCCCAGTGTGGTTTTGATTTGTACTTCCCTAATAATGAGTGATATTTTTTTTAATAATGAGTGATAATGAGAGTATCTTTTCATGTGTCTTTTGGCCCTCTGGATGTCTTCTATGGAAAAGTGTCTATCTATTCATGTCTTCTGCCCCTTTCGTTACTGGATTATTTATTTACTTATTTATAAATTCTGGACACTAACCCTTTATCTAATCTGCCATTTGCAAATATCTTCTCCCATTCCATTGGTTGCCTTTTAGTTTTGTTGATTGTTTCCTTTGCTGTACAGAAGCTTTTTATTTTGATGAGGTCCCAAAAGTTTATTTTTGCTTTTATTCCCTTGCCTTCGGAGATGTGTCAAGGAAGAAACTGCTGTGGCTGAGGTCAGAGAGGTTGTTGCTTGTTTTTTCCTCTAGGGTTGTGATGGTTTCCTGTCTCACATTTAGGTCTTTCATTCATTTTGAGTTTATTTTTCTGTATGGTATAAGAAAGTGGCGCAGTTTCATTCTTCTGCACATTGCTGTCCAGTTCTCCCAGCACCATCTTTTTTCCATTGGATACTCTTTACTGCTTTGTCAAATATTAGTTAGCCATACATTTGTGGGTCCAGTTCTTGGTTGTTTATTGTATTCCATTGGTCTCTGTGTCTGTTCTTGTGCCAGTACCATCCTGTATTGATGATTACAGCTTTGTAGTAGAGGCTAAAGTCTGGGATTGGGATGCCCCCCACTTTGGTTTTCTTTTTCAACATAACTTTGGCTATTTGAAGTCTTTTGTGGTTCCATACAAATTTTAGGATTGTTTATTCTAATTTTCAGAAGAATGCCAGTGCAGTTTTGATTGGGATTGCATTGGATTTATAGATTGCTTTGGGTAGCATTGACATTTTAACAATATTTGTTCTTCCAATCCACAAGCATGGAATGTTTTTCCATTTCTTTATGTCTTCTTCAATTTACTTCATAAGTTTTCAGCATACAGCTCTTTCATACCTTTGGTTAGGTTTATTCCTAGATATTTTATGGTTCTTGGTGCAATTGTAAATGGGATCTGTTTCTTGATTTCTCTTTCTGTTGCTTCATTATTGGTGTATAAAAATGCAACTGATTTCTGTACATTGATTTTGTATCCTGCAGCTATTTAGGATTTTTTAATACATCAATTAAGTCCTTTGGTTGTTTTGACTGAAGTTGGAAGATCCCCTTAATTTATTACCCACCTGTTTGGAAATTAGTCTCCTTCATTATGTGTTCACTTTTGTAAAATTTGGTTATAGTTTTTCTCTTGTCACGGTTCCAAATATCTGGGAGAAGAATTGTATTTAAGGATTCTGGCCTCCTGCACACTTACTTCACTGATGTTTCAGATAGGATACCACTAGGAAATATATGGCAACACACACTGGGATAGTTCAAGAAGGGTTAGTAAAGGTACTTCTTATACAGATGTGGGCAGGGTACAAGGAGATCACAAGAGATAGTGGAGTAACAGTAGGAGCTGTTATTTCCTTTAGGCACCAAAGGACCTAAGATAGGAGAAGTTCTAGTATATGCAAGGACAGTATAGTGGGTTGAATGGTGGCCCTTAAAAAGATATTTCCAAGTCCTAATCCCCAGGACCCCGTGATTGTGACCTTATTTGACAAAAGGGTTTTTGTGGATATAATTAAGTTAAAGATCTTGAGATGAAATCATCTTGGTTTTAGGGTAGGGTCTAAATCCAATGACAGGTAAGCTTATAAGAGAAAGTCTGAAGATGATTTGAGACACAGAAGCACACAAAGGAGAAGACAATGTAAAGATGGAAGCAGATATTGGAATGATGTATCTATAAGCCAAGGAATGCCAAGGACTGCCAACAGTCCTTGATGAGAAGCTGAGGGAGAGACATGGGACAGATTCTCCTTCAGAGCCTCCAGAAGGACTCAACACTTCCTTCTCCTTGACTTTGGACTTCTGGCATCCAAAACTGTGAGATAGTATATTTCTGTTTTAAGCCAGTTAGTTTGTGATAACTTGTTATGGTAGCCTAGGACAGATACTGATGGTGTCATGGTGGCAAGGTACTGGCAGCTTGAGGTGACTCCAGAGACAGGAGCAAAAAGAAGAAAAACCCTAATCTCAGTCTCTTGACCATCCTCCTTCTGGGGCTTGTATTGGCCATAGGTTGCCTAAAGTCAGAAGATAAAGGAGCTCAATGATGTGGTACAGGCCAGGGAAGTCTCCTGAGAGAGAGAACAAAATGGAGGTGAAAGGTAGATTTGGAGGGGCACACTGAAGATAAACAGTACATCTTTTTAAGGTTATAGGTAGAGTAACTATAAATCCTAATGTGTCTGTGGCAGTATGGTTTTTACCTGTTGTCCCAATGAAGGTATTAATTTTTCCTTTTATTTTTCAAGGGTTCAGGTTTGAATGAGAAATTATATGGTCACATTAGTTATAGGTTAAAATCCAATTGGATTAGTACTCAAATGGATAGTTTTCTGTACAATATGTTAAGTGAAGCGAGTCACCACACCATCAGAATGCCATCTCTCGCAATTGTCCTGTGGTCCTGACCATTCTTGGTAGGTGTAAGAAGAAAAATTAAGACCTTCTGAAGTAAACAAAAACATAATTGTTTCCAAAACCTGGATCATACAACCCCTATTTTCTGAAGTTAGCTTTTTTCGCTTCATCTTGGAGACCTGTTTTGTCAGGACATACAGATCTCTCCTGTTCTTTTTAGGTCCTATATAGGACTCCATAATTTATTTAACCATTTCTCTACTTGTAAACATTTGTTATTTAAAGTTCCTGATGTAAAAAAATGCTTCAGTGACCACTATATATGCTCTTTGTATAGATGTGTGAGTATTTCTAGAATAGGTATTGTATCCAAGTTCGTAGCTACAGACAATAAGAATCTATTTTGGCTAGTTTAAGAGAAGGAATTTATTTAAATAGACAAGTTAGTTCACAGAATCATTAGGATGGCTGGAGAAAAAGACTTCAGGTTTAAGTATGAAGGACCAATGCCCAGGATTGCACTGTTGAAATGGGATTAGGTTGCTGCTTTTGACACTGACCCCAGAACTAAGGGACAGACCAGTGTGATGATGAACACAGGTGCCTATCTTTGCTGCTAGTCTTCTACAGAATAGAAACCCCATGCACAGCCAGTTTCCTTACATTGTTCACTTGTGAGTTTAAGTCTTAAGTGGGTCACATGCCTCTACCCTAGCTAGCTACAAGGGAGGCCAGGGATTAAAAATAAAAATCTACCAGGAAGGCATCCCTGATAAAGTGGAAATTGTTCAAATGTTGGGAAGCTCTTTCAAAGATGGTGATACACTCATATGAGAGATGTCTACTGCAGAAAGTAAAAGTGCAACTGCCTGTTTAAGGATAAGTATACTTTAAATTCTGGCAACCTCTGCCAAACTGACTTCAAGGAAATGTAGACCAATTTACATTGCCACATTCCCTACATCTCTTCCCTACATCATCTCCAGTAATGGATAGTATTATTTCTTTAATACGTTTGACACTTTTTGACAACCTGACATTAAATAAAGATCCTACTTTTTAAAAATCTGCTTTTTCTCAAAATTGTTTAACCATTTCAAAAAAATGTTTATTAGCCATTTGTTCTTTTAAGACATAATCACTTATATATTCTGCCTGCTTTTTTAAATATTAGGTTGCTTTTTTGTTTGTTAATGTTTGAACATCTCTGTATATTCTGAACATCAGTTTATTTTTGTCTGTTCCATATGTTGAAAATATTCTTCACAGTAATCCTTTTATCTCTTTTGCTTATGTCTTTTAGTTGTGGGAAATTTAAACAAAATGGCTAATCTTTTCAGAGTTTTATCCCCAGAAAAATTTTCATGTCTTTTAATATAAAATACTCTCCTTCAACCACTTCAAAACATTTTTTAGGCTTCTTGCTCATGTTTATCTTTTTATCTATTATTCTTTGTGTGTGTGTGTTGTATGAGATAGAAACTAAGCTATTGTTGTTTGTTTGTTTTGTTTTTCCAAGTGGAGAGCCAATTATTTCTCACATTTTTTTGAAGAGCCCATTCTTAACATGTATTTAATTTTTTCACTACGTATTTCTGTTTCTGAAGACTCTGTTACATTACACAATGTTGGTTCAAGGTTCTACAATGATACTTGTTTGCTTCTACACCACAGTTTTAATGATTGAATACTTATAATGTATTATGAGAGCTGGTAAAGCAATTTATTCCTCATTTTTTTCTTCTAGAAAGAAAGAAGACCTAGGGTCTTCTCTCTGTTTCTTTCCCAGATATATTTTAGAATGAGTTTGCTGAATTCCATTAAAATAGCATGGAGAATTTTTTTATTAGAAGTACATTTAATTTAAATAGGTTTCTGGGGTTTCTGGGTAGCTCAGTTGGTTAAGTGTCTGACTCAGTTTTGACTCAGGTCGTGGTCTCACAATTTGCAGGACTGAACCCCGTGTCAGGTTCTACACTGATAGTAAGGAGCCTACTTGGGATTCTCTCTCCCTCTCTCTCTGCCTCTCCCCCACTCACTCACAGTAAATAAATAAATAAATAATAAACAAACAAACAAACAAACAAATAAATAAATAAATTTCTGTAAATGCAAGTATGTTGCCTAGAAGGTATGTTTTATGGTGTATTATGTTAGGATAAATTCATTTATTAGTAGAGATTTCCTCAGCAGTTTAGAACTGGGGTACAAATAACTTGTTAAGACCAAGAGTTGTTTTCTGTATTTCTTCATCATTTACCATGATTATATTAAAAATGGCAATAAAAAAGTTGGGATCCCCAAAGAAAAATAATGGGAAAGCACTCAGGAACTAGGTATAACAGGAGAAACAAGAAGGATTAGAAATACTCAAAGAAACATGTCCCAGGCTCTGCTCTGTCCTGTACCTAGAAATGTAAGCCCCAGCCAGAAGTGCAAGAGCCCATCAGCCTCTTCATACCTCAAGGAGCCAAGGGGGTAGAGACAAATATACTCTTTAGGAGGAAGGGGTGAGTAATTGTACTGTTCTACTCATTTACAGGGGGTCTGCCTACTTTCTACCCATTTCCTTGTCTGGATCAGTCAACCCCTCCTCTGCAGAGAGGTCAATGGAGCCCAGATGACAGAAGCAAGGATTTAACTTTCAGACTTGCCAGCCTAAGTTTCTGACCTGCCTCTGGTTAGCCATGAATCTTTGGGCAATTCAGCCCATCAGAGTCTTAGAAACTTCTGGAAAACCAACAGGTGGTACCTTATGCAGATATACTAAGCAATAACACACAGAGAACTTTTTCAAATAGGTCAGTGGAGGTTTAATTTTACACACAGACCAGGAAGTGAGTGGACACACTGCTTAGATGATTTAGACATTATACTCTAGATGCCTCCCTGAGGGTTCACAGAGCAGTCAAACATTATATTTAGGAGACACAGGAAACAGAGGCTCCAGAAGCAAGTGAAACTTCATTAAGTATCGACCACATAGAGGACAATGTTATATCCTGGAATATGCAAAGCAAATTGGGTAACTAGGGTGTGACAAATTCTCCATTCTTAAGGAACCTACCTTTTAGTGAGGCAAAACTTCCCCATGTAAAATAAGACAGAGCTGAATGTATCAGCAGCATGGGCAAGATAACAAAGTACAATTAGAAAGAGTTGCAGGTCAACGGAACATACGAAACGTTTCTGGAGAAGGAATTCTTGGTGGTAGCAGTGCACGGAGATTTAATGCTGGGTATAAAATAACTCTGTGTACTAAATATGTGACTGGCACTGGTTTTTTCTAAATTGTACACCTTATTACTTGGCAAAGGCACAAGAGTAGTATATAATAAATTAGGATCTAATAGATTGCTGGTTGGACTGGTGGTAGTTAAACAAGTAGCTTATAAACACCTTGCTTGGCTAGATTAGAATTTAGGGATAAGATATGTGGTGGCATTTAATGAAAATTTGGCTTATGGAAACTTGAAAAATTGTGATATGAATTACTGGGTTTTACTTTATGTGCAAAATTTGAAATGATATGAATCTACCCAAATTAAAAAATACACATGAGATTCTTATTACTTTAAAGACGTGGGAAAAGTGAATTGTACCACATCTGTTTCCACATGGTGCTGTCACTTAAGTTGGAAAGCAGAAACACCCAATACTGCAGTTTGACTTGTGAGAAGTCTTTATTCTTCAAGTAAAAGGCTGGAGAAGTAGCTGGTGACAGCATGGCTGCTGGATGCTGCTCTCCTCCGTTTGAAGGCCTCCCTTTGTTTGCATCTTCTGCCTCCATGGCCTTTCTCACACATTTACCTACTCCCCTGGTGCTCTCCATACCACCTACCAATCCCATCAGCATCTCTTAAATTCCTCTCTCCTCATCTCTTCAGCAATTAGAAGTTCAAGGGCAGGAGATGTACCAGCAGATGGAGACTAACTGCTGTCTATTACCTTCACTGGGGACCAAAAAGGCTATAGTGCACTGTCTGAGTGAACACACAAGGAGGAAGATGGGTGGACAATGTGCCAGGCATTCTAGGCCCTGTCTCAGGAAGAGCTCCTTGAAAGGAGAAGAGCCTGGTCCTCTTTCTCTGACTGTTCCACTTCCCGAAGCAATTTGTAGAGGGGTCCTACAGGGCCCCTGTGACATGGAGTTTCTTTGGATCCCATCAGCTTCAAGCTGGGACGGTAACAACAATGCCACAAGGAAGAGATTCCATAGCTTCCCAGCAGACACAAAACATTGATCATCACATGCCAACAGAAGAAGGTGGTGATAAACATGATGTCACTGATGTCATCATCCTGCCATGGGTAGCCAGTGACTGGTCTGTACAGAATAAAGCCTCCCTGTATCAGCCAGGAGCCCATCATCAGGAACAGGAAAGTCTCAATTAGCAAGAGGTGAAATGTGTCAGGAGTCCACAGCTGTATGGTCAATACCAGCATCAACAGGAACACCACCACGATGAGCAGATAATGAATCTGAAGCTCTATCCCTGTTGAATCCTGGACATGTGACGACAACAAGAGCAGGAGCACATAGAAGGCCAGGACCAGGGTACCTTTCTCCAGGACCACACACCTCTGAGGTAGCAAGGTTTTGCTCGTGATATCTACACAGCCGTTGAAGGTGAGGAGGAAGAACATAGTGAGGTGCTGCCACTCTTTGGGGTACATAAATCTTGGTGGGTACTTCTTGTCCATCAACACCATCCCATCATCAAGACAGAATGCTACATAAATCGTTAAGATGGATCCCACCAACATCTTCAGCAAACCTCCATAGGATACTTTCCACAGCCTGTCCCATATTCCCTTGTTCCTAGGAGGGCATGCAGGACAGAGGAGAGAGTCATTGACTATCATGGCCTTAAAGATCACTGTGGCCTGATGCAGTCCATAAGAGAAAAGATATAGCCCTGGGTATACATGACCTATGAACTTTCCCATGAAATTACAGATCTGTCTTACTAAGGAGTGAGGATGAAACTCAGGACCTCTCTGCTCTCCTCTCTGTTGAGGGCCCTTCAAGTTGTAGGCTACATATACAGAGCTAACTTCTTCCTCTTTTTATTATCTCTCTCTGCCCACTGCTCCCAGAAAGAATTCAAAGTTCAGGACAAGAGCCTACACTTTTGGTGATATGGGTCTCGTTGTTCCATTTCATTCTAGTACACTGGGAACAAACTGATTTCTGCCAAAAAAAAAAAAAAAGGAAGATGAATATTCCCCAGTATGCACCTGTGAGAATGTGCACTCTCATGAGCTTTGTGTTTGGGCCTTTGAGATGCTTCTGGTCACACTGTCCCTTTTTCCCATGGCCTGCTTTCTTCTGCTCCTGTCCAGTGCTTAGAGAAGCAGTAGAGTGGTGCATGAACTAGAGATTATCCACAAAAGGCCTGGGTTACTCACAAATATTTGTGTATCTTTTAAGAACCCTTACTCACATCTTGGACCATATATTGAAAGAAAATATATTCTTCCTGAACATAAACATTTATAAACATTTGGGGATGTACTCACATAAATACATACTAAGTATGTACCTGGCCACTTCATTTTTTCTGTAACAGATTTGGGGAACCCTCACCTGCCCCCAAATCACTCTGTACTAGATAGTAGATAAACTTGAAAAACCACTTTTTGAGAGCAGTTTGGGGATTTTAAGGTGTAATTTGTTGTTAAATGCAAATGTATTCAGACATAGATTCAGGGAGCTATTTATATTTAATGTGAATTAGTTCATCAACTTTATTTTCTAATTACATTTGCTATGTATCTAATACTTATAAGTAGGAAAAGTCTTGGGCAGTAGATGATAGCCAGTTGCATCTGAGGTAATACATCCAGAGCAAGTGTCTTCATTTAGAGGGGATGGTAAAGAGCAAGGTACAGGGAACATGAGGCAGGCCTTTGGGCACACAGTGGTTCCGGATTTATTGCAAGAGGTATGGGGAATAGGAGTTACTCTGACAGTGATAGGTGTGTGGGAGAGGAGGAAGTTCATTACTCAAGATGAAGGATACAGACATCACAGTCTTCTGCATAATCAGGGTACAAGCAATATTGTGGGGCAGAAAGGCAGAGAGGCAGCACCTACATGCAGATAGCACCCCCAGTGGGGAGGAAGAATGTTTACACTGAGGTCGCAGCACTGACTCTGAGCCCTGACCAGTATCTCCCTTTCCTACACCCACTTATTATCAGAAAAAAACAAAACAAAACAAAACAAAAACAAAACACACACAAGAAAACCAGTCTGTTCATGCCCTTGAAGATGAAGGCCATTTCCTTACAGTGGGAGAGTGAAGATTTGAGTATAAAAGTGCTGGAGGAGAGAGAGAGCTAAAGATTGCTTTACAGAAGGACTTACCTTCCTTATTCCACTTTAATTTCAACTCTCCTTTCTTACACAAGTGTGGCATACACTGGCCTACAATTCACTATGTTCATTTCCTTTTCTTCCTTTGTGCACTGATGAACTACATTTCCTGCCCTGCCTTGCAGTTGAGTTCTAGCCAATTGAGGTATAAATGGAAATGATATAGATTACTTCCTGGTTTCATTCATTAAATTCTCCCTTACATACTCTTCCATGTTACTTTCCTTTCTCTGGCTTTAGACAGACTATCACAGCTTACTATATGTTATTGAGGATGGGGGAGCTCTAGGTTGGAAGGAACAGTTTTCCTGGACTACTCCTTATACGAAACCTATACATTGTTCAGGAGCACTCATTTTGGACTGTAAATAAATAAGGAATAAACTGTTTTTCTTGAGCAATGGAAATTTTCACATCTGTTTGCTATTGTGGCTAAAATACCCAAACTAATGCAAAACTAACACATAGTCTTCATAGAAAAAAGTTTAGAAAAGTTCATAAGCAAAATGAGAGAAAAATAAGTGCCTGTTGTTCCAAACCTGATGGCAACCATTGCAAAACACCCACCTTTAGGAAAGCAGGGCTGTGAAATGGGGGAAAAATGACTGGAAATTGAGAAACCAGGATTCTAGTACCAATTTCTGCCTAGTTAGCAGAACTTCATCTTCTCTGGTAATGAAAAGAAAGAACTGTGGCATCTGCATCTTTTAAGCAGAGAGAGAGAGAGAGAGAGGGAGGGAGAGAGAAAGAGAATGGATGGGAAGGAGGTGGAAGGGAAATACTTGGGGGTTTTGCATAGAAGGGAGTAATTTGTCACCCCACAATTTTTCCTTTTAAGCTAGTGGTCAAAACACCCAGAAAACTTCAAAGAGCTGAATGGTCTTTAAAGGTACAAAGGGAAACAAGAGTATGACATTGTGACACAGTGAACTATGGAGGAGAAATCTCTGGTAGTCTCTCTGGTTCTTGTCTTGACCTGGGGAATTGTTGAGCTTCTCTGAAGGGAATTTGCTCTCAGTACAGCAAAGCCCATTTCTCCACTAAGTATTTACCATCATCAGAGAGCCAGTGCATTTCTCTGAGTAGCTCAGTTCTACCTAGAATGGACTGCAGGTGTCATAAAAGGCTGTTTGGGGTCACTAGTAGTGTTATCTCCAGCACCTGAGTGCTGTGGGTCTGATAGACATAGAAGTCGAGGGACAAACAAATTCCACTTATCTCCTGACCACCACATTTATCTTCACCTTTGGCCACTCCTGGCAGCTGTGAGGTAGTGGTTGGAGTAGAAGACAGAATGACTGTACTGACTCAAGAGCAATGTGAAGTTGAAAGTGACATTTGTGAGGACAAGCAGCCCTACTTTAGGTTCTTTCAGGTCCCCACCGTGACCAGACACCAGCACTACGTGTTCATTAAAACACAAACATCCTGATCTCAGACTCTAAAGATAGGAATCACCTGTCCCAAACCAGACACTGCCCACGAGTAGCCGAGAAGGAAGCCAAAGGTGGTGAATGATTAGCAGAACTGGCAGACAGCTCCATATCTGTGGACAGTGAGTGGCTGGATGGCTGTTTCATGAGGGGAACTTTGCTTGACCACAGGAGCCCATGGAGGTCCTTCATGTCCTGGCTGTTCCACACTGAGACTTCTCTCAAACCTGCCCTCCCGCCCCCATTCTCAAGGGGCCTCAGCCACAGCCACGGACACTTGTCTGGTACAAAATGCCAGAGTGAGCAAGAATGTCCTCAGAAAGTGAGTGAACATGAATTTACTAAATGCTGTGAGATAATCTTGTCCTCACAAAGCTTACAAAATAATTAAATGTGTTGTACACACGGATACACACATACATAGAAAATAAACACATATACATTAAGTACAGAATTGTATAGAATTAGAAAATGTCATGCTGCATGGTGTGTGGAGGGCATTTCAGAAGATTTCAGTGATAGGAGCCATTCATGGGGGAGGTTCAAGTTTAATCAGAATTACCCTTAGAGGCGGAAATGGTGGGGGAAAGGGAGAGAGGCAAACCATGAGAGACTCTTGAATGCTGACAAAAACTGAGGACTGATGGATGTGGGGGTGAGGAGGGATGGCCATGGAGGAGGACACTTGTGGGGATGAGCACTGGGTGTTATGTGGAAACTAATTTGACAATAAACGATTTGTAAAAAAAAAAAAAAAAAAAAAAGAATTACCCTTAGATATGTCCTAGAAAACTGCCAGCAACTTAGGGAAGGTTTTAGTGCCAGATTCTTTCAATAGCCTTTATACTAACATTTAAGGAATCCTTCATTTCTTATCATTGCAGGGCAGATATGACTAAGAAACCAAGGGAGCATACAGGTTTTAGAATGTCAGGGTCAATCAAGTGCTTGATTAGAGACCCCATCAGTCTCTAATGCTAAGTCAAGGGCACTTATGGGAGAAGGAATAGGACTGGGATGGGACGGGAAAACAGGTGAAGCTGAGAACTTTGACCTCCCCAGTTGCTTAAGATCTGACTTTCTGGTGGAGGAAACCCCTCTTCTCACCTGAGAAAAAAAGTCTTCCTCTGCATGAGCACCTTTCATTGACTATATAAAGGAGAGACCTGTCCAAGGGGATGCTAGTCTCTGTAGGACCCACTCCCATCACTCATAATACATCCATGTCCATAACAAGACTAGCTCTCAATAGTGCCCAGACATGTATGTATAGGACCTAGTCTGCAGTGGGAGAGGAAACCAATGCACCAAAAGAATTACAAGGCCTCACCAATCAGTATTGGCAAGAGTGTGGGGAGCATAGATATTAGACCACATAAAGTGAAATTGGATCACTGATTGAGACCCAGTTGTCAATATGAGTTTACTTTCCTGAGATTCTAGGTTTAATATGCAGCTAGGAATGATGTAAAATGTCAGCTAGGTTGGCCAATTGAAACCTGGACTTAATAGTGGCTTACAATCAGTGAAGCTGACAGACTGGAAGTTCACTGGCAAACTCTAGAAAGCACTGCCAAATGGAACTTTCTGCAAAGATGGGAATTTTCTATAATCAGTGCTATCCAATATGATAACTTCTTAGCCACCTGTGGCAATTGAGCACTTGAAATGTGGCCAGTGCAACTAGGGAACTGAATTTTTAATTTTAATGATTTAAATTTAACTAGCCACATGTGGTTAGTTGCCATTGTATTGAATGATGCAGTTCTAGTACAGGGAGTCCAAAGGCTCAGGGGAATGTTAAGGACCCTTCATATTTTATCTAAGTTCACTCTTGCTGCATCCCCCAGGTTTTGATATATGGAGTGGTCTCATTACCATTTACTTTTCAGTAATTTTTACATGTCTTTTTATTTTCTACTTAACCCAAGAGTTATCTAGGAAAACATTTTTTAATCTGTATATAAATTGTACCTTTTTAACTATTCTTTTTATGTTGATGTTATTTTTGCTTTTTATAAATATGTGATTTTTCTTCATAAATATCCCATGAGAAGTATTTGAATATTCTATATTACTGTTAATTTTATGTGATTTTTATAAGGACTTCTGAAATGGATGTATTATGTTTTTTTCACTATGACTCTGGATTTGTTCATTCTCTTTTTATTTCTCTTTTTTATTTTTATTTTTTCAGTTTTTCTTTTATGCACATAGCTACCCAATATCAATACATTAAATTCATAACTGTCATATCTTTTTGGTGTAGTGAATATAAGAGAAGAAAACAGGGTGCCTGGGTGGTTCAGTCATTAAGCCTCTGGTCATGATCTCACGGTTTGTGAGTTTGAGCCCTACATTGGGCTCTCTGCTGTCAGCACAAAGCCTACTTCAGATCTTCTGTCTGTCTGTCTGTCTCTCTCTCTCTGCGCCTCCCCTGCTCTCTCTCCAAAAAATAAATAAACATTACCAAAAATAGCTAAAACTCTAAGAAAAGAAAGCATTTGTCCCTTTTAATTATTATGCTTCTAATATTTAGTTTTCTTTTGTTTGATATTAGCTTTTTAACATATTATTTTCTTTTTTTACTTTTCTAGTATATTTATGTGTATATATTTTCAACCCTCTGGTGCTTGTTGTTTAAGCATGTCTTGTACTTACCTTAACTTTGTATTTTAACCTGTTCTGAAAATCTGTGTTACTTTGACACAGGAGTTTAAGACACTTACTCTTATTGTGATCACTGATATATTTGGACTTCTTTTTAACCTTTTATTTTATGGTTCTGTGTTCCTTATTTGGTCCTGACCCCAGTTCCTCCTTTGAAAATTTTTCCATAGGAATGAGTAACTTACATTTCCCAGAATTAAAATTTCCACTGAAATAAACATATGTCTGTTGGAATTGATGATTATGGGATGTGAGGTTGATGACACATTACTGTGTTTCTTTGCTCCCCAAATTTACACCCCTTCATCTCCAGCTTTGTAAAACTTTACAAATAGTCTTCTGGAATCTTGGAAACTTGACATATGCCACCTGGCATGTCATATAAGTCAAAGTTGTCCTTAGGTTCTCACAGCACTGGTAGTTGATGTGATAATTCTTTCATTCTCCCTCAGAAATGAATTTTTATGTATGGAATTTAATAAAAATGAAGGCCACACCTCACTGGTACCTCCTTCAAAGCCACACCATGAACTGCACCAGTTATTGGTTATAATCTATCTTGCCTGCTAAGAAAGACCAGAACATTCTGAGAGATCCTAAGAAACATTAGAGTGAAGCAGTTAATAGTACGAACTCGAGGACTACTCTGCCATGGTTGGAATCTCTTATTCCATGGTTGGCATTTTATTTGTCCCTCATTAAGTATAATATGGGGTCAGTAATAGTATTTCCTCAGGGGGTTACTGTGAGGTTTAGAAAAGACAACCCATGTAAAAACACTAGGCACAATCCTTGGTACACTGTAAGAACCAAGAAAATGGTAGCTGATATTGTTAGCAATCTTCATAGTCCACACCCAGGACTCTAGACCAGACTATTTTCATACAAATTACTGTTTCCTTATGGTCCTCCCCTTCCCTGAAGGAGAGCCTTGGAGCTCCTTGGGACTCATGAAGAGACATAATCTACTTCTCTTGGTATTCTTAGCATCCCCAAAGCTGACTGAAGTTGTCAGTCAGTAAACAGAGCAGTTGGGATTTAAACAGGAGCTACAGGCACTGGCTTCATACTGGCAACCTCTGTCCTATGTTTACGTTTTGTCTGCAGTTACTGCATTAAGAAGACCTGCCCTTAATGAAATATTGAGTCCTAGATCTTTTCATGTCCCAAATTAACTTTAATGAACAAACAGGGAAAGATCAAGAGGGCTGCGACTGGGACTTAGGGGAAACTTTGAAGCAGAAGCCAGGATAGGGTAGATGCCCTCTGGAGATGAGCCAGCGTTTGCTTTTGATGACAGCGAACCTTCAGATCTTGTTCATTTGAGCTGCAAACAAGGGGCTCTGAGAAATCAGTATACCTGAGATTTCATTTTTTGCAATGCCTCTGTGTTCCTCATTCAACAAACACGTGTTGAATACCTACTGTGAGCAAGAAATGTGCTCAAATGCTTTTATTATATGCTTTGGGTAATATCAAGGTATACAAGACACTGCCATTGCCCTCAAGAACTTTATTTTCTAATAGAGGAAATAAGATGCACACAAATGGCCACAATGTGTGCTGGGGGGAAGGGGATGGTAACTGTGACATGTCACAAAAGAGGTACAAATTTCCATCATATTGAGGAAGGAACAATTGCTTCCTCCTTGAAGGGAACAAAGCCTACTGTATGCAGGAAGTTAGGTCAAAGCTGCCCTTTAAGGATGGTAGTATCTGGACAGGTAGGGGTGAGCAGTGGTCTTTTAGGTAGAGCACATGGTGGGAACTGGAAAGGAAGACCAAGGAATTTTTTTATAGCAAATAGTACTTACTCTGTTTCTTCTATCTGTGTGTTCGTGAGAAAAATCTATTAACCATTTCAAACCTCAGTTTCCCCATGAGGCTAGTTCTATTTATTCCTC
The DNA here is from genome assembly GCA_017311185.1 of Proteles cristata cristata. Classification (NCBI taxonomy): domain Eukaryota; kingdom Metazoa; phylum Chordata; class Mammalia; order Carnivora; family Hyaenidae; genus Proteles; species Proteles cristata. The sequence continues at coordinate 42,041 of JAESUZ010002428.1, read as the reverse complement.
AGAATGATTGCAAAGATTAAAAGACTTGTTTTATATTAGGCGACCATGTAGATCATTGTATATGCTTGAATCACGGTAATTTAATGTCCTTCGTGCTTATTTCTATTTTCTTTCCTTTTTCCGACCTCTATGCCGGTGAGAAGCACATCTACAGGAATTTCTACTGGGCATTCCTACTGGAATTTCTATTTTGTTTGGGGGCAAATAAAAAGGGAGCTAGCTGCAAGTCAGTAATGATGTTTAAATAAGGAGTTTAGGATTGCCACAGGTAGTCCTCAGCAAAGGCAGTTTCCCCCGCTGTCAGAAAAGGGCCTTAGGGTCCTGGATAGAACCAATCCTGGACTGACTATTCCTACTGTTCCTGTCCTTGTTACAAACTCCTGAATGGCATGGTCCTCTTTTCTGAGTGTCCATTACAGCCACACCGCCTAACAGCTCTTCTTTCAAAGACAGTTCCTTCACTGCTTCCCCAGGCTTCTGGTTGAAGACTTTCCCAGAAAGGAGCTTAAGAATCCATCAGATGATCTTCTCTTAGTAGAGTTGGGCTTCTGGACTTGTCTCAAGAGTAGTAGACCTCATTTGGAGCCATATCTTGTCATTTTCCATTTTTTATATCAAACTTAACAAATGTGAAAACAGGATCTTAACTGCAATTCACCCTTCTGCCTTTGAGTTTCAAAGGCTAGTAATAAAACTGTTGGTGGTTAAGCCTATTGTCATTCCGAGAGGAGGAGCGGGAGGTCCGTATCAGACTTTTAAAGGCAAGTCCTGGAGTTATGCTGCTGGCTTTTGCTCACCACCCACTTCTTCTTGTCCACCTAAGACGTTGAGGTTGACAAGAGATTGGAAAGTGGGGATTCTTTGCAGATAATTGTCAGTGTCCTGTGCATTTTCTGCACTATCCCCACTGGCTAATGGGAGGGATAAAGGTGCACTCCCTTTACTCCAGGCCATGGGACCGGGGCTCTAAGGGTGCTATGCAGAGAGAAGAGCATCTGTTACCTAGAGGGATGGAAGGCCAATGTTTGACTCTTACCTGGGAGTCTAGCGGCAAGAGGCTCTCATGGGGTTGTCCCTGCTTGGTGCACAGCAGGGAGAGGTGGCATAGAGGGAGTGAGGTGCACGCTGACAGAAGGGCAATGGCAGTTGTATCCAAAGGCTGCATATGAACCCTGTGAAAGTCAGCAAGACTGGGCTTCTTCAAGGGTTCTTCCCCTAGAAAGCACCCTGGAATGGTGAAGTGACCTAAGGGATTGAGAGGGGGAGTCTCAGGTGGCCATGCAGAGAAAAGGCCTAGCCAGCACTGAGGTGGCTCAGTGCACAATATCTGAGGAAGACACTGAAGTATCCTCTGGAAAGAGGATCATGCAGAGAGCACGGACAAATGTACCAGCCTCATAAGACCATGCTCCTTCCCCAGTCTCTTTTTCTATGAGCCCAACCTGGAACAGATCAGGTAGGGCAGCTAGAGAGTGGGCAGGGGTGAAGTGAGGAAGAGAGAATAGCTAACTATGTACCATTTTAGCCACCTCCACCACCTCTGTGGACTTCTGAGCCTAAAGCAGCCCAAGCTAGGAGATGAGGAGTTTTGAACTGAATGAAAGTTCAGAGTTTAGAGAATGTATATGAATTGGGCTGGATCATTTGATGAGTGTATCAGACTGGAGCTTTATTATCTGAGTGACTGAGATTTTGGCTCAGGAGCAAAGAAAATAAGTTCCACAGAGCAGGTTTAGGGGACCATGGTAAGGAAGAATAAATTGCTTCTGGCTTGCACCTGGATAGGTTGGGCACATCCAACCAACTAGAGTCTATGCTATAACTGCACCTCTGTTAGGAGCTGTGGGAGTCACACAGGTAAACACAGCCCAATACTGCAATCCAGGAGCTGCTAAAGAACATGAACACCTTTACTAAGGCGCATGTCCTAAAAAACCTGACAGTAACATTCCAATGGAATATAGGGAAATGGGAAAGAAATTCCATCTTAGGATTCCCATGGGAGCCTTTGTAGAAGGGATCTGAGCTGGGGCAAATAGTAGGGGTGGGGCAAAAGGCATTTAATACAGATGGAACTGCTTGAGACAAGATGAAAATACAAGAACGTGCAGGGATTCTTGGAAATCAAAATTATACAGGCTGTGACTATGCATGCTGGGATTAAAATGCAATGTTTTAAAGGTAAACACCATTAAAAAATTCTCACAGTGCTTTACAGTTTGCAAAGTTCTTGTGGATATCTTATTTCATATGACAATTATCACAACCCATGGAATAGGTGGGGAATGTGTGTTTAGTGGATGAAATAACTGGGTCAATGTTATTCTCTTACCCAGCAGTTCAGGGCTAGCCAATGACACAAGTAGTATCTGAACCCAGGCTTCCTAGTTTCTGGTGTTGTTTGTTAGTTGTTCCATGACATTTAATCCTGTCCCTTCACATGTGTTATGAGCAGTTCAGTTCTGAAGACTATTTCATATTTTACTTTTGGGATGATAGGGGTGTATTGTGAGATTATGTGATGATATTGATTCATTCATTCATTCAACAAATAATTACATTTTAGTGGAAGGAGAAAGACAATTAAAAATGATCATTTATATATTAGGTGCTGGTAAAGGCTAAATAGAAAAGTGGAACAGGGAAAAGGAATAGGATGTGCCAGGCCTTTCAGAGATTGCTGCTTTAAATGAGAACGTCACTGAAGGCTGATGTGAAAATGGAGACATGTGAGCAGAGATCTGAGCAGTGAGTTGGTGAGTCATGCAGATATCTGCGGGAGACACTGGTTAATGGTAATTATCCAAGTGGGGTCTTACGGTGCTGTGGACCAGAAGAGATGATGATGGTGAGGAGTCATCATATTTTGCATGGTTTTTCAAGGTAGTGTCAAAAGGATTGAGAGAGCCATAAAATGTGTAATAATAGGAGAGCAAGAATGTAGTCAAAAATGATACCAAGATTTTCAGTATGAAAAACTGGAAAGGTGTATTTGCATATTTTTGAGTTGGCAAAGGCTTCAGGAGAAAAAGGATTTGAGGGAAAGGTAAGGAGTTTATCTGGGGCACTTTCACTCTGAGATGCCTGTTTGATATTCAAGTATTGATGGCAATGAATTAGAAATACCTGGAGTTCCACCGCAGCAACTTCTTACTTGACACATCCCCAAAAGCAAGGGAATTAAGAGCAAAAATAAACTGTTGGGACCTCCTCAAGATTAAAAGCTTCTGTACAGCCAAGGAAACAACCCAGAAAATTAATAGGCAACCAACGGAATGGGAAAAGATAGTTGCAAATGACATATCAGATAAAGGGCTGATATCCAGAATCTACAAGGAACTCACCAAACTACACGCCCGAAAAACAAACAACCCAGTGAAGAAATGGGCAGAAGATATGAACAGACACTTCTCCAAAGAGGACATCCAGATGGCCAACAGACACATGAAACGATGCTCAGCATCCCTCCTCATCAGGGAAATACAAATCAAAACCACACTGAGATACCACCTCACGCCAGTCAGAGTGGCTAAAATGAGCCAATCAGAGAACTCTAGATGCTGGCGAGGATGTGGAGAAACGGGCACCCTCCTACACTGTTGGTGGGAATGTAAACTGGTACAGCCCCTCTGGAAAACAGTGTGGAGGTTCCTAAGGAAACTAACAATAGAACTCCCCTATGACCCAGCAATAGCACTGCTAGGTATTTACCCTAGGGATACAGAAATGCTGATGCATAGGAGCACATGTACCCCAATGTTCATAGCAGCACTCTCCACAATAGCTAAAACATGGAAAGAGCCTAAGTGTCCATCAACAGATGAATGGATCAAGAAGATGTGGTTTATCTATACCATGGAATACTACATGGCAATGAGAAACAATGAAATCTGGCCATGTGTAGCAACATGGATGGACCTTGAGGGTGTTATGCTGACGAAATAAGTCAGGCAGAGAAAGACAAATATCATATGTGTGCACGTATAGGAGGATTAGGAGGAAGCTTAACAGAGGACCAAGGGAGAAGAAGGGCAGAAATGGTGGGGGAAAGGGGAGAGGCAAACCATGAGAGACTCTTGAATGCTGACAAAAACTGAGGACTGGTGGATGTGGGGGAGGAGGGGTGGGCATGGAGGAGGGCACTTGTGGGGATGAGCACTGGTGTTATGTGGAAACTAATTTGACAATAAACTATTTGTAAAAAAAAAAAAAAAAAAAAAAAAAGAAATACCTGGAGTTCAGGGAGAGGTCAAGAGTAGATTATAGATCTTGGAGTGAGCATGTAGTTCTAGTGAGTATCATTGGAATGGTTGTCAAGAACTGTGTAGGATCTGAATTTTACCCAGTTTACAAGCCAATAAGTGAGCCTACCTCAGCATCATGGATGCTGGCAGAAGACACGAACCTCTGGGGTCCTAGGTAAAGACCTATATTACTCACAGTAATCAGAGTAGGCAGAGTATCTGCCTTTTCCTGCCTCAGTTCCGTGAGTCTCATTTCCCCAGGACAACGTGGAAGGGCCAGAGATAACTGCAAATGCTGTGGGTTGTCTGACAGGAAGGGAACCCAGACTGAGGAAAGCTGCATCTTTTGTAATGGGCAGTAGGCGTGTCTACCCGTGGCTCTGAAGGGGACACTATCTCTGTGTTTCAAATCTGTTTGCTACACAAACATCCCTGAAAAGATACTTCAGAATAAAGTCAGCCATCATCTCTGCTCATGAGCTGGGCAGAAACACAAGAGATCATGGAGAATCATCTTCTCTACATGGTATCATCCGCTAAGGAGCACTATGGAAATTGTAAGGGGCACTTTTTGCTTTTATAATCAATGAGGCGCTACCATCATTTCACAGGCAAGAGCCGGGAATTTTAGGTATCCTGCAATGTATGGGACAGTGTCACACAAAAAGACTTCTCTCGTGTCCCATACAACTTTCAATGTCAAACATTCACTTTAGCAAAAAATATATATATAATTATTTGAATTATTTGAGTCATGGCTCTATTTCTTATTTCTGTTTTTTTAGAAATTAACTTTATTTTAATGTTTTATGTTTATTTTTGAGAGATAGAGAGAGAGGCAGAGTACAAGTCGGGGAGGGGCAGAGAGAGAAGGAGACATAGAATCCAAAGCAGGTTTCAGGTTCTGAGCTGTCAGCACAGAGCCCAATGTTAGGCTTGAACTCATGACCCTTGAGATCATGACCTGAGCCAAAGTCACATGCTTAACCAACTGAGCCACCCAGGTACCCCTAGACTCTATTTCTACTTTATAAAATATCCTTAGTACGGCTTGGTGTACACTTAGTATTTGATCATTTAAATCAAAGGAACATTTTACTTTGCTTTGTTTAGAATTCTATCAAAATTACTCACCATTTGGGGAAAAAAATACATTGCTACCAGCAGCCACACTTATGTCAGCCTATAGGTGTAGCAGACACAGGTGCAGTGATTTTATGTGTATGTGTATATATATTTATTCAGTCTTTATATCATAAGGTCAAATATGAAGGAATTTTGGAGGAATAATATCTAACTTCTCTTAAAATTTATTCATTATGAGGAGATATAATACAGTCAGATTCTTGTACAGATTGCTGCTGAGAGATCAATGAAGGAGAGCACTGGAAATTGACCATTGGATTTAGCAGCAGAGAAATCATTAGTGACCTTGAAAAGAGCAATTTCAGTGCAGAGTGGGGACAAGAATCTGTTTGAAGTTGGTTCAAAAGAGCGTGAGAGGACAGGAATTGAGACATAAGAATAAACAACTTCTTTGAGGAGGTTTTCTGTAATGGAGAAGCAGAGCAATAGAGTGATATGCAGAGCATTTGGCATGGTGCCTAGCACAAGAAAGGGCTCAGTACATGTTGGTTAGAGGGGGGCTTGATGACCCTTAGGAGGTGCTCAGGAAATGGTCTACTGACTAGGTACTAATAAAAAGAAGTGTAGGCTGGTCGGGAAGGTTTCTTGGAGTCTTTTTCTTTGAGTTTTAAAAGAAATGATGGAATTAGAGGAGGAACATAGAGGTTGAGAGGGTGTTTCAGTCATGAGCCAAGGAACCAAGACAGAGAAAGGTTCAGGGAGGGACATCCCACCTGCCATGCCAGGGACTCTGTTGGGGAATAGTCAAGTTTGACTAGGAGGACCTGGAGATACAGCTGACAGAAGACCTTGAATGCCAGACTGTGGCATTTATTTTGGGTCTGATGAAGCAGTAGGGAGGCAGAGATCTTGAGTACTCAGGGACATAATGGGAATATAGCCTTAATTGTATTTTCAACTACGTGCTGTGCTTCTATTCCAAGTGTTGAAGTTGGATAGGTGACAACTCACATTCCAGACAATCAAATGAAAAGCACATGGTTTTATGTTAACTCCAACCTTTAATTTCTTCTCCAGGTTAGGACAATCCTGGGAATAAAATTCTGGGGAGTAGAGAGTAATGGAAAATAGAAACTCACTTTAGGGATGTAAGGAGGGATGCGGTGAAGGGGTCCTCCTGAATAAGCACATTTGATGTTGGCTTAAAAACAGACTGTTTCTGCAGAAAACCAGGGACTGCTGTCTCAGCTGGCTGCTGGCAGCAGTCTCTGGTTTCTGAGGTAGGGATGTGTGTGCCTTAAGGGCGTCTCTCCTATTTCTGTGAGTCTGGGTGAGGAAACAGTGACCTCGCGGGTTATTTAAGCCAGTGTCATTAGTCTTGTCACTCATGGTATTGAGGTTCTGAGTGGGTATGGTTGATGCCAGGACACGGGAATGAGTGGGGAGGACGGGTCTAAGAAGCAGTGGGGCTTAGGGGCAAGAGCCAGGCTTCAGCTCCAGCTGGACCTGGGTTTGAATTAGTCCTTCACCTCCTGCTTCTGTGACCTTTGACAACACCCTGAACCTTGATACCTTTATCTGTCAAATAGAGAAGATGCTGATTTTGAGGATTAGCTATCATCACCATTTGTTGATAAGAAAAATATTTATTTGTTTATTTTTAAAAAAATTTTTTAAATGTTTTATTTATTTCTAGGAGAGAGAGAGAGAGACAGCGTGAGCAGGGGAGGGTCAGAGAGAGAGGGAGATACAGACTCTGAAGCAGCCTCCAGGCTCTGAGCTGGCAGTCAGCACAGAGCCCTATGCGGGGCTGGAACCCACAAACCGCGAGATCATGACCTAAGCGAAAGTCGGACGCTTAACCAACTAAGCCACCCAGGCACCCCAAGAAAAATATTTATTAATGCCATTAGTTTTTAAATTCTGGTCAGTCAATAAATGATGGAGTAACTGGGGAACGATGGGAGAGAAACAGAGATGTTTTTTGGCTGGAACATGATGGTTCCACCTCATTAAGCCTCTTTCAGCCTCAGATTATAGTCCACTCTTTGACAATTCTATTTTGCTCACAGGGTACAGGTTATAAGGAAAGCTCAAAAGGAGATTGAAGTCATATTTGAATATTTTTTTAGATTATTAGATTATGACTCAATATCCCTTTTGAACCTGGGGCATAGGGAGATTGGGCAGGTGCATAGTTGCAGGGAATGAGCAGGAAAAGAAAATGTAAACAGGTGACGTTGGCTCTCGAAGTAGCTTAGATTATAGCTTCCATTAGATTGTCAACTGCTGTCTGGGATGATTGAGACACTAGATATGTTTCTAAGGGTGTCAGAGAGCCTGGCTTGGCCCACTCCACCATGGAAAAACTGCAGTGCCAGCTCCATATGGACAGGTGCAGGAATTCAGTATGGCCAGTGAGGGAGGTGAGTCTGACCCCTCCACCTGGATGGGAGTTTGAATTATTCCTCAAGTAGAACTTTGAAGGCTGACCATGGTAACTGGGGGCCAGGACTGCCTCCATGCCTGTAGAGAAAGGCAGAGAGATAGCCACACAGGAGCGCATGATCTGAAAAGCCTTCGATAATCTCTTCTCCTAAATTGCCTCTTCTCTTTACCTGACCCCCATGAGCCAAAATACCTGAATGGCTCCATACCATTGTATGGAGACCCAGATGTGGTGTCTGGAGCTCAAACCCTTACTCTAGTAGTTATTAGCTGTGAAATCATGCTAATTAGTTAGACTTTGTCAGCATCAGTGCCTTCCATCTCAAAGTGAGAATAATAAATTAGCATTGTTACAAGCATAATTTCAAATGCTTTTGTGAAGATTAAATGATAAAAAGCTATAAAGCCTACATCAGTGTTTGTCTCAGACTACCTCAGTAAATGTTAGCAACAAGGACACACCAGAATGTTACAATGGGATAATGATAACATTTTTAGAAAATGCCTTTTCAAGCATGATCACTTTCAAGTTTCACAACACCCTAACACCTAAGAAGAATCTAACATATAAGAACAATCCTCCTCGGGGCGCCTGGGTGCCTTAGTCGGTTAAGCGTCCGACTTTTGCTTAGGTCATGATCTCGCAGTTGGTGGGTTCGAGCCCCGTGTCGGGCTCTGTGCTGACTGCCAGCTCAGAGCCTCGAGCCTGTTTCAGAGTCTGTCACTCCCTCTCTCTCTGACCCTCCCCTGCTCACGCTGTCTCTCTCTCTCCTAGAAATAAACAAAACAAAAAACAAAAAACAAAAAAACAAAACAAAACAAAAAAAAAGAACAATCCTCCTCCATGCCCAGCACTTGTGATGAGCACTAGGTGTTATATGGAAACCAACTGGACAATAAACTATTAAAAAAAATAAAAATAAAATAAACAAACCCCAAACCATAAAAAAAAAACAATCCTCACTCTTTTTTAACTAGATGATTGAGGTTCAGAGAAGCTCTGTGACTTTCCAAGTGTATCAAATAAAAAAAAAAAGGAATTCAGGGGGGTCGTCCAATTTCAAATGCCAATTTTATTTTATCTCAATACACTGTCAGCATGAACACTTGGAGAGAAGGGGAGAGGGCAGTATTCAGTGGGAGCAGGAGGGCACAGAGAAGGAAAAACAAGGGGTGCTCAAATCCACACTTGTATGGCATGGAATTAGATGTTAATCAGTGGAATCTCTGAGAATACATGTGTTAATCACACTCCACTCACCTTGGAAAACCATATATAGGAAACCTCAAGTATTCAGAATATAAAGAATGTCCAAGAGAAAAAAGCACCTCTAGAAATTTTAGTTTGAGTTAAAGTTCTAAGGTTCAAGCAGTGACAGTTAAACAGAGAGGCACCTAAAAATCTCATTCAAAGGCAATTTACCCTCTCTCGATACGCAATGTTAAGTTTGTGTTACTGATTCATTCTCTATGTTATAGATTAGAAGCAGCATAGCCACTGAAGAAGAAAACTCCCCCACTGGCAGTGTATAAAAACTAGCCGGTGGCCTGACAAGAGAAAAAAGCGGTGACAAGCAGAATAAAACCTAAAAGATTTTAGTTGTTTGGGTGTGAGTGTAGATAACCACAGTGCTTCCTCCATGTCCCACCCCCTGCTTCAGGGTGCACTTCCCGTGTGATGGCAGAACAGGATAACTAACTGTTATAAAAAGATGAAAAAGTAAAATATATTCATCAGAACTTATCAAAGGTAGCAGATAAGTCTTAATGCATCTTAGCAATAGTGATGGCTTAAATTGTTTTTAAAACTGAAGAAAAAGAGAACATATTTTTATTTCAATTTCCTGGGCAATTCAGTAACCAACAGATAAATTTATGTTTTATCCTCACTAAAAAGTAAATTCAATTGCTGAGAACAAACTGAGGGCTGATGGGAGTGGGGGAGAGGGGAAGAGGGGTGATGGGCATGGGGGAGGGCACTTGTTGGGATGAGCACTGGGTGTTATATGTAAACCAATTTGACAATAAACCAAGAAAAAAAAAAGGAATTCATCTGCATAACCATTATTAAGTGCAGAGGACCCACCTGTCAGATCTCAAAGTCATGGCACATCATTTCCTGTTATAAAAAAGTGAGCCCTTAAAAGCTCAACTTGAATTTTGTGTTTCTGTGTATCAGAAAGACCTGGGAGGACTTGTCATTTGCATGTTGTGTATGTGTCCCCGCTGCAATAAAAGTCTCCCTTTCTCTGGGCGCCTGGGTGGCTCAGTCAGTTAAGCTTCTGACTTTGGCTCAGGTCATGGGTTTGAGCCCTGCATCGGACCCTGTGCTGACAGCTCAGGGCCTGGAGCCTGCTTCAGATTCTGTGTTTCCCTCTCACTTGGTCCCTCCCCTGCTCACATTCTGTCTCTGTATCTCTCTCAAAAATAAACATAAACAAATGTTTTTTAAAGTCCCCCTTTCTCTACTGGGAAAGAAGGTGGAAACGAATCCAGAAGGAATAGAAGGTATTGCCCTGACTACACTGCTAGGGTAGCAGATAGGCTTTTGTCTTCCTAAAATTTGAATCCCCCTTCTTAGGAGTGTGGATGGCCCTCTGTTTGCCCTGAAAATACAGACCCTTGCTGGTGGTGCTCAAACTATTGAAGCAGAAGGAGTCAGGATGGCCCCTTGGGCTTCAGAAAGTTAAAAGTGAGCAGCATCCTGGCCCTGGAGGAAATTTCAGGGATTAAGAGTAAACACAATCTCTTCTTCTAAGTAGGGCCTCAGAGAGGACCCCAGGGGTCCCCAGGGATTGAATGGGAAGAAAAGATCCTGGGGTCCAGGCAACAAGCCCTGGTGTCTGAGGCCACACTGAGTGGCTGTGTTGTTCAGAGTGGCACTTCTTGATAGGTTTCTGCTAGCTTGAGCAGGGACTAGGCTGTGGTAGCCACTACCTCACTGGGGCTATATTGCCAGATAATAGAGATTCAGAGACAGAGGTCATTGCTGTCTCTGTATCAAAAGCACGGGCACCATGTCATGTCTCTTCTATTTGTAAGAAAGGCTGTTTGACAGACTTCTGGGACTGTATTAGCCCTGGGGTTCTTAGAGAAAAATGGAGATAGGTAATGGTCGATGATGAAAGATCCATTTCCTGACAATCTGGTAGATTGCAGCTGGAGCCAGTTCTATTTTCATTTCAGAAGTAAATGACATTACTTCTGTCCAGAGAATGTGAAACTATTTATGTATGTATGTGATATATATATATATATATCACATCTGTGTATTTAGGAGACCAGGGAAAAGGGCTATATCCTCTCATGTCTGGTCTTCACATAACAAAACCATTGGTTCTTAGGGCTATTCAAAGGAGGTGGTTATTTTGATACTCTTGTTCTTAGCAATCTCATCTACATCTATTAGATTTGGCATGGTGATGCTTCATCCAACTAGTTAGCCAGCCAAAGATATATCAGAATAGCCTAGTGTTGCAAACCATTGAGAATTAAGTCTGGGGCCTGGATGTGCCTCTGAGGGAAGAAACTTGCTTGAATTTCCCATCATGAAAAATGGGAGCTTCTATATTGCCTGGAGTGCTTTGTAGATTTTAGGGTTATTCTGAAAGCTGGCCAGTGTCTGCAGCTGGCTGACTAGCTGGCTGAAGCATCACCGTGCCAAATCTAGCAGATGTAGATGGGATTGCTAAGAACACTTGGGGAGACTTCCGGTTCTCAGAAGGCCTTAAGTAACAGACCCTCTACTCCTTCCCTCACATGAGAAATTGGGCTTCCTTGTGGGCTTGATTCTCTTAAGCTCGTGATGGAGATAATGCGAATAAGAACAGCAGGTCCTCCTAATTATGATCGTTAACATAGATTATGGGTTCAGTGGGATGTTTCTGATGGCTCTCACACTGACTTAAGTAGTTAGGATTTTCTGTACTTGGCTCCCTTATGTCTGTCTCCTCAAGGAGTAGAAAAATCAAAATCCTTTTCAGGTGGTTTGAGATTCCATTGCAGTCCAGCAATGTTCTCTGATTTCTCATGAGTATTGAAATCTCCTGACAGGAATGGATGTGGGAGAGAAGAGAGTTACATCAGGGGCGCTCCTGTGGGAGCAACTTGAGCCCCCAGAGGAGGCTCTTTCTAAACTGTGGAACACCGTCTCCCAGCCATATTTATACAGTGGCTTTGCAAGACCAGAGACTCCGTGCCCTGAGAAGAAAGCAAAGCACCCATCTGAATGTGTGAACTGTCCCAACTCAAACACCTTTGCTCCCTTTCGAAGATGAGCTTGTCTTTAATAACTACTCCAAGGAATTCCAGTTTTAGCAACATAACAGACTGATCTAACCCCCCTCTCACCTCCGCAGGAAAAGACATGGGGGATAAAATAAATCAGATGTAGCAGAACAAGATTATTATTTTTTAAATCCAAGGTCTAAAGAAGAAACCCCTAATCCCCAAGTGATAAAATATAAACTGTAACTCAGAGCTAGATGACAAGATCATGAATTGGCAGCCAGGGTTTGACTGAACCCAGATAGAGGCCCTACTAGCTAGAGTTTTCATGCTAATAGGGGAACAGGAGGTATGGGCTTGGGCTCAAACTAGAACACAGATTTCTGCATAAAGACTGGATTTGGAAATGGTTCTGTCAGCGTAAGAGAGACTAAACAAACTCTTCCCACCAGCTCAGGAACTAAGGAAGCTGCTCTCTGCTAACAGCTCAGGGTAGAAATAAAATAAGGCATAAGTGAGAATCTGAAGCCTCTCTGAATTCAAGATTGGGGGATGCAAGAATCTCAAGCCATGACATTAATGTACAACGTAGTCAGCACTGGCCTGGTGAAACGGGGGGTGCCCAGCCAAAGTAAACAAGAGTCCCAAAGGAGAAAGCAACCTCAGGAGAAGGGGGTTCACAAATCTGTAGCCTCCTACCCAGGGAGACTGAAGTAATTTGCTAGGGCTGCTGTAACAAAGTACCACAAACTGAGAGGCTTGAACAGAAATGTATTGTCTCACAGTTCTGGAGGTGAAGAGTCTGAGATCCAGCTGTCAGCAGTGTTGTTTGATCTGGGGCTATGAGGAGGAGTCTGTTCCATGCCTCTCCCCTGGTTTCTGGTGGTTTCCTGGCAGGATTCAGTGTTCCTTGGCTTGTAGAAGCATCACCTCCATCTCTGCCCCCATTTTCACATGGCCTTCTCCCTGTGTGTCTGTGTCTAAATTTCCTCTTTTTAAAAGTACACCAATTGTATTGGATTAGGAGCGCACCCTACTCCACTATGACCTCAACTTAATTTAGACACTTACATCTGTGATGCCTCTATTTCAAGTAAGGTCACATTCTTTGGTATTAATTTGAGATTAGGACTTCAACGTATGAACTAGGGAGCAGGCACAATTCAACTCATGACAGAGATAATCCACAACAAGGAGGGTCCCCTGACACATGTAGTGGGAGAATAGCACCCAAGAATGTACCATAGAATGTTTCAGAAGAACCTGAAAGAGACAACGCTCTTAACCTCTCTCAGGATCTATTTCCTCAGCCTTCAGAGGGAGGCAGCATCCTTCACCTAACATGGCTATTATGAAGATCAGACAACATCATGTAGAGAATGCTCTACAAACTGTGATATACTGTCCTAAAGTGAGTTTTCCTTTTTATTAATTTAGTTAATTATAAACAAGAACTCCCATTTACTGAGGGCTGTGTTAAACTCTTATTTCCTTCAATTCTTACCATAACTCTGTGTGGTAAATCTCCTCATTTTATGGATAAGGAGAGTAGGTTGAGGTGCAGTTATTTGCCTGCTCACATGACTGGTCAGTGGCAGACTGGAATTGAATCTTTGGCCTGTCTGAACCCAGTGTCTAAGCCCTTACTTATTCTGACTATTTCCCAGGATTAGAGCTGAGTTCTGGGCAGCAGTGAGGCTGAGGAAGAAGTGAAAGAAAGGAAGGAGATGTGTTCTATACTGAGGAGGAAAATCCAGTCTAATAAGGACAATAGATGGAGACTTATTTTAAAAGCAAGTGAGCATGGTGGTGTTAGAGGGTGGAGGGGAAAGTGAAATAAAAAGATGAATGAAGTCTAGTCCCTGCCCTGGAGGAGGCCGGGAGAGTAAATAACAGATGTGCTTTTCAGCACTGGAGGGTGCAAGGAGCCTCTGACCCCAGGTGAGTAACTGCTTGGAGGTGGGGGTCAAGAAGGCAGGGAAGGTGCAGGTATCTGATTTGGAATATGTCAGAGTATGGGCTCAATTTGGAATTCCAATTTCACTGTGTACAAGTGATATGACCTTGTACCAATGACTTCTCAAAACTTCTATTTCTTCAAACTGTAAAATAGAAATAATTATTTGTTTATTTGTCTTCTTACTAGCCACCTGCCTTTTCCTTCATCCTAAAGAAATACTCTCCTCTTTTTTTAGGGAGGGGCTAGTTACTCTCCTCCTCCCACGTGTCAGAAGAGGTGGGCCTGGGAACTGGCCACAGCTGCAGAGAGTGAAGCAGGAAGCAGGTTGAGCCCAGTGGTGATTCCCTTACTGGTGTTGGGTTTAGATGTGTGCATGAAATCCGGGTTCAATCAGGGAGATGTCCCCATCATAAAGAAATTCTTTATGTATATATCTATATCATCTATGTGTATCTATCTATATCTTTATCTATCTATCTGTCTATATCTCTCTCTCTAGAGTATATCTCTAGGCTGGGTGGTTTTAGATACATAATGAAAAACAGCTCTGTTTTCTGCCTCTGGACATTCTGTAAGGATGTGCTATCTGACAGTGTGGTAGCATTTTGAAACCATGATGTTTGCTAGTCTGAGGACAAGACCAGTGAGAATAGCAGAGAAAGAAACTTGAGGCAACCTGAGTCCTTGATGACTTCATTCAGCCACTGTACTACCAGCTGTGGAGCTGCACTACCTCTGAAGCTCTTGTTAAGTGAGAGAATACATGTCTTTATGGGTTTTCTATTATGCACAACCCAAACATCCTAAATGATTTATTACCTCACAGATTTAGGTGAATAAATGTGGTAATTCCTATAAAGTGTTTAGCCCTGTGAATGTTAACAATTATCAATCACAAAACACTTTATTATGGAATTATGTACTGCTTTCTTCTTTGCTAAGATGTGTCATATTTCTCCAAATATATATGAGAAAGTTTTTGGCCAGAACTCAAGCTTCTACTTTGGTGCCCAATTCAGCTACCAAACAAAACACATAGTAGATGCTTAATGTCTATTTTATGATAAAGTCTATATGGATATGTACAGATAGAGTTTTTCCCCTAAATTTAATCCTGATGTACAGTCTAACCCAGATGCCCTTGTGTTGGGTGGAGACTATGTCCCCAAGAAGAATGTTTAATTTTGCCACTGGACAGTGAATCCAAAGAGAATCTAAGTAGTTTGAAAATGGGAAAATGGCAGCCCTCTCTAAGACTGGAAGGAGCCATAATCACAGGCTATCGGAGCTACCTGGAAATCATATACCATCTTCTTCATTTTATAGCTGAGGCTCAGAGACTTCGTTTTGGTCTAGAGGCCGGGCCAGGACTGAAGCCCAGCCTCCAGATCCTGCCTCGATCCTTTTCCAATGTTTGTCATTACTTTCTTGACTTTCTCCACAGTCCATTTCCCTCACAACCTGAATAAGAGGGAAGCCCTCTCCCTGAAGACTGTTTGGGCTGCCAGGAATTCGTGGGAGTCCATGGGAATCTGTGGGAATCTGTGCATCCACTCCCTCCCAAGGTCGTTCTGCAGAGTTGCTGCCAGCGACCAGGTGGCCTGGCACGAGATCTGAGATTCGGCATCCTTTGCTGACTGAAAACATCAGCCCCTCAGCCCTGAGGGGTCACTTAGGGCTAGAGGTTGAGAATAGGCCTCTTCCTGTCCATGCACTGATCAGCTCCTAGCATGGAAGGCTGGTAACAAGGGTAGAAAGAGACTCTTCAGCCAAGTCAGAGCAAAGGAGTGCACAACGTCTAAGCCTGGATAGTGCCATCCATTCCAGAGTGACATCTAAGAGCTCTTGAAAGACTTTTGTTCCAGTCTTTCCCAGTCTGGCTCTGCCACCACTCCTGCCCCCACACACTGTACACATTCATAACTTTGTTCATGGCATTTTCCATACCTGAATACTCCTACCATTTCTCATCCGCTCCCCATTCCCACATTACTGGCCTGTTCAAGTTAAATTTCAGTGCAAATGTCTGCCCTTTCATTAGAGTTAACCACATTCTCCTTTATTTTCTCACCATACTTCGTTTATTCCACCAACATAAAATTTAATTCAAAATGACTTTAGTTGGGTCTTTTCTACTAAATCAGTGCTTCTCAAACTTTATATGCATACAAATCACCTAGAGATTCGGATTCTGTACATCTGATTTGGGGCCTAGGAGTCTGCCATTTTTAACAACTCCCAAGTGATGCTGACATTGGTGGCCTATGGGCCACACTTTGAGTGGCAAGGTACTGCTTTTGAGTTCCGTGAGGGCAAGTGTCACGTCTTATTCATCTTTGTAATACCAGATTTTGGCACAGTGTCTTGCTGATTATAGGAAGTTAATACACATTCACTGAATTGGAATGAATCAAATTAAGGCACTGATGTTTCTGAGGTGTCTCCTTTAAATGCAAATATGTGATCTGGGCAGCATTAGACAAGTGTAGCTGTGATGGCAGAAACTTGGGAGGGGTAGGACTTGGGGCTCATAAGAAGGCAGGATAAATGAGCATTATAGATCCAGAAACTCAATTTTATCAGTCCGTTTGGGTTCTAAAAGACTAATTGACACTAATATGTAAACCAGAAGGCCAATTTATTCATTAACATTAGAGGATATGTATTTCCAGTGACAGAAATATCAGTGCCCACCAGTGAGATAGTCCCTGGTTCCCTACCACCCATCCATGCTCCTGTCTCCCAACCCCTCAGTCTAGGATCAAAGTAGTTAGGGATAATTTAGCTCAGAACCTTGACTCAGAATGTAGACAACTAAGTATACTTGCAGATAAAAGAAAGGCTTGACAAATTGTCCCTTTTCCAAAAAGACTTCATTCCTATCATATAGCACTTACTGTCTCCCAAATACAGTCTTTCTCTTTGGATGGTGCTGGATAAAGACCAAAAAAAGAAAAAAAGAAAAAAAAAATCCTGTTATCAAGTATCTATTTCTGGAATCCATATTGACCAGCCACTCCCCCTACAGCCAACACATCCTTCTACCAGGAAGCCCAGCTTCAAAATAACTGATTTGCTTACAGCTTTTTCCATTTGCATTCCTAGTTTTAAGGATACAGTCAATTAAGCCTTTTAATGGTGGGCATGTGTGTAGCACCAAGTATTTCTCAAGGCCTGCAGACATGATTCTTCTCATTTGATGCTGACTTTCCATTTCTGCCCCTCCCAATTCTGGGGATGCCTCAGTTGGCCTGGGTCCAGGTGACAATATCACTGTGGGATTGGGCAGAGTGGGACAGATCAAGATCCAACCCATGAACTTGCTGGAGGGCTGGGCTCTTTGGGGTCTCGGGCCCCATCAGTGGAGGGCCTAGCTGAGAAGGGGGCTCACAGCCTTGGGCCACTTATACTTTGTTTCATGTGGAGCTGGTATTTTCCTGTACTTCTTTTTTTTTTTTTTTTTTAATTTTTTTAATGTTTTATTTATTTCTGAGAGAAAGAGAAAGAGAGAGAGAGAGAGAGAAAGAGAGAGAGCAGGGAAGGGTCAGAGAGAGAGGGAGATACAGAATCTGAAACAGGCTCCAGGCTCTAAGCTAGCTGTCAGCCCAGAGCCCAACATCGGGCTCGAACCCACAAACCTTGAGATCATGACCTGAACTGAAGTAGGACGCTTAACCGACTGAGCCACCCAGGCACCCCGATTTTCCTGTACTTCTTGTAGGCAGTCAGCCTGTGACTGAGTATCTCATCATAGACTTTGTTACGAACTAATTCACTAACCCTGTGACATCTTGTGAATCACTTTCTATGCTTGTTTCTTCCTTTGTGAAAAGAGGGATTTGGAAGAAAGTGACTCTATGTTCTCATCCAACCCTCTGATTACCAACTTAAAGTACTTTATCTTCACAACCTGCTTTAAAATCAGTATCTCATGGATACCTCAAAATCCCACATTTACCTGTGAGGAAAATGAGTCTTAGAGAAGTTGAATACCTTGTCTTAAAGTATCTACCTAACAAAATGGGCAAACTAGGTCTCAAATACAGATCAGACTCCTTACTTTTTTAATCACTAACTAACAAGGTCTCCTGGAGCCTGGACAAAGAGGATTTTTTACTTGTCTCCCACCCTTGGGAGAGAAAGCACAGCCTGTGTCTCCTCTGATTCCCACTTTGTCTCTCTCTTCTCAGAATCTGGGCTGCTTTCACCCTTTCTGTCCTTTCTGTTGAGTTCTCCATGTTTCTTTCACTTTTCTCCATCTTTCTTTCTGTCCTCCACCTTCCCTTCCCTCTTCCTCATTTAGTCTGCTCCCACCTCTGCCCTTCCTCTCCTCCTTCTGCATGACAGCCTCTCTTGATAAATATTGCTGGGTTCTGCCTTTATAAAGATGTCACCCCATACTCCTGGGTGAACCTATGCATTGGGGAGGGCAGGAAAATGGTGCCCAAGTGTGGCCTAATGACCAGGATGGTGTTTTCTAGTCTAGAGCAATGGTTTCCAAGCCTCAGGAAAGATGGCCTGCATTGGAATCACCAGTGGTGGGATGGGGAGGGAGGGGGGTGGTTTATAACTCAAAATGCAGATTCCTAGGCCCCCCATCCAGAGACTTTATTCAGTAGGGTCAAGGTAAAAATTTAGTACTCTGTTTTTTTAGTACTCTATTTTTTAAAATTTCTGAGATGTTTATAATGACCAGCAAGATTCATACCTTACTTGTGCCCACCAGACCCTGTCTTAGGGTTAGGCACCTATCTACAGTAGTACCAGGAGGTTTGCCTCTGGTGAAGGCCTTGTTTGTAGGTTGTGAGACATCAGTTAATGAGTTTAGCACTTGCTCCTTTTCCATCCCAGGTGTCTGCCCCATCAGTGGTATATCTGGCTCAATAGAGGAAACTACTTGTTTCTACCACATTTGGGCAAGCAGAGTTTCCTGATTTATAGTCCACCTGTTTTTGGCCATAAGTCTCCAAACCAATAGGGTATGCTCATTCCTTTCACCCTTTTAGAAGATACATCCTTCTTCCCTCTGTTATTGGCTGGAGAGGAGTAAGAGGAGAGAAATTTTCACTTACATCCCTCTAATAGCACATGAGTTTCCTAATTACTATACCAGGACTTTCACCATGAGATATGCGGGCTCTGACAGTCACATATGCAGAAGCTGGTAGACTCTTTGAGGCCATCTAGTCTACCCCTCATTAATGAACCCTCAATGCCTATAGTTGAAAGACAAATATTCTTCGAATATGAACTCTGTGCTGCTCTACTAGGCTCTTTTCTGGGGTTACACTCTACCATTGGCTTACACCATGTGCTCTAAGTAGGGATAATATTGCCTCCAAGAGGGTGAATATTTGTGTTATAGTTATGTCAAGTCCTCCACACCCTTTTCATCCAAGGACAAAGGAGTCGAAGATACAATTTGAACTTACATATGTTAGTCTCTCCAGCTGTTCATTGGAAATTATCGTATTTGTCTTAACTTATACAGTGGGAGTGAGCTCTTTCCTCTAATTAAATAGTTCTGGACATTTGTTTCACTTATTTGATATTTAGCTCTTAGAATTAGCGACCCTGCATCATTTGTATGTTTCTGCTCTGTCTTTATAACTAGATTATAAAGCATTTTATGGTACAGACCATGTGTTCATCTGATAGTTCACTCATTTATTCATTTATCAAACACTCACTGAGCACTTCCAGTGTGGGGCTAGATTCTAAAGAGAACAAAGAGGACAGAATATGGTCTCCAACTTCAAATACTTTCCAGTAAATAAAGAGTGGTAAAACCGTGTGACTGTAGAGATGTGCATAAGTGTATGTGTTTAAGTGTAACTATAGAGATGTGTATAAGTTGCACAGAGAGATTTCCTTTCTAGTAGGGAGGAGACTGTACTTGAGCTGAGCTTTAAAGGAGAAAGGAGGAGTTTACCAGATAGAGAAAGAATGTGGAACAGAAAGACCAATCCAGACTGAACTGGAGGCTTCTGATATGCCTAGAGACAATGGTACATGTGGGGAAGGGCTGGAAATGAGGCCAGGCCAAAGTAAGAGGCAACTTCAAGCTTATTCTAAGGGCATGGATTTTATCCATAAGGCAATGGGTATACTGGGTATAATGGGATACTGGGGAATTTAAATTATTAGCTCCCTATTCCCAAAGCTGCAATATGGATAGGAATAGATGAGGACTGGAACCCAGTTAAGAGATGTTGCAACAATGCAGAGTTGGTGATACTTGGACAAGGACAGTAGGTGGGGATAAATAATCCAGAGAACTTGTTGATTAATATATTGTAAGGGTGAGTGGAAATTGGTATGACCATTTTGAAGGGAGATTTATCACTAAATTTTAAATTAAAAAAGTAGTCTGTGACTCAGAAATGCTGTTTATGGTAATGTAGTCTAAAGAAGAATATTTACTCAGCATTATTTGTTAAAAAAATAAATCAGCTAGACCAACATGTCCATCATTAGGGGGCTAGATAAAGAATATAATATTAAAATGAATCAGTGCTGCCATCGTATAACAAAATAGCTCTGCCTCCAACACATTCCATGACTGAGTGAAAAACAGCCAGTTGTAGAATGATATATATAAGTGTTGACATCCTAGAGAAAGATTCATTTTGGCACTTGGAGAGGCCCATTGCAAATAGCTGTCTTCCCAACTTCTCACCCAAACGTAGACTTAATAGACATCAAATCATATTTACCTTCACAGCACTTCTACTTAGTCTTCTTACTTCTGTAAAAACAAATTAATATTGGGGCCACCTGGGTGGCTCCGGCTCAGGCCATGATCCCAGGGTGGTGGGATCAAGCCCCACATCAGGAAGCCTGCTTGAGATTCTCTCTTTCTCTTTTTCTGCCCCTCTCCCCCTGCCCCCCCAACTCATGCTCTTTCTCTCTCTCTCAAATAAAAAATTAACATTGAATAGATAAAAAAAAAATAACATTTACAGAATACATGTAAAGTCTAGAGTTGGGATACAAGCAACTCTCTTGTGGGATACAAGCAACTCTCCTGTGGTCCCCACCAACTATAAGAACATTGCTATTTTCCATGCCTCTGTGTCCCTCTCAAATCTATCCTATTCTTCTCCTCTGGGAGGTAACCATTTTCCTGAAATTGATTTATGTTCTGCATATGTGTTCACATTGTTTAGTTTTGTGTGTTTTTGAACTTTATATATATAAACTTTATATGTACATACATATAAATATAGAATCATACAGTTTATATTCTTTTGTGACATTATTTTTTCATCTAAAATTATGTTGAAGTTCCATATTGGTATCGGTCAGAGTTCTGTAGAACAGAAGAACCAATAGGCATATACATTAAGGAGATTGATCATGAGGAAATGGCTCATGTGATTAGGGAGGTACAGAAATCCCACCATTCACTGTCACTAGTTTGGAGACATTGTAGCATAATTGCAGCCAGAGGCCACAGACTTGAGAGCCAGGGGAACTGATGGTATAAACCCCAGTACATGGGCAAAAGAAGACTATGTCCCCATCCAGTAGACAGGCAGAAAGAAAAAGGGATGAATCCATCTTCCTCTGCCTTTTGCTCTATTTAGGTTCTCAAGGCCTAACCCACCCACACTGAGGCCCACCCATATTGGGGTGGACAATCAACTTTACTAAATTCACTGGTTCAAATGTTAATCTCACAGACACATCCAGAAATAAATGTTTAACCTGGGCACCCTGTGGCCCAGTCAAGCTGTCATATAAAATTAACTCTCACAATGTTGTTGACTTTAGCTGTATTTTTCATTTTTCATTTTTACTTTTCTATCATTTTCATTTTATGAATAAGAAAAATTTATCTATACATTTTAATACTGAAAGACATTTTGATAATTCCTCCTTCTCTCTGCCAGTTACAGACAGTGCTGTAATGGAGAGTCCTAAATATGATCCTGGTATGCGTGCATGAGTTACTGTATAGATTATAAAAGTAAGAATATGTATCTTCAACTTTACTATATAATGCTATATAACATCAAATCCTCTTCCAAAGTGATTGTATCAACTTATATTTCCACTAGCAATGTATTAATCATTCTATTTATTTCACATTGTCAAGCTAATTTTTGTGGATCTGGTACATGTGAAATGACAGTTTAGCAATCAAATAGGACCTCAGCCCTACAGAATTCTGCTACAACCATGTGAGCTCGGAAGAGGACTCAGCTTCAGCGTGAAATGCAATCCGGCTGTCACCATGACTGTACCTCATAAGACTCATGAGCAGAGGTCCCATAGATATCTGTCTGTATCCTGACCCACAGAAACTGAGATGAATGCATGATGTTTTAAGCCACTAAGTTAAATTGTGTTAAATTGTTACACAGCAACAGATAATTAATATGTTATTGGATCCACGGAGAAGGAAATTAAATTCAAATATGCTAATTAGTCCTGGTATGAACAGAATTGATGTAATCTATGAAGAGTCTGATAGCTGGGGGTTTTTTTTTGGTTAAAAAATTTTTTGCTGAAGGGCTTAGATTAGCCTCGCTGGGTTAGATGCTCATTCCTTGACTGATTGATCTATGGCTAGGAAAGCAGGATTTATCAAAAAATGACAGCTCCCACTAAAACCCCATGGCTTGAGGAGACACTTCCCAGGAAATTTCATAGTTAAAACAATAGAATTCTATCATGCTAATGAAATAGGAAAAGCCAATTAGAAAAGACAAAAGTATGTCTAAAAGGAGATTACGTTTTCATTATTGAAGATAACATGATTATATAAAATCATTTGAAAATTAGTAAGAGCAGTAGCTACATGCAGCATGATGATTAATATAAAAATCAAAATAAAATTATAGTTTTTTATATTAGTAAAAATGATAAAATAAAATGGAAGATCCATTGGTAGTGGGAACAAAAGAGAGTTTACCAATAAATAAATCAAAATGGAAATCTATAGGAACAATATGGCACTAATTTAACTTGAGACATTCTTGCACTTGATTGACTGTCATGAAGGGTAATATATCCATTTCATTCTAACTAAATGCTTCTGTCATGAGAGAAAAATATTTGATGGCTAATTGACACTAAGGTTACTGGATTAATAGGATCTTTTTTTTTTTTTTTTAATTTTTTAGGGGTGCCTGGGTGGCTCAGTCAGTTGAGCATCCGGCTTCAGCTCAGGTTATGATCTCATGGTTTGTGGGTTTGAGCCCCGCGTCAGGCTTTGTGCTGACAGCTCAGAGCCTGGATCCTATCTTTGGATTCTGTATCTCCCTCTCTCTCTGACCCTCCCCTGCTCTCTCTCTCTCTCTCTCAAAAATAAATAAAACATTAAAAAAAATTTTTACGTGTATTTATTTTTAAGATACAGAGAGAGATAAACCACAAGTGGGAGAGGGGCAGAAGAGAAAGAGACACAAAACTGGAAGCAGGGTCCAGGCTCTGAGCTGTCAGCACAGAGCCCGATGCAGGGCTTGAACACATGAACTATGAGATCATGACCATAGCTGAAGTCGGACAATTACCCAGGCACCCCAACAGGATCTTCTTTCTTACCAGTACCTACATTTTACTCAGTGATTCTCAAAATTTAGTGTACCTAAGAACTACCTGGGAATGTTTTCTTGGAATGCTTATTATAAGACACCACCCTCAAGAAATTCCAAATCAGTACCTCTGAGTAGAACCTGTTCACCTGCATTTTAAGTTGGAAAAACATTGCTTCAGCCCAAAGGAAAGAATCTCAGGTGGTGGCACCTCACTTCTGATCTGGAGATCAGTAGAAGAGAGATTCTCAGGGGTGAACACCTATCTGGCAATCCTCAAATAACATCAAAGTAATTGGGTATTGTGTAGGTTTACTTGTGACTCTTAAGACTGTTTATACCCAGGGGAATACATCTGCACCTGGTTTTTATATGAGATTATATGTGAGGAGTCATAAGAGATGTGCCTGACATTGTGTGTTCTCCATGCTTTCTCTCAGTTCTTCCTTATGCTCTGTGAATTTGAGAGGGAAGTAAAGAAGGTAGCAATGGCATCAAGGACAAGTAAGAGAGGCAAGGGGGTTCTTTAGCATAATCTCCAAGAAGTGCAGACATCCAGGCATTGTGATGGAGAATATGTTTATTTCATTGTTTGGCAATGGATGGTTAGCTACCAATGAACCAGAGCAGAAGATCAGAACGGAAACCATGACACCCACCCCACCATAAGTTTGGGTTTCCTCCAAAACCATTTCCCCTCTGTATGTGGATGCAATGAGCTGGAGAGAGGATATAAGTAGACTTCAGGAAGCTACCTCCACACTCTAGAACCTGAGGTGACCATTCCTGAACTGCTTGCCTCTTCTGCCTTTGGTCAGACCTACCTTCAGCTCCATGGGAGGCTTTGAGGGTCATCTGTACCCAGGGCTGTGCCTCTTCTTCTATGGACTTTATCATACACAACTGGTCTCCAGGGCCTTGATACGCAACCGCCCTGCCCAGTATCTGCCACGCCATCCTTGGAGCAAAGGAAGATGGGCAAGGCTGCGACAAATATACTATATTGGGCTTGTGAAGATATTAAGTGCCTGCATTTTAGTAGCCCATGAGCTGCATAACATACATGGACAGTTTGTATTTATCAGCAAGATATATCATCAGAGAAACTTTTTGTACCGCAAACAGTGGCAGCATCTCACTCTATATATGACCTTCTTCCTGAGTGGGTGTGTAGATGTGGTAAGCCAGAATGTGCTGCGCCAGAGGTGTGCTGCTCTGGAGCAAGGTGCCCAAGCCCTGGGCATGTTTCTGTTTCTGCCTCTGGTGGTGTCTCACATGCAGGACTCAGAAGGTGTGGAGCTGCAGTCTCATATCCTGCTCACTCAGGCCATATTCCTGTTAGCCTTGGTGGCGATCGCAGAGCTGTGGGCCCTTGATGTGCTGCAACTCTGGGTGATGAAGGCCTTTTTTTATATGATGACAGGCTCTTGGCTGATTCAGATAGGTTTTATGCTGTACAAACCAATTTCTGGCTATCAATGGATGGATGATGACAAAAACAACATTATATTTGTTACCACCTTCTTCTGCTGGCATGTAGCTTCCATTGCCATTTTGATGATCTGGGTCTATGGCTTCTCTTTTTTGTGGTATTGTTACATTTTTTCACAGTCTGAACCTGGATAAGCCAGGAATGGTTCCTGTCACCTGCACATTCGGTAATACCTGGAAGAGAAGTTGTGGGAAGTGCAGGGGTCAGCGAGAAAGATGACTGAGGCAACAGACTCTGTTGGGATGGGCATATCCCTCACCCCTTCTGACTAAGACCCCTTAGTCTTATTTGCTGAGCAGGATGTGGAGGCAAGGCAAATGAAACACAAGAGGCATGTCACTCTGACCTTCACTCTCATCTTCGCAATTATTTCCCCCACCTCTCCTGACTCTCCTCAACTCCAACCAAGGCATTCTGCTTGGCTTGCTCCTATCTGTACTCTTCACATCCCTCCCAGGAGAGCATGAAAATAAATGTACTATATCCTGCCTTTGGGTCTTTATAAATCTCCTCACCCATCCTAGAGAATACTGACCTCTAGTTACATTAGCACATCATAATAATTTACTCATAATAACCACCTTCTTACCCTTTTTTTTTTCTGGATCTCTTCAATACCCATACTAAATCTAAACTATTATTTTAACTATAAAGAACTTGGGAAACTATTGTTGAATTCTTTCTTCAGATTATGATTTATCTAAGAGATCCTTTATTTTCAGCTTTATTAAGATATACTTAATATAAAAACAATCATTCATATTTAATGTATGCATTTTGAGAAGTCTGGACATATGTGATGCCATGGTAACACCACCACAATCCTTGAAGGCAATTTCTTCTGCAGAGTCTAGCAGAACAGAGTAACACCTTCCACAGAGTGAGGGCTCAGAAGGACTCAGGTGCTTCCAGAATTTATCGATCAGTCTCCCTGAGTGTAAAGTCTGTTAGGTTCTTCTCCCTGGGTAGATCAGCGATCAGCCCATTGCTCTGTACACACCTCAAAGGGTTAAAAACTGGCTTAAGATAGCCAGACATTTAGCTATGTCACATAATGCTATATCAGGGTGTCAAGGGAGGTGGAATTCTGAGTAGCAAAGTTAAATTATTGGCATCTTGGAAAAGAATGTCTTCATACCACCTGTTATGCTTCTTTCCTTGCCATCCCCAGGATATGGAGAATCTGTCAAGCTTCCCTTACTCTTGGTCATGGCTATAATATCCAGGCTTAGGACAGAGTGAGGCTGGGGCAGGGGTTCCAGGGGTTCATCATCCTTCTAGTTCCCCCTTTTCTTCTGGTTCCTAAGAGAACTAGACATACCCATCTTTTTTTTGGCTCTGGCCTTACTCTTCCTTGTTAATTTTCCTGCTCAAATGTTAAAGTGTAGCAGGGATGAATTATTGTCTGGTTATGAAGGTTCTCTACCCTATGGTTTGGGGGGCTTCTGAGCATCCTGAGTTGTTGCAAAGGGTGGGGATGCTTCCCAGTGTCACTTTGATGGGAGTCAGCAATGTCTCCAAATGTGGGATGGCAGGCATGTGACCAGCAGGTGGCTTTCCATGGAAGGCTTACATCTTGCACCAGTAGGATATTTGATCAGGTAACAATGCTACTCTCCATTGGAGATAAGCAGTGGTCCCTGGGGTGGAATAAAATATTTATCAGGCATTAGTTCAGCTTCTGTGCTTCTTCTTGGTTCTGGTGACCAGTGGAGCTCTGCAGTTTTCTCTGTAGGTTCTGC
This sequence comes from Proteles cristata cristata, assembly GCA_017311185.1. NCBI lineage: Eukaryota > Metazoa > Chordata > Mammalia > Carnivora > Hyaenidae > Proteles > Proteles cristata. The sequence goes on along the minus strand of JAESUZ010002428.1, from coordinate 15,300 downwards.
CCTGTTTCCAGTTGTCACCTCTGAGTCCCATCCCCTTGTCTCTCCCCCACAACTTGGGTATTTTTCAGGCCTTACCTAGCCTTGCAGCCCTTCCTTCCCAACGCATAGTTGAACCTCCTCTAGTGTCCTGAGCTTGGGAAGGTAGGGAATCTGTTTTTCCTCTATACTCTTTCCTAGTGATATGGCAAAATTCTATTTTCTATTTCTCTCAGGCCTCCTATTTTTGCACTAAGGGCATATTTAGGATATTTTTAACCTAAAAATTGGTTCTTCTTGTTTGCAGTTACAGCATAACCTCATCTTGAGGCAATGTCTTTCATTAATTGGGGGGAAAGTTATTGTAAATAACTTTTTTACCAAAAAAAGCTCAAATATTGATATTTTAAGATATTATCTCTCTGCAAAGATAAAAGTTGAAGAGATATCAAAGTCACCTATCGACAGATCTGTCCATTTCTGAGTACTTTTTTTGAGGTCCTATTAGACACTGATGAACTAATCTCTGGTAATTAATGCTTCCAAATATTATTATGTCTCACAATATGTACTTTTGAGGTAAAATAATAAATATTAGCAGGGTCCTACAAAGCCACAAAAGATTATTACTGAGGCCTAATATAATGGTGGAATAGACAGGTCTGATGTTTGGATGAAAGGATCTTTCTGTATTCTTCACATCATAGTAGGTATGAGCACTCTGATGTAATCCTAATCACTTTGGAATGTAAGACCAACTGAAGATAAATTTATTTATTTGTTTAATTTGTTTTTATTTTTTAAAATATAATTTGTTGTCAAATTGGTTTCTATACAACACCCAATGATCATCTCAACAAGTGCCCTCCTCAATGCCTATCACCCACTTTCCCCTCTCCCCCAACCCCCATCAACCCTCTGTTCTCAGTATTTAAGAGTCTCTTACGGTTTGCCTCCCTTCCTCTCTATAACTTTTTTCCACCTTCCCCTCTCCCATTATCTGTGTCTCCCTCTTTCTCTGCTCCTCCCCCACTCACCCTCTGTCTCTCTCTCTCTCTCTCTCTCTGTCAAAAATAAACAACTGAAGATAAATTTAGACAAACAAACAAACAAACAAAAAACTAACCCAGAGCTCTATAGTGAAAGGTGTAATCTTAACCACCATCCACCAGAGGGCATCATCTTTAAATGAGCCTAGAAAGGCAATTGCTCCCCATTCAGTATTTATAAATTTAAAAGAAGTGAAGGGATGAAGAGAAGGGCAGAAAAACACATAAGCAAGTGTCTGTCCAGGCACCTAGTTACATAATGAAGATCTGTTTGTTTCTTATTAACCTCTCTCTCTATATATATGTGTGTATATATATACACCTTACGTATGTGTGTGTGTGTGTGTGTATCTCAAAACAAAACAGTGTCACAATGCCCTTTGAGTTGAAATGGATTTTTATAAACTTTATAAAAATAATCAAAATTCTCTTGTTTAGCTCATATTAGATATGCAATAAATGATTAGCAAGTGAGTAAATAAAGTATGTAGTAGAGGTATAGCATAGATGAAATGTTGGTTTAACTCTGATCTGGGTTTTGATGGATAAGTAGGAGTTTGTTAGAAGAGTTCAAGGCAGGAATTCTGAGGTCTTGTATGTTTCTGTGCTCAGACGCCAAAGCCCTGGTTGTTAATAACTCCAGTAGTCAAGCTCTTCAAGCTGTGGGGAAGACGGTGAGGCAGTGATCAGGAGTAGAGTATATTCACACAGCTTCATTGAAGACAAGTCCCAGAGCACACTGTCTTAAGGAATGTATCAGTGGGTTGAATCATTCTGATACCCACACTGCCATAGCTGCTATTATGATATTTGCATAAACTTTGTCATTGGTGGTGAGCACCACCTCCCATTTACGTCAAAGCTCATTTTGAACTAGAGCATCTTCTTTCAGCATTTTTGGTCATTCCTACTGTGCCACTACTGCTGACACCCCACCATTGAACATTGGTTGTCATAGGCACCATCATGTGTAGTTTCTCATTGCCTTTCAGATTTTGAGTCATGCCTCCAAGATGAAAAGTTCTGTCATGTCCTTGCTGCCAGGGCAGGAAGATTCACCCAAATAAGACAAGTGGTCAGAAACTGAGTGACCAATATAAAACAGCATAAAACCATATTAAACCCACCCCACTCAGCGTTCAAGACTCTCTTTGTGCTAATTTACATGTATCCTAGGACATTGCAAAGAACGATCTAAATGTGGTCAGTCAGACCCAAAGCCTGGACTACCCTCAAATCAGTTATGTATCCTTGAAGTGACCAAGATCTTAATCTTAAAACCCATTTAAGGCAATAAAAAGTGAGCAACAAAATATAATTTCCATATCAAAATATTCTAAACATTTATCTTACCACAAGTTGTTCTCTGTGAACAAACTCATGCTCCAACTTGCAATAACATTTTAAACCTTAGTAAACTGGAAATATTCCAGAAAATTTGTATGTTTCCTTTGTTTTCATTTATGATTGTTTTCATTTCTAGAACTGTTTCCATGTAGACAAAAAAAGGTTTCTGCTCTTTTCCTTGAACTGGTCATGATAGCACATAAGTGGGCCTGGCCCAGTTTACAGTTGAAAGATATACCATCTTGAGAAGAGTTCAAATGAATCACAAATATAACTTCTTTCCCATATTGCCTCTTGCCTCCTTTGTCTTTTCTGAAGTGACTGGTCTAGAAGAATGGGGGACTAATCTAGATTAGAAATTTTGGGGTCAAAATTAGTCACAGAAAATTTCCAGTTGTTGCCTATGCCCTGATTTGATGAAACATTAGATGGCTTTATTTCAATCTGCTGATAAGTTGCTAGGTACACAGGATAACTTTTTCTAAGTAACTCCTTCCCGTCTAGGTACTATCTACTTCTTTTATAACATCTGCAGGAAATAAGTCTAATTAGACATGTAAGGACACACATAAGAAGTAGTAGAAGGAATTATACAGAAAAATAGATCCTTGTGAGGAAGTCCAAGGGGCTTATTTTTAAGTCCACTCAAATGCATTTTTCATGTGAAAAGTAGGCTCAATTTACTAGCATATTTGAAACAACATGGGCTCATGAATCAAAATGGCAGAGTAAAATCTCAGTGTCTCACTCAACTATCTTTCAGTAAAAAGGAGGTAATAATCTCTATTTTCTGAGGGTAAGAATTAAATGAAAACAAAGTATAAACACCTAGTCTAACTTCTTCCTCATGGAAAACATTCAACTAATGTTTATTCTATACCTTTAAAAGCCAATGGATTATAAAGTAACCCATAGCCAACTAGAGGAGAAACTATTTGGGAAGAAGGAAAGGGGATGGAAAACACACTTGGATATTAGGTTGAATTTGCCAGCTTATCTGGAAGATACATCATTAAACATACACTGAGTAGCTGTTAAATTTCTAGAAGGATATTAGATTCAAAAGACACACTAGAAATAAACAAGGAGCACCTGGATGACTCAGTCAGTTAAGTGTCTGACTTAGGCTCAGGTCATGATCTCATGGTTTGTGAGTTTGAGCCCTGTGTCAGGCTCTGTGCTGACAGCTCAGAGCCTGGAGCCTACTTCAGATTCTGTTTCTCCCTCTCTTTACCTCTCCCCTGCTCTCACTGGTGTGTGTGTGTGTGTGTGTGTGTGTGTGTGTGTGTGTGTGTGTGTGTGTCTCAAAAATAAACATTAAAAAGAATTTTAAAAAAGAAAGAAATTAACATGGGGCACCTAGGTGGCTCAGTTGGTTAAGCATCTGACTTTGGCTCAGATCATGATCTCACGGCTCATGGGTTTGAGCCCTGCCTTAGGCTCTGTGCTGACAGCTCAGAGCCTGGAGCCTGCTTCAGATTCTGTGTCTCCCTCTCTCTCTGACCCTCCCCTGCTCACGCTGTCTCTCTCTCTCTCAGAAATAAATAAAACATTTTAAAAAATTTTTTTAAAAAGAAAGAAATTAACATGGGGTGCTGGGTGGCTCAGTCAGTTAAATGTCCAACTCTTGATTTTGGCTGAGGTCATGATTTCATGGTTTGTGAGATCAAGCACCTCATTGGGCTCTGTGCTGACAGTGCAGAGCCTGCCTGGGATTTTCTCTCCCTCTCTTTCTGCACCTCCCCCAGTCTTTCTCTCTCACAAAATAAATAAATAAACATTAACAACAATAACAACAACAAAGAAATGAACAGATTCTTGCTTACCCGAGCCATAAAGTCAAGTTAAGGAGACAGAGCTGAAACTCAGGATCTATAACTCGACAACAACTTATAACAAAATAGTATGGACTAAAAGTCCAAGTACAGGAAGAGTCTGGTACATTCCAGGAGATTCAGGAGATCAGGTAACAAAGAGTTATCTTCAGATTGAGTACCCAGAGATAAAAGAGCAGGCACTTCCTGATAGAATCTGGAACCACTTAGAGAAGGTGTCACTGTGTGTTCACATAGTGTGGAGTTCTATTGTCTGGGGACTCATTCTGTCTCCTTACTAATCACAGTGGCAGGGAAAGCATGGCAACATGGGCAGTGCTGGTGAGTCTCTAAGAGGGATGTCTCTGAGACTTTAACCCCCCTTAGATAAGGCAAACCACCCACCTTTCCAGTCTTAACAGATCTGTCATTCAGGGATACCACCTGTGGCTTTTATGTTATTAATGCCCTTCGCTTTCCTTTTCTCTTCCTTTTCTCCCCAGCTCCCGTCCCTACAATATGCCAACCGATATTTGAGGATAGGACAGAGCCCCATTCATAAGACAACTAAGGCAACTAAGAAGTAGGAAGAAAAATGCAGTTTGGGCCATCATGTGTCATGTCTCTTTCAGGGAGAAGGCTAGCATGAAGTTTGGGCTTATCCAATTATTTCTTTTGTTCCCAAGTTAGTAGTAGTATTGTATGGAATGAATGTTGAAGGCCTTCCCAAATTATTAGGAAGTTTCAAGGCAAAACAGGTAAGAAGGGGAATATATGGAAAGCCTTGTTTCTATACCCCACTAAGACAGTCTTGTTAATGGCAAACCCTGTCATAGTCAAGCCAACAGTGAGTGTAGCTATGGAACACAATAATTTGGGAAATTTATCCCAAACTCCTCTTTGCTGCATTCAGATTGTCTCAATAATCTTATTAAGAAATCCATGCCAGGCTCTATCAATGATGAACAAACAACTGAACAAAAGTACAAAAGACTAAAGATCTCTTAGAAAAACAATTCATTTAACTTTTATAGAACTTAGACATTATGCAAGCACTTTTAGTGCCTAGGGGAAGATGAAAAGACATCTTCCTCCTCTCATAGGGCTTAGTCTACTGAGAAAGACAGATATATCAATAAATGAAAACAACTTGTTAATTATAATAATGGGAGATGTAAATAATGGTGCGGGGAGGTAGTGATTGATTTTTACTATTGTGGTAGATTTTACCATGGTTTGTTCACCAAGATTATATGTAAACTGGTTCTTGATGGATGACTAGCAATTCGCAAAGCAGACTGGTTGAGAGGACATTTCCGGTGATGGGAATATGGGAACAAAAATATGAAGATTGAAAGTGAGAGGGCATAGCATGTGCAGGAAGGCACAATATTTTGACTGGCAAATAGAAGGCCGCATGGTATGGTGTGGTAGGAGATGGTACTGGCAGACAACCCAAAAGCCAGATATGGTGAAGTCTTATAGTCTCTAGGACATCGAGTAGTCTTTGAAGGGCTTTAACAACAACAACATCAGAAGACTATGGTGCCAGTGTGTGGAAAGTGCTTGGAAAGGAAACGGAGATTATTATAAGAAACTGATGCCATAAAGTCGAGGTGAGAGATGATGGGAGCCTAAAATAAGACAGTGCCTATTGAGTTAGAGAGGAAAGGATAGATTTTAGAAATATGTAGGAAGAGAGACAACATAGCATGGTCATCCATTGCCTGTGGGAGTGTTTAAGAGGGAGAGAAATGGAGCAAAGGAGTAATCAAAGATGATTTTCAGGGGGCGCCCTGGTGGCTCAGTTAGTTAAGCGTCTGACTCTTGATTTTGGCTCAGGTCATGATCTCATGGTTCAAGCCCCACATCCAGCTCCGTGCTGACTGTGCAAAGCCTGCTGGGGATTCTCTCTCTCTCCCTCTCTCTATGTCCCTTCCCTGCTCACATGCTCTTCTCTCTCTTAAAATAAATAAATAAACTCTATTTTTTTAAAAAGATGATTTTCAGATTTCTGGGTGCCTAGGTGGCTCAGTCAGTTAAGTGTATGGCTTTGGCTCAGGTCATGATCTTACAGTCTGTGAGTTCAAGCTCCACATCAGGCTCTGTGCTGACAGTTCAGAGCCTGGAGCCTGATTCAGATTCTGTGTTTCCCTCTCTCTGCCCTTCCCCTGCTCATGCTCTCTCTCTCTCTCTCAAAAAGATGATGTTCAGGTTTCTGATTTAGACATTTGGATGAGTGGTGGTTCTAGTAACAGAGATTAGGAATAAAGTAAAAAGCAAAATGATCAGATCAGTTTTGAAAATGTTGAGATTGAAGTTCTGATGGATGTCCGTGGACAGATGTCCTATAGCTCATTGGATATTTAGAACTAGAGCCAAGGAAAGAAGTTTAGCCTGAAAACCTAGATTTTGGATTATCTATGTGGAATAGATGATATGGATCAGAGAATGCATCTAAAAAGAACAGAGACCTCTCTAGCAAAAGGCAAGAACTGATATCAATTCTGTTACAAGAATATTTGATTGTCTGGGTTCCTATTTCTATTTCTATTACACAAAGAAAATAACCACCAAGTGTCGTCAGGAAAAGTAATTGAGGGGATTGTTTAGTTTTCTTATTATCATAACTGCATTCTAGCAATTGTGAATGGCGCTGACTATTCCCACCAGACAATTAACTAGACCAAGAGATGGGACTGATATAGTGTATATGTTGCTCATTTTATACATCTTTTATTGTAAACTTTGAGTTCGATGGGGAAATGCTGAGCATTGGTAAAACAATTGGATTATTCATTAGTTGAATATTGTGAGTTAAAGAACACAGAGAGTGAGTTAGAGCAACCTTAGAGGAGTTCACCTATGGTATCTATGCTTGCTTTGTGATATTCAACATTCGTTTCCTCAGATTGACTTAGGCAGCACAATGATCAAGCCTGAGAGGAGTAATAAATACTTTGCATGACCAAATCAGTATTCAGAAAAGCTCTTGGGGGGCCCAAATCAACAAGTTGAAATTCAACTGGAATAAATGTGAATTCCTGCCCTTAGTTTCCAAAAATGACTGCATAAATAAAGGATGATGGAGTTAATAGTGTAATTTGAGAGCACCCAAAGTGAATCTCAGTTTTGGCCACACTAATAGAACATACGATACGGGCAAAGTTATCTAATGCTCTTCCCTGGAAAGCATGCAGAGTGCTTGGGCTTTAAGTGCCACTTTAGCCACAGAGAGAGGACCCAGACAGAAAGCAGGCCATGTGAGGAATGGCTAAAGAATTGCTTAGTGATAGACTAACCAGAGAGGGGTCAGAGGTAAACAGAAGTTTGTGATGTTTTTATGAATATGGAAGCATTGTCCCCTTTAAGAGGACTTAGATGAATTCTCTTGAGCTTCAGAGGGCAGAATTTCTACAAATGGAAAAAGACAAAAGAAGGCGATTTACAGTAGGAAAATCTCCCTACTCATTTCATCTCTTCATAAATGGAACGGGTAGCCCTCAGACGCTGTGAGCTCTCCACCGCTGGGAGTATTTAAGCAGAGTGATATTGCAGAGAAGAGTCCTGGAGAGAGGGAAAAATCAAGTTAGATGACCCTAAAGGTCATCAAATGCTGAGGTTTGGTCATGTGACATGATCCATTCCCTTGTTTCGTTTTCTCATCCTGAATGCAACCCTGGTTCATGAGGTGGTTTTTTTTTCTCCCCATATAGAGATAATCAGTTCTACAAACCTTATAATTCTGCTAGAAGATGAAATTTTTGCCGATTTTTTCAACACATTTCTTTCTCTCCCAGTAAGTATTCCCAGAATTAAACTCAAATGTTTCAGCAACAGCTGAATAGTGATTCTCACTGAGGTGAGTGCCTTTAAAAAAAAATAATAAACTTCTTACTAACTCAAAAACTGTTGAGCAAATAAATATAACCAGAATCTCCTTTAAAATCTCTAGGAGTTTCCCATTATTGATAAATCCCAAGTCCTCAGCTTCCTTAAGTGCCTTTGTGTATCTACAGTTATTTCCCATCACACCCTCTGGTACCCAGTGCTGCAGTGACAACAACTGTACCCTCATAGGGCTGGTATTCTTTCACCTCTGCACCCCTTCTTGGCTGTGTTGTTGGTTTTTATAATTCCACCTACCAAAGTCTTAACCGTTTCTCAATCTCGCTTAAATCCTGTTCTTAAGAAATTTCTATCTTCTCCTAATCAGAAATTATTTCTTCCTGCTTCTGTGCCCCTTGGCACTTTGCAACCCTCTTGTGTTTTGTGTGTGTGTGTGTGTGTGTGTGTGTGTGTGTGTGTGTGTGTGTGTGTGTCTTCCACTGAATGAGAGACTGTGAAACCTGTAGGACAGGGACCATGGATTATTCATTCTGCTCTGCTCCCCTCACCAGGTGTTTGGCACAGAGCAATTGTTGAGCTGCTGACTGAAACCAAATATGTATTTTCTCCACCTTTGCAAATAAAATAAATCTCAAATGTCAGAATATTATTAGAGCCAAACGTAGACGAATCCCACATCCTTTTTGGTTTAAGCTTTTGGTTATATTTTAAGGTTGGTGCTTTATAAATTGTGGCTCAGTGTATCCTTTCCCATGGAATACCACTTATTTAAAAAAGGTGAAAGTCATACAACTGGGAAAAAGCCACTTTGTACTATCACTACCCCACAAACATTTATTGGGTAGTTACTTTGTGCCATTCAGTGGGCTCAGTACTGGGGGTGCAAATATTAATGATGCTATCACTGTTCTCAAGAAATTCCTCGTCTAATGTGAGAAAGCAATATTTAAGGTGAGTGCAAAAAGGGTTGTGTGTGACATGATAGGAGTGTCTAGTAGGCCCTGGAGTACACGTGAATTAGAAGGAGACACCATTTCTACCTGGTAGGTCAGGAAAGGCTTCAAAGAATAGATGACACAAGCCAAGTCTTTAAAGGAGACAATGTAGCTGACAGTTGGCTGGGGAAGAAAATAGGGAGGGAAATGTGGATAAAGAGGTAGGAGGAAAAGACTGGGGCGTCGAGTATTAAGAAGCAGAGGACTTACTGACAGAACAGAGTGAGTAAAGGCACCAAGGAAAATAATCCTATGGTACTTGGGGAGAAACTCTAAGCAACTAAGGCTGAAGAAAAAGTTGTGAGAGGAAGGCACAGAAAGAGATAAAACTTCAAGACGGGCTAAGCCAGGCCTCTGAGAGCAGGTGGGCCATGCTTAGGAGTTTGGAAATCATTCTGAGGGTCATGGAGAGCCATTGAGAGGCTTCAAGTAAAGGAGTAACGTGATCAGACTTTGATTTGTGCAAATTATTTCCACAGAAGTCTGACCACAGGTTTTGGCCATCAGGGGAACATAATGGAGGCAAGGAAACCAGTTAGGAGATTGTTTCAGTGATGGGGGTTTACAGGCAAGAGGATGAAGAGAATGAAACAAATTAGAGATGTTTTTTATAAAGAAAAATATAGGACCTTGTCACTATTTGAATGTCAAGTAGAGGTGATAACAAGAAGGGAGGAGTCAGGTGCCTGGGTGGAAGGTGGTGCCACTGTCTTAATGAAAGGTTGCAGAAGTAATTTTGAGGCATTGTAGTTAGTCAGTTCATCAACACAACTTAAGCAGTCTACAATAATGTTCTAGAAAAGGTGAGAATGATGTGGAAACTAGAAGCCCAGCCAAGAATGTAAGAAAGCCTTGGCCATTTGGGCAGCTGTGGTTTATTTAGAGAGACAATATTAGTTCATGTTGAATACTGCTGTCAGTTTACAAATTTTGGTCATTAATTTCTATAATCATCCTGTGAGATAGACACTAGAAGTTCAATGACTTGCCCAAGAAAACATGACACATCTGGGGAAGTCTTGGAGCTCTCTATAAGTGGCATGTTTTCCACATTGGCCTCATGCTTTCTGTGGTACAAAGGTCACATAGTGAAACTGCTTCCATGCACTATTCCTACACAGTCTCATAACTTCTTAGTCCCACCACACATCTCATAAAAGCAACTTCACATGCCAGGCAGGGCATGTCATGTCAAACCCTGAGTACAGAGAGCAGTGAGGAGTCACTATGGACTGAGCCTCATTCACAGGCTGATATTTGTAAAGTACAATCAGTACCATTACCTTCCTTATGTATCTCATAGCCAAGGACAAGGGGGACAGAATGAGAGGGTCTGAGACTGACAAAATTTGGGGCTGACAGTTCTGGAGAGATGGAGGCTGACATAATGTTCTAAGACTTCAGCCCCTCTAGTTATCACAAATGATGTGGGGGTACTTTGAGACATGTTGGTACCCATGTTGAGACTGCTAAGCTTAGATACCTATAAACATAGAAGCCCTTCCCCATCAGTCTCAAAGCTAGTTGTCAAGGTCACAGTCCCTAGTCCAAGAAAGTAACCTAGAATTATTTATAAATTTTGGACACTCTTAATACCATCACTTAGAATGTGATCCTCGTATCACTAATCCTCATATCCTTAGGCCCCTCTACTTTCTTCAGTTCAAGAGCTTAGGAAAATCCAAAGCTGTTCCTCTTTATAAAAAAAGGTTTCCAACATTTGCTCTAACTCTCTAAACCCATGCAGAAATTAATAATGCAATACAAAAGTAAATACCTTTTAATATAATGGGCTTTGGCCTTTGTACACAGGTAAGATAACTCCCAGTTTGGGGCAGAGTTGACCCCAAAGATGAACGAATCTTGCAGTTTATTCTATTTTGGGTGTTTTTCTGCAAGGCAGGTTGGTTTAGTGGAATGAATTTAAGAATATCTCTTGAAATAGGAAATCAATGGAACCCCATTCCCCTGGGCTGCAGTTGGACTGGGGCATATTTATGAAGAGAAGTTCTACTCCTCTGGCTATTTCCTAGCTTTCTTTTGCAGGTCTTTGGTCAGACACCATTTTATGCTGTTGAAAATTCACAGTGGAGCTTGTGGCCAGAATTACCTTATGACTTGGTAAGGTTACTGAATGGCAGGTGGTTTGGGATGGGGGGAGAGGGAGCTATATTTGAAATGTGGGGTGAGAGATGGAGAGGTAAAAGGGAAAGGAGGCCTAGAAGTGACTCTGGAAGAAACTATAAAGCAGGTGAGTAGGACAAACATCATCAAGCCAGCATACACATTTCTCCTTTTTGTGTTTTTACTACTTGGACAGACAATTGTTGGTGAATTCTCTCCTCTACCTTCTAGTCAGCAAACGATATCCATCTTTCATATCCACTGGATTATTGGGTAGGAAATGTTTAGAACACCATTTTAGAAGAATTCTGGGGCCACACATAAGCAAGAAAGAGCCTGAGAATTGATTGGCAATGCCTGCCATGGGTGTAGGATAGGAAGTGGCAGTGCATGGGCCACTTAGTGATTATTTGCAATATAAGTCATAGATAAAGATAAGGTGCCACTCTGCAATTAAATGACTACCATATCATTCTCCTTCAGGAACATGTCTTTCTCCCAATCTTTTTTTTCTCTTTTTAGGTGTCTTCCTTGTCCATTGTCTTTCTCTTCTTCTTTCCCCCCTTCTTGTTCTCCTTTTACACTGTGTAGACCTCAGACTTATGCATGCTCTACCAGTGGCATGTGGGATCAGAAAGATTACTCTAAGCCTTACAACAAAATTTTATTTTTCTCTGAGACCTGAAGAGCTAAGAAAGACACTCCACTCTGATTCCTATATTTGATTTCCCTAGGAAACCTCTGAAACTTAAAATCCTTATTTTCTTGAAAGACAAGAAATAACCAAAACACTACAGAATTACAAAGAATTATAAGAGATTACTATAAAAATTATATGCCAAAAAATTGGACAACATAAAAAAATGGATAAATTCATAGAAACATATAATTTCCAAAACCAAATCAGGAATAAATAGAAAATCTGAATAGAATAGTTACTAGTGATGAAATTGAATAGGCAATCAAAAAACTTTCAACAAAGTCCAGAACCAGATGGATTCACAGGTGAATTCTACTAAACATTTAAAGAAAATTTAGTACCTATTATCCTGAAATTATTCTAAGAAATAGAAGAGGAAGGAAAATTTCCAAATACCTTCTTTTCTATAAGGCTGGCATTACCTTGATACCAAAACTAGACAAAAACACTCCAAAAAGGGGTAACTACAGGCCAATATCTCTGAGGAACATAGATGTAAAAATTCTCAACAAAATATTAGCAAACTGAAATCAGCAATGCATTAAAAGGATCATTTACTGTGACAAGTGGGATTTATTCTGTGGATGCAAAGATGATTCAGTGTTTGCAAAATGATCAATATGATGTACCGCATTAGCAAAACGAAGGCTAAAAATCATATGATAATCTTAATAAACATCTGACAAAATTCAACATCATTCATGATAAAAACCCTCAATAAAGTTGATTTAAAAGGAACATACTTCACCATAATAAAGGCCATATATGACAAACCCACAGCTAACATCGTACTCAATTATGAAACATTGGGACCTTTCCTCTAAGATCAGGAACAAGACAAGAATGTCCACTCTCACCACTTTTATTTAACATAGTACTGGAAGTTCTAACTACAGCAATCACATAAAAAACAAAAACAAAAACAAATAAAAGCCATCTGAATTGATAAAGAAGTAAAACTGTCACTATTTGCACATGACATAATACATATGAAGCCCTAAAGGCTCCATCAATAAAATGAAATAAGTCAGTCAAAGAAAGACAGATACCATATGTTTTCACTCATGTGGATCTTGAGAAACTTAACAGAAGACCATGAGGGAAGGGAAAGGGAAAAAAATAGTTACAAACAGAGAGGGAGGGAGGCAAACCATAAGAGACTGTTAAATACAAAGAACAATCTGAGGATGGGGGGGTAGGGGAGAGGGGAAAATGGGTGATGGGCATTGAGGAGAGCACTTGTTGAGATGAGCACTAGGTGTTGTATGTAAGTGATGGACCACAGGAATCTGCCCCAAAAACCAAGAGCACATTTTACACACTGTATGTTAGCCAATTTGACAAAAAAAATTATATTTTTAAAAATATTAGAAGTAATAAATGGATTCTGTAAAGTTTCAGGATATAAAATTAATAAACATAAATCTGTTATGCTTATATAGATTAATAATGAAATAAGAGAAAGAGAAATTAAGAAAACAATTGCATTTACAATTGCACCAAAAAAGATAAGATACCTAGGAATAAACCTAATCAAGGAGGTCAACAACCTATACTCTGAAAACTATAAAACACTGATCAAAGATATTGAAGTTGACACAAATGGAAAGACCATCCATTTTCATGGATTGGAAAAGTTAATATTTATGAAAGGTCCATACCACCCTAAACAATCTACAGATTCAATCCAATCTGTATTGCAAAATACCAGTAGTATTTTTTCACAGAAATACTCCTAAATAATCCTAAATTGTGTATGGAACAAGAAAAGACTGCAGAAAGCCAAAGCAATCTTGAGAAAGAAGAAGAAAACTGAAGGTATCACAATCCTAGATTTTAAAATATGCTACAAAGCTATAATAATCAAAAAAGTATGATACTGACACAAAAATAGACACATAGATCAATGTGGATCAATGTGGGTAGATCTAGGGATAAATCTATCCATTGGATAGATCTATAGGTCTATCCATAGGAGACAGAGCCCAGAAATAAACCCACACTTATATGGTGGATAAATACATTTATAAATTAATCTATAACAAAGGAGGGAAGAATATACAGTGGAGAAAAGATAGTCTCTTCGATAAATAATGTTGAGAAAATAGAATAGCTACATGCAAAAGAATGAAAACACTTTCTTATACCATACACAAAAATCAACTCAAAATGGATTAAAAACCTAAATGTAAGACCTGAAACCATAAAAATTCTGAAAGAAAGAATTAGTAATCTCTTTGACCTTGGCCTTAGCATCATATTTGTATATATGTCTCCTCAGGCAAGGGAAGCAAAAGCAGCAATGAGCTATCAGGACTACACCAAAGTAAAACCCTTAAAAAAATTTTTTTATGTCTATTTTTTAAAAATTGTTAATGTTTTATTTATTTCTGAGAGAGAGACAGAATGAGCAGGAGAGGGGCAGAGAGAGAGGGAGACACAAAATACAAAGCAGGCTCCAGGCTCTGAGCTGTGAGATCAAACCCACAAACCCACAAACTGCGAGATCATGACCTGAGCTGAATTTGGACGCTCAACTGACTGAGCCACCCAGGTGCACCCAAAGTAAAAGCCTTTTGCACAGCAAAGGAAACCATTAGGAAAACAAAAAGGCAACCTAGTGAAGGGAAAAGATACTTGCAAATGTTATATATAATAAAGGGTTAATATAAAAAATATAAAGAACTATACAACTCAACACCAAAAAAAAAAATCCAATTAAAAATGGGCAGAGACTCAAATAGACATTTTTTTCAACAAAGATGTACAGATGGCCAACAGACACACGAAAAGATGTTCAATATCAAGAATCATCAAGGAAATGCAAATCAGAGCATCATGAGATACCACTTTACACCTGTCAGAATGACAAGAAATAACAAGTGTTGGTGAGGATGTGGAAAAAAGGAACCCTTGTGCACTGTTGGTGAAAATGTAAATTAGTGCAACCACTGTGGAAAACAGTATAGAGATTCCTCAAAAAATTAAAAATAGAACTACTATAAAATCTAGTAATTCCATGACTGGGTATTTACCCGAAGAAAGTGAAAACACTAATTTGAAAAGATATATACACTCCTATGTTTATGTGTTATTTACAATACCCAAAATATGGAAGCACTACAAGTGTCTGTCAATAGATGAATGGATAAAGAAGATGTCACACACACACACACACACACACACACACACACACACTGGAGTATTACTCAGCCATAAAAAAGAAGGAGATCTTGTCTTGCCATTTGCAACAAAATAATGGGACTAGAGGGTATTATGCTGAGTAAAATAAATTAAGGGAAAGCATTCCATTACATGCAGAACCTAAAAACCAAAACAAATGAACAAATAAAGAAATAAACAAAGAAACAAACCCATAAATACAGAGAACAAACTGGTGGTTGCCAGATGGGAAGTGAATGGGAGAATGGGAAAAATGGGTAAAG